>JAGFMF010011870.1:2513892-2609203 GCA_019455555.1 Galemys pyrenaicus
GTGAGATGGTGATGGGGAATACATGGGGATTACAATTAATGGCAAGTATATGTAAATTTTAAAATATTTTAATAAAAAAAGGAAGAAAAAAAAATAAAAGAGAAAAAAAAAAGGTGGGCTTGTGATTAATGAGATGTTCAAAGGTGCAACATAACTTGGAGCGTGCCTTGGAGCACTGGAGATGTGTATGCAGAGTTTGTGGTCACTTGCAGGAGGCCACCTTGCAGAGCTGGCTAATTTGCTGGACCTCTAGAATTTGTGATGCTGTTATTCCTCAGTGGGAGGAAAGGGCAGCTGCACAGGGGTCAGGTCTGTGACTTTGTTTAGAGCAGGCCACTTGTCTCTATAGGGTTCACCCCTGACTCCTCCCTGCCCAGATGAATCAAAGTATCTTCAGCCAACCCAGGCTTGTGATACTACAACCTCTTTGGCCATTTGGAACCAAAGAACACAGGGAATAGGGTTTTGTAGCTTTCTTTTGCACTGGGGTTGAGTTGCTTATGGGTAATAGAACCATATTTGGGTTGAGTTCTGGTCCCAGCCAGTTAAGAATTTTTCCATTATCATGCTTTAGCTAGAAGATTAAATTCACATTGTATTGAATTGACTTGCTTAAAAATTGTGGAAGCTCAGTCTACTAGAAATGGAACTATTATATTATTCGGCAATCCCACTCCTAGGAATTTACCCAGAAGATACAGAAACACCGATCCAAAAGAGCACCTGTACTCCTATGTTTATTGCAGCACTATTTGTAATTGGTAAGACCTGGAAACAACCCAAATGCCCAAAAATAGATGACCGGATCAAGAAGATGTGGTACATATACACAATGGAATACTATTCAGCAATCAAAAATGAAAAACTAGGGCCATTTATAGAAATATGGATGGAGCTAGAAGGAATTATACTCAGTGAAGCAAGTCAGAAGGCAAGAGGAAAATATTAGATGGTTTCATCACTGGGAGGAATGTGCAAGAGCAATAGCTACAACAAAAACAACAGAAGAAGAAGGAGAAGGAGAAGGAGAAGGAGAAGGAGAAGGAGAAGGAGAAGAAGGAGCTCAAGGAAAAGGGCAATTACAACCAAAAGCAATTAAAGGAAAAACAAAAACAAAAACAAAAAACTCAACAAGACCAAAAGGTCAAAGATAAACCAAAGGGACAATGGGGTGGGAGTGGGAGGGGAGGAAGGGAGGGCAAAGAATGGGATGAAGGATGAGGGCAGAAAGAGCACAAGAGACTGAGGGTGATGTGCTCGGGTGGAATGGTGGTGGGAACTCCCTGGGTAATACAAATGATGTCAAATATACTTAAATGAAAAAAAAATTGTGGAAGCTATAATTAAAAAATTAAAGATAGTCATAATATAAGTAGGGGAAGGACATTTCTCAGCATTAATGGTGTGTTTCTCTGGCGAGGAACTAGAATTGGGACAGACGAGGAGGGACTTTGAAGTTTTAGTGTATATTCTATGCTTAGAAAAGTATATATATATATATATTTTTTTTTTCTTCAATCCTTAGGGTCTAGAACACGGGACTGCTTTTATTGCTTGTGGATTTAGCAGGCTGTAGAGAATATAGATTCTTTAGTTGGATGAAATCCAGTCTGCACACAGAGGTCATTGATAGATGTTTTAAACCAGAAATTTGAACTGAATGAAATATTGATTTGGTTCAGGTTCAGTTCAGAGGCTACTCTGATATTCTGCTTTGTTTCAGGTCAATAATTTTATAAAAAGACAGGTACAGTATAGACTTGCTGAGCTTTAGAAGGAAAAAAGGGTTGGTTCTGTTTTGTATTTAGCAAAACAGTAATTTATTCTACATTTTGTTTATTCCAAGTGGCTGCTTCCAAAGGAACTACTGGTACAAAAGTGAAGTCATTGGGTCATTAATTTTATTAGACGTGGAGGCCCAGCAACACCATTTTATGATTATCCAGCGAGATAATGGAATCTTAAGCAGCAAAGCTGACCCATCACAAGTGTTTTATTTATATTCAAATAATTGTATACAGTGTTCAAGTGGGTTCCCTGAGGCATGATAGATTCTGTTAAGGAAGCCATAGATTAGCATCCCAGTTCTGTTTGTTTTGTTTTGAGAAAAATCCTTCCGGTGAGGGTAGTTTTACTAGGGAATTTCCACAAAATACTTTTTATGGGTTGAGAACTGGAATGAGGCTTGGAACATTGCAAACACTCACTGATTATAACAAACTAAGTGTGAAGTTGATGGTAAACACTGTAATGGGAAAGGATGCCTGGTTTGGGTTTGCTTTCAAAGAAGATATTTGAGAGACTCCATTGGACCATGTGGTTCTCATAGAATCCTTCTTGTGTACATCTTGTTTTTACAAGGTGATTTCTTGTTGGAGTTAGCCATTGGCCAACTTGAAATGTCATTTCCCCCCCTCCGTTTGCTTTGTCAAGTTTGGTAATTTTTCCTTCAAGGGCCCGAAGAAACACCACTATGCAGGCTGAGAAGTGACTGTAGACGCTACATGAGATTCTGGATTGGCTGCTTTTGCTTTCCTGGGTCTACCTGACATCACAGAACATTATTCTATTTGAACTCTCAACTGAGCTAATTAATTCTGACTTCCTGGGGTAAAGGGTGGTAGTGGAGTTTATATTTGTGTAGCCTCAGAGTTCCTGGGTCTAGTTACCCTGACTTCCTACTTCAGATTCAGAGACTCTTAGATTCAGAGAATTTGGGCCCCACAGTGTTCTGTTAAATAGTGGTGAATTGGTTCATTGATTTAATGGTTCCTTATTAGTTAATTGGTAACATAATTAATTGGTGATTAGGATGCCTCAGAGGTTTGCTTCCCTTTGAATCAATCACTAGAGGGACTATGATTCTAATAAGCCCCAGCATATTCCTTAACAAAAGGAAAGTGTGCAAACAAACCAGGGTATCGCTGCAAGTTGGATTAGTTAAGAGCTTTATGGTTGACAGAACAGGTTACTTAATGAGAAGGCGAAGATTGTAGTCCTTCCTTAGACTAATGTTAGTCAATTAACTACAACCTTTCTAGTCAAACTGAAAGAACACGAACTCTGTGCAACAGTTCTTTATTATAGCATCGTGTGTGTCACTTTTACCGGAGTGACTTCTTGGAACTTTTCCTGGAGGGGTTGCATGTCAAATTTATTCAATACTCAGTTCCTCTCCACTGTGCTTTGCAGGAGAAGCTGTGCCTGAAGATGAACAGATCAGTGCTAAGGACCAGAAGACTCTGGAGCCCTGTGATAATACCCCCATCATAGACAATATCACTCCTGTTGTTGCCGGCATCTCTGCAGAGGAGAAGGAGAAGTATGACGAGGAAATCTCCAGTCTCTACAGGCAATTGGATGATAAGGTCTGTGAACAGAGATGTATAGTACTCATCTAGTACAGAGATAAAGGTGGCTGCCCCACACCTGTAGGCTAGAAGCTGTTTTAAACCCATTGTAGGGCTACTGACTGATGCGTTTATCTACCTTCCTGATACCTACCCTAACTCTTTATTGGGCAGACTCAGGGAAACTTGATTTCATGTGGAATGGAACTTTACATGGAAATTTGATTGGCAGACAACATCCAACTTCCAGGATGTTGAGCTGGATAGAAAGCCAGGTGCTATTTATAGTCTTTACCACTGGAAGTTGGAGCAGGTGTGTGTGTGTGCATGATCTTTGTGTTTAATTCTCTTTAGTCTATCTCTCATCTCTTGGAGATTCCAACAATAATCCTAGCTATATGGGTGACGGTGATGGCTTCCAATATTCACGTGTGCTTGAATTATGTAGCTCTAAGGCTCCAGGACAGGGAACCAGTAGTAGCAGCATATGGTCTGGCAGCTCATACTCTTGAATGGAGTCGTTTGAACATGCTTTGGAGGTTCAATTTTCTGGCAAAATTGGGACTCAAATAGTCATGTCAACAGACAAGTTAGAATAGAGGCAAAAGAGACCTTGGAGAACACTATATCATTCATTCCCCTGTGAAGGTCCAGTTAGGAATCCCATATGCATAGGAAATTAAATTGCTGTTTCACATGATCTTGGCAGCTTGCCCTTGGAATATTTTAAATCCTTTCTGTTCATTCTGTGAGGGTTGCTGTTGTTTTTAGTCTGATTTAATTTTTTTCTGTTGTGGTTCAGCTCGGAGTGCTTGGGGACACTTCTGGCATGGATAAAACAGCTTTGTTATGTTAACACTACCATTTATCTTACTGGCTTCTCTGAATAAAATTCAGACTGGTATCACCTCTGCAAGTGAAATGTGATTGGTTGCCTTAGGGAAGTTAGTTCTGTGTTTGTAGTTTCAAACTTGTAGACACACTGTGTTTGTCTATGTTAGTATGCATTATGACCACAGAATTAACTGGGGTCAACCTACCCTCCTGGTAACATAGTTAATAAAATATTCAAACTCAGGAGATCTGGGTTTGTTGCCCATTAGGCATTTACCATACTGTTACCCTTCCATTTTATCCAGGTATTTTATGCAAAATTTCAAGCGAAGAGAAAAAAGGAGAGTAATAATAAGTTAACTGTATAGATTTTGTGATTTCTCCAAAGAAATGCTATTATTTAAACATACTGCTATTACCCCTTCCATTTTAGAATTGATGTGTTCATTTTTAGTAATCTTCAAAGAGTCTTTGACAAGGGGCAATAACCTGATACTGTACTCCATTATGTATGAATAGACATCTGTCATGATTGGTTGGATTTGAGATCATTTATCTTGGCGGCATGTAGAGCGGTCATAGAGTTGAAGTTGAGACCTTAAAGAGTCTTGACTAGCCTTTCCTGGTGATGACTGAGCTCAGCAATGAAAATACCATGCTTTGGAGGGTTTACTTAGTACCTGACAGAGCTGACCCCAGAGTCTCTGACTCCTGAAGATCAGCTTGTGACATTTTCTTTTACATCATTTCCCTTCAGCGTATGCCATGAAAACTCTGTTAAGTACACATTCTGAGGTAAGCATTGGTGGTCTGTCGAAGGGTGATGCAGGGTGATCTGGGAGAAAACAAGGCCCAAAACTTCCATCTTAGAAGGCACCAAAGCTGGTAGTTGGACCTTAGTAATTCTGCCTATGGGCTGCCTGATAATGTCTTAATAACTGTCAATCTTATTTTTCCTCCTTTTATAAATTCTAGAATGTATTTTATGCTTCTGATGTAGATGGCGTGATAATTTTGAGAACAATGAGTTGAGACAAAGATTGAGTGGTCAGTGCTGAAATGATCTAGATCTAGTTGAGAAACTAGCCCAGGGTGGTTACATGACTTCCCAAGTTGACATTGCATGCCTATAGAGGCAGAGCAGAAATGAGGCTATACATCTTCTGATTCCCAGTCTAGTGGTTCATCCAGTTTTGGCCTTAGCCCTCTAAATGAGGAACTCGTCAGCTCCAGTGAGTCTGTTTAGAAAGTGGTGAGAGGAAGACTAACTACATGGTCTCCTCCCAGTTGCCCCTCTTGCCCCGTCAGGGGTCTGCTGTGTGGTAGGAAAGCAGGCATTTTAGTGTCAGCCCTATGTCACAATGGGCTGTCGGTCATAATGCTGAGAATTGAGGATTCGCCTGATGACTCAACCCCGTTAATATTTTCCTCATCAATAACATGGGACTCACATTTGTTATTTCAAGAAGTTGCAATGGAGCTTAATAGTTTCTAGTTCATGGAGGTGCTCAACCAGTATTCTTTTCTGACTTTTCTCTGGGTTCTGTTTGCTGAAGGAAGCCACATGCCATGTGGCCTAAGAGGGGCGACAGTGCAGAGCTGGGTTGAAAGCAGAGTTTTAGACGATAAACAAATCAGTTCTGGCACTGTCCTTCTCATTCCCTGCCACCCCTTCATTCCCTTCCATACTAATGCACTGCTCGAGATAGAGGAGATGAATTCAATGTAAAAATGTAAGTGGAACCTTGTTTTGCTAATTAACATTGCAGTCAAAACATCTTTTAAATCAAAAGTGACCAGCCTATTTCATGTTTCAGAAAATCCAAGTACAAGGATAGTTTTTAAAGTGGTTTGAAGACCATTATCCATAGATAAGAACATGACTGCACTAGCACGTACATATTCTAGGAGATGTGCTTGGATATCAAATGGATTTAGTCTGCTCAGCAAATCTCTTTCTAAAAGTTTGAAAAAATTTTAAAATTCACCAAATATTGTCCTACTTCCTTAGAGAAGTCACCTTAGTAAGGAGTAAATGTAGTTTTGGACGTGTGTCTGGAAAAGTGATTCATGTCCTTGCAATGTAATCCTTATTTTTCATCCTTCCCAGATAGGGATAAGTCCCGTTGGTGCCTCACTGTACCTCAAAAATCACTGCACCCCAACTTGTCACTTCTCAAGGAGGAGGCTTGCATCTTCAGGCTTTGAAATGAACAGAATGTAAGAATAAAGTGCCGGCGCTGTCTCATGTTTTATATCACTTCAAGCCATTGCTTATATGTCCTAGGGGAAGAGATGGCATCTCCCGGATGTTAAGCTCCTTAGGCCTTTTATGTTAAATTGTTTAATATTTATGTGCCAAGGAACATAAAATACAAAATTGTGCTTGGTAACTGACATTCTAAGTTTACAAAGTAGATAAGAAAATGTGGTCTACAAAATAGTTATGGAAGACTGTATTTTGGCACTTTCACTCTGCTGTAATTTCCCTCATTCTCCTGCCAGAAATCTGATTTGGGAAGGAAAGTCTTGAGTATTTTGTAGAACCATTCTAGAAACATTGGTGTTTTTGTTCAGTAGAAGTAGGATCTCCTTAAGAACAGAAGGTCAAGGATTTTCTACACAAAAGAAAAGGAGATATAGATTCTGTAATCATGATTTTAGAATTTTCATGCTCCATAGAAAACTTTAGTTGTGACACTTAGTTAATCTGATTTAAAATGTATGCATAAACTAGATCACACAGGCTGGAGAATATCCTATATAAAACTCTGACTTAGGTCTATGAGTTTCTTTACTCCTCTTACCTCACCTCTGGGAAAGGTGCAAAGCACAGTGCAGGTTTCTTAGGGGGGGTTTGAGCCCAGGAACTATCATCAGATAGGATTTTCTCACATTTCAAGGCAGAGGCATGTGATGTCAAGTTGTCATTCTTCACAGGCTCTGCTTCAAATTGCATTTGAATTCATGGAAATCCTTGTGGTAAAGACCGAGTCTCGTGGGTAGGCATTGTACTCTTGGTGCTTTGCCTGCACTGGTACACAGTGTCTGGGCCAGGCCTCTGCACCAGGCAGAGCAGTGGGAGGCAGGCAGCTCTGGCTTTTGTGCCAGCAACACCTAGTGGCAGACAATGAGAATGGAGAGAGCCAGTTTGCCAGTGGGTGGGTCCGTGCTTGTTTCAGTGCCAGAGAGTAAGCATTAACGTTTGTGCACCCATGGCTTCCTTGAGCTTTTTTTTTTTCCTTTCTCCTAACTTGGTCAGGAAATTAATTTCTAATTAAAAGGGAGATTTGCTAATGCCAAAGATTAATTCTGTAGTAAATGTTTTCCCAAGCTCTCTAAGTAGGAGCTTTGAAGTGGAAATACTGGTCTCTCCTACCTGTCATGTAATAGCATTCCTGGTAATTGAGGTGTTTGACAAGATTTGGGATCTGAATATATTATGGTGCATATTGCTAGAAATTCACCCCCTTTTGAACTAGGAAGTCAAAGCTAACATCTTTGAATGGGGAGGGCTAGCCCAACATATCTTTCAGCTTCCAAGCCCAAGATGTCTGATTTCCGTATGAGTGGGACTTGGATTGAACGTGTAGGATATTTGTTTCCCAGAATATCCAGATGTTTCACCTGCTGAGAAAAGGTGGGGTGAAGATATTAACCCAATCAGCATCCCAGAACCAGTCTCCTTTCTGTGGAACAATACCACATCATCCTGGTCATCTTATTAGCAGCACACAGCTGGCATCCTGGTATCTGACTGTCATTGGGAAGCCAGGATATCAAGAATGACATAACTAACCAAAAAAATTAAACATGATGTTTCATTTCAGGATGATGAAATTAACCAGCAGAGCCAGCTGGCTGAGAAACTAAAGCAACAGATGTTGGATCAGGATGAGGTAAAGAATGCAATGAAAAATTCTTTTGCAAAATTGTCTTAATACTTTGTCATTGTTTGTTTTAGAAATTTAATTTGAAAAGAATTTTTCCAAAATCACTGAATCATGTGAACATTTCTTGGTAGATTTCCTTTTAATGCCTATTGAAAACTGATTTTAGCTTAACTTAGGAAACAACCCTCTGACTTTGTAGAGCTCTGGGACTTGGGGAGCGAGTAAGTAGCTGGTTGCTGCATTTAATCTTGCATGAGCTCAGATAATGGAGGTCTGCACCTGGACAAGAAGTCGATTCCTCCTGCCCCCGACTAAGCTCTCTGGTTTCCTGCCATTCTAACCTTTTTCACTTTGCACTTTACCCGGTCAGATCTTTGATATGTTCTTGTGTTATTTTATAGGGGGAAAATCCAGCAAGAAAATAGAAAGCAGAGGGGAGGGGTAAGCAAAGAGGAAACAGGTCCAAGAGTTGGATTAGTATAAAGTGATACAATAAAAAGGAGGCAAATTGTTTTCAGTCTCATCCCAGATGGCATTCAATTCTAGAGTAAATGTCTTATTACATTGAGTTCTGCCAAATATTTTACAAACAGGAACCTCTAAGCAAAGGACAGACAGCCAATCTATCAAAAATAGATGATTGGTAATTCTCTTACTGAGGCCCATGTTTCCTCTTTTGTGCTTTAGGGTGCTTTTGCTTTGTTGCTAATATGTGATGGATTGGATGGTGTGATGCAATTAGTAGGTGGCCCGGGTTCACATCCCCAGTTCCAGTCTCCCTACCCCATAAAGTCACTGTAACCATTTCCTTCCCTTCTTTTTGGTTTCCCTTCCTCTCTCTAGGGCAATGATTATGCCCCCATCTATACTCCTCTCCTCCTCACAGGGCAGGGAGATCATTTATGCAGATGAACCATGTTTGCTTTCTCTTTCAATTATAGTGGAATCTAGCATTTGTTTAGTGTTTCCTGTTCTCATTCAATCCTTTTGCGTCTCCAAGTTGGTACAACTGTCTGTGATAACTCGTCTTGTTACAGTTAAAACTGAATTTTTCTTTCTATATCATCAAACACAATATGTGTTTATTGTTGGAAAATCAGAAAATAGAACACACACAAAGAACACAAAGAAAGTATCTACAAACCCACATATTTAATTTTAACTAGTATTTCTGTTTGGGATCTATCTTCCTATATGTCCATGATAAGTGTAAAGAAAAAGTAAATACTGTCTTTTTAAACTGTTTCATTTGACTGTGAAATTGACCTGTATATAATGTGAATAGTAAATATAATGTGAATATTAAAAAGCCACATAAGTAGTATTCTGATCGTTGGAAATGATCCCCTAACTTTATTCAACATGAGAAATAGCCGGCTTAAACATGCAATAATTTTTTGTTGTGTAGTCAGTTCTTTGAGTTAAGCCTATATAACTTTAAATTGCAAATGAAAAATATTTTTGAAATGATAACATTCTACTTTAAAATATAGCATCTGGACCACAGTGAAGTTTAAAGTTATTTTGAGCTTTTCCAATTTGTATATGTATTTCTTTTTTTTAAAGATTTATTTATTTATACCTACAAGAGCCGGGGTACAGGCCAGAGTACAGGGCGGTGAGAGGATTCACCAGAGACAGAGTGGGGAGCAGAATAGGCAGACTGACTGAAACACACTGCTGAGGGCAGCAGCGGGCGAGGCATGCCCGCGCCATGTGGGTCCCCTCCCTGGCTGGCGGCAGGGATTGAACTCATGCTGCAGTGGTTGCAGTTTGCTTCATAGTGCGTTGCTTAACCTGCTGTGCCACCAAGGAGGCCCTGTATTTTCTTTTTTAAAGTACAAAATGGGTGGAAGAGCACAAGGGACTAGGGAGATGGTGCACAGGTGAGTTGGTGGTGGGAGTTTCACGGGGAGAAAGAGAGTATACATTGTATAAAAATGAAGAATGATATAAAATATATATAAAATAAAAAATTTTAAAAATACTTAATTTTGGATAGAACACAGAATATAAACATCGACCATTAGTTACCATTTCACGCCATCTCTTTTCTCCAGCTTTTAGCTTCCACAAGAAGAGACTATGAGAAGATCCAGGAGGAGCTGACACGTCTCCAGATTGAAAATGAGGCAGCCAAAGATGAAGTAAAGGAAGTCCTCCAAGCCCTGGAGGAATTGGCTGTCAATTATGATCAGAAATCACAGGAAGTGGAGGATAAAACCAGGGCCAATGAGCAGCTGACGGATGAACTGGCCCAGAAAACGGTTGGAACATTTGTGTCTAAGGGGTGGGACTTTGTTGGCTGCAGTTTCTTATATAATGTTTGTTGACAGGCACTATATAGGAAGGCAGTTGACTGAATGGTTTTTCTGTGTTAGATTTAGATGCAGTCTCTGAGGGCCTCCAATAATTGCAATACTTTGTGTAAGTGACTTTTGTACAACTCATTCTAAAACTACATATCACAACTGTTTATGTCCAGAAGATTTATAACACCAGCAGGAGTGCCTTATGCATTAGTCAAGAAAGTACTGACTTTGGAACTAGAAAAGTCTAGTTAAAAATATGACATAACAACCATTAGGCCTTAATTGAGATGTTTTATTATTTGCTTATCTGTAAAAATGATGATAACAACATGTTCCTTTCAGGGTAGAGAATTAGTGACAGTTTATCCAAAACTCTTAGCACACAACTAGGGCCTTTACATGTGCTACCAGCAATAAATCTCAAAACGTTAATTCAACAGGCAAGATTGGGTGACCCATGGAAGGTACCATTTTCACTTTCATACCTTCCTAAATGAAATCCCTTTCCTCCCAACAGCTTTTTGTCTTAGCCCAGGACTGAGCCATCCTGACTGAAATCTGTTGTCATGCTTTAAGCCAGCTCTTCAGTTTACCCATTTCCTAATTTCCCAGAGAAAGATTCTTAGGGCCCCACACAGAGAATTGCAGCAGGGCCAGCAAGCATTTGGCGAGATGCCTGCTGGTGGGATGTATCCATTTTGTCCCTTTTGACTTGGAAAATGGATGGTGGGAGCTGAGTCTGTAACTGTCTGCCCTTGGAACCTTGGTTCAGTAGCCTGGTGTCATGGGATTATGCCCAGCCTGTTCTGTGGAAAACATCCAGTCCTCCTGGCCAAGGAGAAATAGCAGATGGTGCAGGAAGGTTCTGATCTGCTGACCATAGTGCTGATGGGAAATGCTCCTCAGTCCACGCTTTCACGTGTGTGCTGTGGGGGAGTCTTTTTAAATGGCTTCCCAAACTGGGAACCATTGCTTCTATGGGTTTTAGAAGCAAAATGAGATCAGCATCAATGCCAAAACCCAAAACAAACACATAGAAAAACAAAGCAGAAGTCACTTAGGGAAGAGGAGAGTTGGATCTTTCTATTTGCTCTTTTCTATAGGATTCTTTTAACTAGTCTGTGTGGTATTATTTGCTCCTCAAAACAATGAAACATTTTGTATATATACAGTTCTTACTTTTTGTCAAACCAAAGTACTACTAGATACATATTCAGAGTACTATTTTTAGTCAGATCATTAAAAAGAACTCTAGTAAAATAACTGCTATATATGGAAGGCTTGCATAAATGTCTTTGTATTTACCTCCACAGCACCATAATTGAGGGGAATTATTTTATTTGCTGATTGAATTAATACCAAGACATCAAGAGATGGGTATTAGTTTTGAGAATTTTAAGTTAGCTAAATATATATATATATATATATACACACACATATACTGTTTGGTAAAAAACTTTTTGGTAAAAGACACGAGAGACAGAAATGAAACTGGTTTGCTAATGTGTGGCTATAAAATGGAGCTTTGCTTTAGAGTAAGGATCCATCTCCTCTTGAACATGACTAATTTTGAAAAGGGATGACTAGTATCTAATTCAGTTTCACTGTGAAGATTACAAGACATTTTCTAAGCTCATCAATGTCCCGTTGAGCCTTCCAGACCCATCTATTATAGGGAAGTCAGATGGGAATTTGGAAGTTGTATAGGGAGCAGCTTAGTTTGGGAATGGAGGTGGGAATGCTTGCATGTATGTTTAGACCTAGGAGAATGTGGACTGAAATGTAACATCTGGTAGGTAGGAGGATGTGATTAAACATTGTAAACCTAAGCACTTCTTTCAAGCTTTGTTTCTAATCAAACCTAATTTGCTGACCTGGAATTTGTCACCTGATATACATATCAGGTCAAGATAAAGTCCACCTCCTCTCAGAGATTGCTGTGCCATAATTTGGTTTGCATTAAAAGGACTCTTATGTTAATACAAAAAAAAATTCCTTGCTACATTATGTTGTTGTTATATGCAAGACTGCATGTCCAAAGTTGATGAGTAACCCTTTTAATTTATTGTTAAAATGTGTTTTTCAGACTACATTGACAACCACACAGAGAGAGCTGAACCAGCTACAAGAGCTTAGCAACCACCAGAAAAAGAGGGCCACTGAGATCCTGAATTTGCTATTGAAGGATCTGGGGGAGATTGGTGGAATTATTGGCACCAATGATGTAAAGACCGTAAGCCAGGCTTTCTTTATTTGTCTCTACATGTGGTCATAAGCTTTCAGGGTCTGTGTTTTATTTTCCTAGATATCCAATGCTCAGCACAATTCTTTGCATCTGCCATGTCCTATATTTGAAGGACTGAAGGAAGGACTGATTGAAGGAGGAGGAGAAAAAATTACCTTTCAAAAATAGGAAATGTCTTCAGATCTCGATTGGCCTTATGTAAATTAGTTTATTTCTCAAATCGATATGCTGCAGGTTAAACAACAGTTCCAGACTCAGAAATTCTGTTTCTTGTTTTCTATGAGAATCCAACAGTGTGAAAATTCACCAACCAATCAGTATGAATTAGGAAAGCTTTCAGCCCAAAATAATAGGATTCTAATGTGAATTAAAAAATAAAGCCACATTTAATTATTCACAGTACGAGAAATCTAGGCTCTTGCTATTTAGGCTGCTGTTTGCATCACCTTGGAGCCTGTTGAAAATACCACATCTGAGGCATTTTAGCAGGATTGCCAGGTGATTCTAATCCTTATTAAAGTTTTAGAAGCAAATTTTAGTTTGCTGCTATGTGTCAATAATGTCAAGGATCCAGGCTTTTTCTCTACTATCTGTTTTCCTCACTTAACCCCTTCCCTTTTCATATGGGTAGAATTTTGCCACATGGTTGCAAGATAGCTGCTATAGCACTGATCCCATCCTTGCACAATCACATTCAAGACAGGAGGGGCTGAAAAGGCAGTTGTTTTCATTCAATAGGAATCTATATTCCAGAATATACCAGTTGACATTCTTTTACTGGTTAAAATGAGGTCATTTGGTCATCCCAAACTGTAATGGAAGCTGAAAAAGCAAAGAGAAATAGGATTATTATAATTGACTTAGACCAACCATGAATAATCCACTGAAATTGTGCAAATCTGTGCCATTGACAACAAGGAAGTAAGGGAGGTAGGGAGAATGAAGGTGGTATGAAGCTGTTGGTGAGCCAGGGAGAGAGGGAAAAGACGAAATAAATATCCTTTGTTATACCTCTATGACAAAACAACAGTTATCTACAATGTAGAAAGGTTTTTTAAAAATTAGATAGCAGCTTTTAAAGAAAATAGTTTTATGAGGTAGATTTAACATTATGTAATCTGCACACATTAAATTGTATGGATTGAGAGGTTTTGACTTAAGTATACACTCATGAAAGCATCTCCACAGTGAGAGCTACAGAAATGTGTGAAACTGTTTCTGGCCTCTCTCTTCTGTTGCATTAATTTAATCTTGTACCACTCCTTTAATTACTATACCTTCATAATAATATTCTGAACCATTGAGAAGCCATTGATAAACTGTGTTGGTTTTATCAAACTTGGAAATGGTTTTGTGTTGCTCAAATTCCATCTCAGAAGTCCCTAAAATGAAATTTTTGAGTTTAGCCATTAGGCATACAAAAGGGGGAATTTTACATCAGTCTGCTTTGTTGGAGCACTCAGGCTTGCCATTGATATTGTTAAATGCCAGAGAAGATTCTTTGAATTGCTTCTGTTTATAGACATTTCTCGAAAACATAGAAAGCCCTTCTTGGATAGAGTAATAGCTCTAGGCTTAGCATATATGACCTCTTATAAACCTAATCATTCTTTCACTAGGCCTTTATTGTAAACGGAATATTTCTTGAATCTTTGCGAATGAATCTAATTTAGCATTGAATTCTTGGTTAGTATAAGATTAACCTTATTACATTCTAGTTTGGTGATTGTATATTTGAGGATTAAGTGTTTAGTAGCGTGCATTGGTGTTGAGCAATAAACTTTTGACATTGGCTGATTAGATGGCCCTCATGATATGAAAGTGATGTTGATTTATGGGAGTTGGTACCTGCTGGTAATGATAAAGGAAGATATTTTTATGCTGAGTTCTAAAATAGAACTGATGAAAAATGCTAATGAAATCAAGGAGTGTTTGGGTGCCTGGCATTAAAAGAGTCTTTTCCTTTGGGAATCTGAAGATCATATGATTGAGATTATTTTTAAATACTCAACTGGATGTTTTAAAGGTATTTTTGGATTCCAGACACTGGATGCCTAGTTAACTTCATTGATAACCAGTTAATTTCATTGATAACTCTCACATATAGAACATTATATTTTTAATTTTTTGGTTTTCCTCCTTCCCCTACTTCCCCTCCTCACCCCTTGCCCACTAATTTATGACTTAATGATTAGCCAATGAGAACTAAAGGGAGGAATTCTGTGACTTTGGGCAGTCACTTTTCTGGGCTTCATTTTCCTAATTTGTGAAGTGACAAGATGCACCCAGAATTATCATGAAGGTTGTCAACTGAATAATTTCTTAGTTCTGTCATTATGGGCACAAATACTCCCTATGTACTCTGCCATATTGAGATACAATTGACATACCTATTGTGTACATTTAAGGTGTGTTGATATGGTTCATATCTTATATTGCAAAATGATTACCACCATGCTGTTAATGCCCACCTCTCTCATGCCACATAATTATCATTTCATTTTTGTGGTGAGAACTTTTAAGATGTTTTCTATTAGCAACATTCAAGTATATAATAAATATTTTAGCTATAAATCTATGCTGTTCATTAGATTCCCACTTTTGTTATCTTATGTCTGGAAGTTTCCACCCTTTGATTATCTCCCTATTTCCCCACCTTCCCAATCCCTGGTAACCACCTTTGTTTCTCTGAGTTTGACTCCTTTAGAGTCTACATATTAGTGATATCATACAGTGCAGCAGCACTCCCTCCATCTGCTATTTCACTTTTCATAGTTTTAGTAACCCATGATAAACTGCAATTGAAAAACACTAGGCAAAATAAAATATTTTGAGAAGGGGGGAAGGGAGACTACATTTACATAACTTATAATATCTTATTGTAATTGTTCTATTTTATTAGCTATTGTTAGTCTCTTGCTGTGCCTAATTAAATTTTTTATAGGTATGTTTGTATAACAAAAAATAATACATAGTGGTTTCAGTACTAGTCTTGGCATTACAAGTCTTGGAGTATATCCCCTGTGGGATACATTTATAGTTTATGTGCTGCCTCAGTGAGCACAATGAATGTATTCCCCATGGATGGACAGTAGTATTAACTTTACAGTGGTAGGATTTCCTTCTTTTTCATGGCTGAATAATATTCCACCACACACAACACAATTATGTTATATGTGTGTGGGTGTATATGTTCATAACATTCCATTTTACACACACACACACACACACACAAACAAACAAAACACCATTTTCTTTAGTCATTCCTCCATTAATAGACACTTAGGCTACGTTGCTTTCATGTCTTGAGATCCTGATTTCAGTTGCCTTGGTTATATATTCAGAAAAGGGATTCCTAGATCACATGGTAATTCTATTTTTAGTTTTTTAAAGGAGCTTCTATATTGTTTTCTATTGTGGTCATACCAGTTTACATCCCTACCTACAGTATACAGGTTCCCCTTTCTCTACATCCTTTCCAGCACCAAATCTCTTGTCTTTTTGAAGATGACCATTGTAGCAGGTATAAAGTAAAATGTCAGTATGACTATGATGATTAGGGATGTCAAGTATCTTTTCATGTACCTATTGGCCATTTCTGTCTTCCTTGGAAAACTATTCAGTTTTCCCATTTTTAATTTGGTTCTTAGTTGTTGTTTTTTTTTTTTACTTCTGTTGAAGCCTTTGAGTTTGTTATATGCTTTGAACATTAAGCCCTTACCAGCTATATAACTTGCAAATATTTTCTCCTATTCCATAGGTTGCCCTTTCATTTTGTAGATTATTTCTTTTGCTATGTGGAAGCTTTGTTTGATGTAGTTCCACTTATTGATAGTTTTTTTGTTGGTTATGATTATTTGATTGATATCAATCTTGAGCTAAGAAAATGAGCAAATCTTGAAAACCTTTTTAATTGTTTTATACTTTTTGTTCTTAAAACTGTTTTTCAGTTCCCACAGTCCTCCTAGTAATCTTCTGGGGTGAGGGATAGTGGTAGCTTTTGGAGTCTTCCTCAGTCCTCAGTTACAAAGTACAACAGACCTGAACAGCAAGGAAACAGTGAATTTATATTCTCTAGCTCCATTATATCTTGAAACATTTTCAAGTGTCCAGGCAATATTTTGTTTACAAGATGAAATTAGCAAATGACAGGATGAGCTTAGTGGGGACTTTATCCACTTTTATTAGTAAGCTTCCTCCTCTCTTTCACGTTCCTTAAATCAAAGGTTTTCAAGAATCTAGCTACAAAATGAAGCGAAATTGAAGTAGAGTAAATGAAGCATATTGGATATGATATCTATTCTTATTTTTCCTCCCATTCTTTTTTTATTCCCATTCTGACTTTTAAGTCTTAGAATGTGAAGTCACCTTGCTTGGCCTAGAAATAACACCTTGCACAGCTACTTCATGCTCCAGAGACTCGAGGATGAGGCCTCCTCTGTGGGCTGGGGGAAGGGGAAGGCAGCCTTTTCTCCTGGATTAGTCATTCGTACCGTACCGACTGAAACCATCCAGAGCACTGTTAGAGTCATTATCAGACCCCAGGGAGAGTTATAAATAACATTTCAGCAACAAGCCCTGATTCTTCTCTTTGAAATAACAATATACTGGAATTACTGAAAGCTTTGAACTTAAATGACTAAATATATGAACTTTCAAGTGGTAAGAAACCTCACAGTTAAAACCATTTGGAGTATTTTTTTTTTTTAACCATTAGGTGTGGACCCAAGATTCCTTTTTAGACCTTTTACAACAAAATTAGGCTTTCAAAGATATGGTTTTGGTTTTGGAAAAAAAATACCCAGCTCTCACTTTGGAAGGAGCCTATTCTGGTATGTTTTTCTTTGTCTCCAGCTCATGTAGGATGTGGACATAGATCACAAAGGGTGCTAGTGTACACACCTGGGGAAGAAGGAGTTTGTCCTTCCTCAGGATGCCCTCCTGCTGCCAGTGCAGTGAGGTTCACTGGTGGAGGCTGTGAATGCCACATGAAAAGGATGTGTACTCTGCCTTTCTGCAGAAGCTGGACAATGTACAGGGTATATCGGGTTAGGCTAATGAGGGAGATTCTCATCTCTGCTTCATGCCAGACTAACACAAAACTGAACTTAGAGATTGTGGACTTTCCTCACCTGTTATCACAAAGCCTTTGGATTAAAAAAAGTGTGATGAAGAGTGGTAAATTGCAGGCAGTCAAAAATATAACTGGCTTAGCGAGAAGCTCCATTAAATTAAGATGGAATCCCTGCAGATTTTCTTTCTGTAGATTCTTTCTTGTATTGCTGGACATAGAGCTGATTTAATGCACACTGTTGTTGAATTCTTAGGGGGTGGTTGATGTCAACAGGTTCCCAGTGTTGTCTGGTGGACTTCCCATCTGCTATCTATTTTCAGGGTTGATACTCATTTCTTTATTTTCAGCTTCCAAAAATTTACTGGAAAAAAATAGTACTTTGAACTCAAGAATATGATAGCAATAATGGCAAAACTAGGCAGTTTAGAGTGCATTGTGAAACATAAAAAAAAAAAAATCATAGTGGGAATCATCATTTTAGAACCACCTGGAACCTCTATTCATAGACTGTGTATGGACAATGGTCTTGTTTTTCCTGAAGTGCTAGGGTGACCTCTGGTGGTTAAGCAAAATATGCACAGTTATTTTTGTTCGTTTGGTCAATTGTCCTTCAAGATCTTGTTTGCATCTGAGCAAATGGGTTTCTGTCCTAAGTATTTTACTGTAATTTTTGTTTCCAATAGAGCTATAATACTTAGAAACAAAGCATGAGACCATACAGCAATACTGATGTCAGAATCTTCTCTTCTAGATATGAATTTAGATTTATTCCTAGAGACCTTAAATAATAAGCTTCTTGGAAGGAGCACTCATGTAGAGGCAGAGAAAGTAGGTTGTAGTAATGAATCTGTAGGAGAAGCTTCATCTGGAGGATCTTTTGTAATAGCACATTCTTACTATTCTTTTTTTGTTTGTTTATTTGAGGACTATGTAGAAAATCCTTTTTGTTTCAGTCCTTGTTTATAGAAACATATTGACACTATTAAATCATTTTTCTTCCTGAATAGTAGGGAAACGACTGCAGTTTTGATTTAAGTTCTATAGGTCCTCAGTCACTGTTAGAACACTGGGCTTCTTTGCTGATCTCTAGGGATCTATGACATTGAATGGCACACCTCATCAAAGTGACCTCTTGTTTCCATCTTAAAAGTCTTTTTCTCCTGATATCTCTTTTATCCTAAAAGTCAAGTGTTATGAAAAACCTGGTTAATTGAGGATCATATCTAATGGAGAATTTTAGCTCAAGATTTCAGAGAATGAATTTGAACATAGAGCACTTTCCAGAGATCACTTTCAACTGTGGTCCTATAATTAGAGCTTCTCAACCAGAAATCCACAGACATCTTGAGGATCCATCCAGAGGTTTCAGGGTCCCCTAAAACCTCTGGATTGTAGACAGAAGTTCAGTGTGTTTTCTCCTGTGACAGTTGGCAGATGTGAATGGAGTCATCGAAGAGGAATTCACCATGGCCCGCCTGTACATCAGCAAGATGAAGTCGGAGGTCAAGTCCCTGGTGAACCGCAGCAAGCAGCTGGAGAGCGCCCAGATGGACTCCAACCGGAAGATGAACGCCAGCGAGCGGGAGCTGGCTGCTTGCCAGCTGCTCATCTCCCAGGTAGGTTGCCCTTTCTTCCTCATCTCACGTGGAAAGTGTTCTCTTGAAATGTGCTTCTCCCTGCTCTTACCTGGCCGACGGTGCAGAGTTGTGAGAGGTGAAGGGCTTCACTTTACATTGACTCGTCTGTGGTTCCCATAAAAATGATAGCCCGGGCTTAATCTTATGACTCAATTTTATTGTGTGAGTGGCCTGAATTACTATCTTTCATTCCTTTTTACTTAAAAGAATTTTTCATTTTTTTAATGAAGACCAGTTATATTTGAAGAGTATGTATTTTGGCAGTTACTTTTCAGTTTATCTGTCTTCCTGGAACATAAATTATTACTTTTTTTATTGATGTAACATTAACTTACAACCCTGTGTATGATTTAGAGAAGTAGGTTCACACTGCGCAGATGGATGTTGCCACACCATACTCACCACCAAAGTACCCTTACATCTTTACCACAGATCATCAGGCCACCTCCCCCTCGATTTTCTACCCCTTTTAAAAGGATTTATTTATTTATGCATACAAGAACTGGGGTGTAGGCCAGAGCTTTGGGGGTATGAGAGGATTCACCGGAGACAGAGTGAGGAGCAGAACAGGCAGATACGCTGAAGTACACTGCTGATAAGAAGAGCAGTGGGTGAGGCAGGAGAGGTCTGCTGCATCATGTGGGTCAGCTACCCACATGGTAGCTGGATAGGGATCGAACTTGTGCTGCAGTGGCTGCCAGTGGCTTCATAGTGCTGACTCTTAACCCCTTGCACTACCAGGAAGGCCCCTGTCCCTTCCCTTAATCCTTTTTAAAGAATGCATTCATGTATCTCTAGCTAGCTACCTATGGATGGGTAGATAGGTAGATGGAGCTATATGATGAACAGACAAGGTGGAGTGAAATCGAAAACATCTATCAGCTAGGGCAACATTCCTTCATCTGTTAATCTCTACCATAGGTCTAATTTAGTATTGGGAAGCAGAAGCTACTAGTACTAGTACTACTACTAGTAGTAGCAGGTAACATTTTATTGGGTGTTTACTATGTGCCAAACACTAGGCTAAAATACATTATTAACTCAACAATGGATCTTAAAAAATAATCCAGGCAAAGCAGATTTTGATATCATTCCTGTTTTTTGAATAAGGAACTTGAGAATTAGAAATAATGAGTATGTTTTCCAAACGCATACAGCCAGTGAAAGAGCTGGAATTCAGGCTAAAGTGCATGTTAGCTATCGTCATTGAAGGGATGTTCAGGCCCTAGGGAACAGTTCATTGTGAGCAAGGCTGCTCTTCTTCTCTCTGCAAGGGCATTTCCATTTTAGTATGGTGGTTTAGAAACAGTCATCTAGTTTCTGGTCTGTCATTGATACCTGAACTTGGTGTTTAGAGTTTCAGGTTTCTATGAATAGCACAAAATATGCTGCTCACTGCCTTATACCAAGGATTAAAACAGCTAAAGTCCTTTGGGGGAAACAGATTCTACCATGGAGTAACGTGTCAAGTAATACTGGTGAGAAAAAGATGCTTTGTACAGCTCTGCTTTCCCATAGTAATATGTTAATCATAGAAACGTCTCCAATCTCCCTGTCTCTAACCACCATGGTATAAGAGGTGCAATTTTAAGCGACAAAACACCATTTTATAAATATCATCACAACAGAAATTTGTTAAGATTATTCAGTGTTGGTGTGTGATAGTGAAATTGATGTACATTGTTGGAAAAATTACAATTTGATCAGTTCTGTTGGAAAGCACCTTGGAAATAAAAAAAAAAACATAATAATTGATATATACTTTGACCCAGTAATTTCACTGATAGTATTTTTTTATTTTTAATAAAACTGAAACATTTTCAATTCATATAGTATTTCCTGATTAAAAATATTAAAAAGCTTATATGAAAAATATTGAGAGTATTACTTTACATTATAATGAAATAAAGTATTTAAATAAAGTATTTGATAGACTAATAGTAAAGTTACATGGAAGAATACTACAAGCTCTTACAAAAAAAGTCATGAAATCTCTTTAGGAAGTATAGTCATATAAAGTCAAAAGAAAATGCTGAGTTACATTTATGCTGTGCTTTGCAGCTATGTAAAATATGCATTCATAAAGGTAAGGGAATACTGGGAGATGGGTAATAAGTTAGAGTGGTTTTCAAATGAATTGTACACCATTTTTTCTGGAATTGCATTGCTATTTGGTATTTTATAATTTATACAAATTGAGAAGGGGGAAGAAGTTGAGAAGAAATATAAATACCAGGGTACAATGTAGCTCACATGTGCTTTCCAAGTCACCTGATCAGTGTGTTCTTCACACTGACAGCGTCTTCTCCAGGCCGTCCTGCCTCTCCCTTGTGACGGCCAGGATGAACATGAAGAGAAGTCCTGTAGCCCACAGCCCTCTCACTGCCTTCTCTTTTGAGCTGAACATGTCAGCCTCATGTCCAGTTCCTAAGCACTCTCTGTGAACCGATGGAACTGTGTGACTATGTCAGCTGTAATCTGTGTAAATGGATCGTGGCTGCAGTTAGCAACAGGCCTGGCAGTGACTTGGGGTCATTGTAGGTTCCCAGTACTCAGAGTACGGTCTGGAATGGGCACAGGTTCTAGGTGAGCCCACTCCCTCAGTCCATGAACCCTTTGCTCAGTGGAGTGAAGTGCAGCCTAAATGGAGTGTTCTAAAGTCTGGGGTCCAATACTGGGGCCCTATTTGCCTGGGGGTTAGTGACACTGACTTTGGATATATGAGATCAGAGTCAAGAATATTGGGATGTTTTGGGGTTAAAGAATGCCCTGTTAGTGCTATTTACAATAGCAACAAGTACAGTTTTCCATTAGGGCTATTTTGTATTTTGCTACAGTTTGTGCAAAGCCCAAGATTTGATCATTATATTCTGAGATTCAAAAGGAGCAGAATGTTGGCTTTTTTTTCCCCCCCCGGACATGATCTAAGGAATATTTAGAAATAAATATGTGACTACTTTGTTTGCACTCATCCTCTTTACCAAAAGCAAGGCTTATAAAATGACTGTTGCAACTATGTCCCACTTCCCAGAGGTTATTTTAGTAGATTAAGAACTCAGGCTCCAGGAGTGTTCTTGCTGAATGTGAGTGTTTTGCCTATTTCCAGCTGCCTAGAAGTGACTACTGTCCCCATTCAGCCAATGAGATCCCATTTATTCATTCATTCTACTAATATTAGTTACACACCTACTCTATATACTCAGGGAGCTAACAAGTAAAAAACAAAAAATAGACAAATTATGTAGAATTAATTTAGTTGCTGTAAGAATTTGAGGCTTGCATGGTAAGGATCTAGACAGGATCACATCTGGGAGGGTGGTGGGGAGGAAAATGTAAAATCCAAAACCCTTGTAATGAGAATTGGTGTGTGTGAAAGACAAAAGGATAAAGATATGGTATTTGAGTTACAAAGATGGAATCTAAGGTACGGCTTCAAAGATTAAGGTCTCCAGCCCTAGGTATTTTTCCAGTCCCTTTTCTACAGCTCAGTCTTCTCTGTGATGAAGAAAGCCCACTTGGTCTTTGGTGTCTCACTGAAGTTGATGGCAGGGAGGGATATGGCCATGGGCAGTGTCTGTGGGAAATGCAATAGAGGAGCACCTGAAAGAGGCAGATGGCATATTAGTTGAGGCTCCTGAATCCCTAGCAAAGGACAGAATACTCAACATTTGGGTGTTGGTCTCCAAAATGGAACTCAGAGACACCTCTATTTCTTTCCATCAGGTAATCCCAGGCAAGCCTGGGTGACCACTTACTAGTTACTCACTGCTTTTTTACCTCTTTGCTGGCTTTAAGCATGAAGCCAAGATCAAATCGCTGACAGACTACATGCAGAACATGGAACAGAAAAGGAGGCAGCTGGAAGAGTCCCAGGATTCACTCAGTGAAGAGCTGGCCAAGCTCCGTGCCCAAGGTAAATAATTGACTACTTTATAGGTGTCAAATTCTTGGCCTAAATCAAATACTGTAGTTGGTTTGACTCATTTGTTTTAATTTTCCTCAATTAAAGCATTTTGAGAGCCTCTAAAAACAATGGCATAATTTGGGGGAGAGAGGAAGAGGAAAGAAACATAGAAAGTCTGCTCGCTCCTTGTATCTGCTACTCTTCATTTCCTTGCTGCCTGAGGCAGAATGCTCTTCCTTCTTCACCTCCTGCCTCAAGTCTGTCACCAAGGCCCACCCCTGTGACCCACCAGATGCTCTTTTCTTTTTGCCCATCTCCATTATCATCATTGCTATCCTTAATCCTAATTAAGGATGGTGGCCACATCCGTCCACCAAGGGTCCCACCCGCAGTCTGCTCCAGGTTGGCCACTGTGCTGCATCCCAAGGGACTGTTTTAAAACCAGATTCTATTTTGTGCCCAACCCATGCTGCTGACTTTTTCACAGTGTCCAGTGGCTCTTAACACAAAGCCTGAACTTCCACCAAGGGCTTACCTGGCACCGTCCACCCTTTGAATAAACCCTGTGTTTGCCGGGCAGCCTCCTCACCCCCTTTTTTTTGGGAAGTGCCTGACACATAGGAAGCACTCGATACATGTGAATAAATAACAGCAGAAATTCAAGAGAGATTACTATAGAAATACAGAAACCAGAACGGGATTAACTGCATTGTGGTGAAATGGCATATTTTGGGTTGCAGTGAAAATTAATTAAAAGTCCTTTTGGAAATATTCTGAAAATGCAGTGCGTAATAACCATAGCACTTTTTATACCTTTTGATTCCCCAAATCTCGGCTATTTATTGCAGAATTATTTATATTAGTGAAAAAAATCCAACCGTTATGTGAACTGTTGTTTTCTAGATTGTTTTTTTCATATTGGAGATGAAGTATGTGTGGACTGTGCAGAAGTGTTTAAAATGCAGCCTTAGATAAAAATTTACATGTGGTCTTGATTGTAGTTTAAAAATCTGTGAATACTTGTGTTCTAAGACCTGCAAATCAACATTTGAAATGAAAATGGTTTTGATAGGGTAATGGGATTGGAGATAAAATTCTTTTTTTGTTACATACTTACTTGCACAGTAAATATATTTGTTTCGAATGCCAAGGCAAATTTAGAAAGAGAACATGCCCACCCCTGAAAACTCTGACCCTGTAATGTTTTCTTTATGTGATAACAAGTGAATATTGAGAGTACAACACTCCACCCAGAACTTGAACATGGCAAGGACTTTCCTCTTTTGTAAGTGGTTTTGGCATTGGTAGCACTTAACAGAAATAAAAGAGGAGGGAGAAGACCTGAAATATTAAAAGTGCAGCATACTAGAGGAAAATGCGATGTTGTGGATGTCACTTAAACTGCTTTGCTCCTCCACCACCAACTCAGACTTCCCAATTGCATGTGTGCCCAGAGAGCACCTCCAACCTCTGAGAATGGGCTGGCCAACCCCCTGGAGGCCACAATGACAGTCCTGCCCCGAAATTGGGGCCTCGTTCTATTTAGGCTGGAGAGCGTTTCTTCTGTTCTCCTTATTCTTATCCTTAGAGTTTGTTTTCTTGCTTCTGAATCTTAGAGAATAAACAGCTTACCCATGGGAGGTAAATTAGCTCTTCTGGAATCCTAATGGTGGCACGGATCCATATGCCCATGAAATCCACAGGGTGCCTTATAACGTACAAAGCACAGGTGCACATGTTGCCTCAAGAGCCGTTCACTGGGGTGAGGTGGGAAGCCAATTCCCGAGGTGTTTGGTGATACATAGCCAGCCCAGTCTCAAGGCACCTTTCCTGTATAATCACTTCTGTCACCCAGGGCATAGGTCAGCCTTTAGTGGTGGCTTCATAGGGTCTCCTTCTGCAGGCATGAGCCTTGATGCTGTGGTTGTGACTAGTTCTCTCTAAAAAGATAACATGCCCACCCCTGCAAACTCTGACCCTGTAATGTTTTCTTTATGTGATAACAAGTGAATATTGAGGGTACAACACTCCACCCAGAAATGATGGGCCACTCCGTTGCATTTTTCTTTTTTAATTTTGACTTTTGGGTGTGTGTCCTGCCTGATAAATGTTAAATCATCATTTAAAATTTAAAACAGAAAAAATGCATGAAGTCAGCTTCCAAGATAAGGAGAAGGAACACCTGACACGACTGCAGGATGCTGAGGAAATGAAGGTGTGTACAGCTGCCCCTCCACCAAGCTCAGCATGTGCTTGGCTTGGATTTTCTTGTTCTTGGAAAATCTGTCGCCATCAGAGATGTATGTGGCAGTATGGGAGCAAGGAGGGGGGACCAGTGCTGTGCATTTAGAGCCGTTCCCAGAGTGTGGCTTGGCTGAGAAATGAAATGAAGACGGAGGTACCCAGGGCCCCCAGGGTTCGGTGAATAATAGTTTGGTTGTATTAGTGCATTTTTCTTCACTGTTACTGATGAACAGAGGAGGAGGAGCAGCTGCCAGTCACTGTGGGGTCACCACAGCATTGGAGAGAGCTTCTGAAGAAATGCTCACCCCCCCCCCCCTTTGAATGGGAAAAAAATTTCCCCTTTTTTCTTTTTTTAAAGAAATACCCAAATCTGAATTTCCGTCTTTGTTACCAAAATCTTTATTCTTGATCATATATTAAAAGCAGTAAAGGAACATGTAGAAAAAAAATGGCTGGGAAGTAAGAATTTTTAGGTGAAGAAAAGGAGATACGAGAAAATATAGGCTCTTGGTTAGCTTTAGGCAAACTCTAGGCCCTTTGGTGTAAGCCCCAGAGCAGGCAATGCCCAGGGCGTGACCCTGCTCTGACTGGTAGCATAACCAAGCCTGGCCTGGGTGGGGCCTCCCCTAGTTTCTGATGAAGAAGTCTCTTTTGAATCATAAATCTGTGCAGTGGGAAGGGCAGGGCTGATTACATAACAGTTACAGAAGGGCATTTGTGGCTCACACAGGTATAGTGACTTCTCTGAGGATCCCTCACTAGTGAGGGGTCTACACCCTTTTAATGACCTGACTACAGAAGTCATGTGGCTCAGGTGAGCTGAGCTGTAGAGGTCGGGGAAAAATTATTTACTCATGGGCTAATTGGCTTCTGAGGGCCACTGAATTTTATAACAGATCCTGGGGTTTTGTGGTCCCTGTCAAGCAAGGTAGGTTCTGGAACTCTCCAGTTTGGGGATCTGACAGCTGAGGGACAAGTGGGGTAGGCGGCAGAAGCGGGCGATCCAGGGCTTGTCACTGAGTGGGCTGGGAGCCAATGAGTAGATGACACATTTCTCTTGGCCTGGGTTGCAGAAGGCACTGGAGCAGCAGATGGAGAGCCACCGGGAAGCTCACCAGAAGCAGCTGTCCAGACTTCGAGATGAAATTGAGGAGAAGCAGAAAATCATTGATGAGATTCGGGAGTGAGTTGGCATGAGGTTCATGGGACATGGGGGAGGGCCGGCCTTTTTGGTCAGTCTGGAAGAACACGGATTATAACTGAGCTCCCTGACGGCGTGTCCAGTGGGCTCTGTGCTCCACCCTTGTGACTAGCAGCAGGACGCTGTTTCTGAGGGCTATTCTCCTTTCTGGAACTGAGCCTTGGAGAGCTCTGATGGAGCAGGTGGCAGGAGGGCCCAGCTGCCCTTCCTGGTCCCTGTGGAGCAGGGTCATGTTGGTGACTCAGCTGGACAGACACAAACCTCCGTAGGTGGGAACACTGTACGGAAGTATGAAAAAAAGATCTAAATTGGTCCTGACTTGGTTTCTGATAAGTTAATAAATATTCCAGAGAAAGCAGTCTGCTCCTACCTCCTCCTCACAACACATGACTCTAAGGGGCCTGTTCTCAGGGGCCCACTGTCATGTGTCTGCACTCGTGGGTCTATGGCATTCGCCCGGATGGCATCGCTGATTACAGCCTGACTCTGATGCACCCCCACCCCGGCTATTCCCCATCCTGCCCTCTCCATTGAAGAGTCCCTGCTCCATAGTGACCTCTCCCTCATTTGGCACCACAGAAAAGTCCCAGCTGGAGGTTTCCTTCAGGTCCCTCTCCTGAGGTTTCTTAACATGTTTGTCCAGTGGGTTCCTTGGCAGTCTTTGAACATCTTTGCAGTATAATATTTTTACAAACGCTATGTAAAACAGAAGATTCTCTCTCCTCCTGCTTTCTGTAGATGAAGAAACAGATGTCTATAAGGGGAAGCAAGATTACACGATTTACTTAGGATCACCCTCTAAAGAGGAATCAAACTGGAGTTAGAGTCTAATTCTTCAGACTGCTGATCCGATCCTCTCTTCAGTGGCTGTGAGCTGCTCACATAGTATATTTGCATTTTGATAGGGGAGAATGGTGATTGAGGTAGAGGTGTAAGTGGTGTGATCTGGTCTGCTGAGGAAAGCACTTAGCCTCGCCTCTCCCCCTTCTGACCGCTCCCACCTCCAGTGCTATCATTTGTGTTGTGCTTTACCCTTCAAGCACATCTCATGTTTATTATTCTGATTACTCACCCTTAAAATACTCAACTGGAAAGGAAAACGAGAAAGGGAAGGAAGGCGAGAAAGAGGGTGGATCGGTGAGCAAGTTAGCTGGTGGGGAAGTGCCCTTGGCCTCTGCCTTTCAGATGGACTCTGAGTTTTCTTTTTGAGAGTGTTTGATGTATCCCTTCAGTCAGGGAGGCATGGCCACACAAAAAGCCTTCATTGTAAGTACCGAGTTCATGTGAACAATGACCAAATGCCCTAGCCAGATGGCAGGGTTTCTGTTTTGCAGCAGATCTGGACGGTTTTGTGTTCCCTCTCTCCGCAACCTCCCTCGAGAGCTTCACATGGAACGTTCCTGTGTCAGCCAGGAATTTGGATTGGGGAGATGTTTTCAGAATATCACACCAGAGAGGAAGGGAAGGTTGAAATGGCCAAATAAGGCTCCCTGAGTGGGTGCATGACATCTGTAGGGCAGACAGCAGAATTCTTCTGACCAGGCTCACTTTTTCTGTTTTAAAATATCAGCTCCTTTTCCATCTCATTATTTTCCTCCCAAAGCTATTGCACAAACCAACTAAAAATACATCCTCAAAGTCAGTGTTTCATGCCTCTTAGATGCTCCCCAGGAATTAGTTTTTACTTGGGCAGGGAGGAAGCTGTGAGGGTGTTCTCTGATCCTTCAAAATCCTCCGGAATTGCTGCCTTTATTGCACAGAACTAATGGGGTTGGAACAGAACCACGTCTTTAGCGGGATGACTCGGGATTTCAGACTGATGTGGAATGTATTACTTTTCCCTCTCAATTTCAGTTTGAATCAGAAACTGCAACTGGAACAGGAGAAGCTCAGTTCTGATTATAACAAGCTGAAAATAGAGGACCAAGAGAGAGAAATGAAACTGGAAAAGCTCTTGTGAGTGCACTTTAAATATTTCCTCCATTTTCTCTCATCTCTTGAAGTCTTAAAAAGTCTACTTTGGTGATTCAGACACTAAAATAGTCTGGTTCGATAAGGCCAATTAAAAACTGACAATGGCTTTTTATGTGGGTTGGTTTGTTGTATCTGCAGATGCAGACGATACCTGCAGAGATCTCTGATGTCCCTGAAGTGGTTCATGAGTCCTTTATGTTTTTCAGGTTGCTCAATGATAAAAGGGAACAAGCCCGAGAGGACCTCAAAGGGCTGGAGGAGACAGTGGTATGTCAACATGTTTTCCAAGTGATGTCAGTTTCAAAGACCAGATTAGTTGATGATTTGTCAAATTTGCTTATTCTGAAATTTTATCTATATCTTACATACTGTTTTAGACCTAAAACACCCTGTGAAAAAAGTGAGGCTTGTAGGATTGATTATTCCCTAGCTTTTGACAGAAGGGTTAACCATCAGTCCATCTCATGAATCCATCCATCCATCCATGTTCAGTGTTGTAACTCTCAAGCCCCTGAGTGAGAGCTGAACTGAATTGCAAGTCAGTGCCTGTAATATTATAGCCTCTGTACTTTGTGATTTACTTCCACTCAGCAGATATTTATTGAGCCCCCATTTAGGACCAGCATTTTTCTAGATGCTTGGGTGGCATCAATAAATAGAAATAAAATCCTGGCCCTCGTGAAGCCTGCTTTGAGCTAGGGGAGAGACAGTGAAAAATAATGGAGTAAACATGAATTCACTGGATGGTTACAGAAAGTGCAGAGGCTGGTGGTTTGGGCAGACTCCCTGGAGAGGTGACATTTGAGTAGAGGCTGACACAGATAAGAGGGAGGCATGGGAATGACCAGAGGAAGAGCCTTTCAGTCAAAGGCAACAGCTCGTACCCCAGCCCTATGCCGTGAGTCTATGCTGGGCATGTTGGGGAGCAGAGAAGTCAGTGTGGCTTTGAAGGTGGGGCAGATGGAGGCACAGAGAGGTTGAGGTGAGAGGGGTACAGGTCAAGGTAGGGCCTTGATCTGTAGGGTTTGGGACAGGAAATGACAGCCCTATTTACTTCTGAAAAGGTTTATCATTTAAAAGGTGGTTTCTTACTGCATCCTACTTCTGAAATCACTTCATCTCCTCTGGGGTCTCCCATTTCAGTGACCCTGCAGGATGGCAGCCTGGCTCCAGGGCTCCCAAGAACCCTCTGGTTCTCACACAGAGAGCCAAACCATACTTAGCCAGCCTCACAGTTTGGCGAAAATATTTCTGATTGTTTCATATGATACTGTAACAGAGAGAACCTGTTATTTAGATACAGCCTTTGATTTCATTCCTGTGTTGTGTGTGTGTGTGTGTGTGTGTATGTGAGACTGAGCCAGGAACCAAGAATCTGGTGATTGTAGGTATAGACAAATGGTTGTGCCAAACTGGACTAGGGTCTCAGTCTGACTCCTGGACCAGTCTGAACTGTTCCTCAGAGCTAGGGAGAGATGGGGGTGGGCAAGGCCAGTTAGGACAGGAGAAAGATGACTGCATTCCAAGAAGTTGGCCTTTCAAGTCTGGAGAAGACCATACACAGGGACATGCATGCAAAGCAGAAATGAAGCGATGAAATGGCTGTTTTACCACAGACGTGATACCCATAATTAGAGATAATTATAAAAATTCAAAAAATATTGAATATGAAAATGTTACTATATCCCCATCAGTCAGAGAGAAATGGTATTTTCATGTCTTTTCTTCCTTTATACCTGTAAAGTCTCCCACACAGGCTTACCCCTCCTCCCCACTCCTCTATGCCCTCACCTGCACCTTCACTCTTTTACCTCCTTCTCCCTCAATCTCTCTTGCATGCACCCACACACGCGCAGTCACTCATTCTCTCTTAGACAGTTCACACTGCACGCCCTCTCACACCTGCACTCATGTCCACCCCTCCCCCCACACAAGTGCTTACAAGCACCTGCTCTCACACCCACAGGCCCTCACTTTCAAGTTCCCCCTGTGATCATCCACATGCAAGTATATACTGCGGACATACTCACTTCATATACCTCCTAAAACACTCCTACTCATATGTACTTTTGATCACATACTTTCTCACTTACACACTCACTTGTGCACACACAATCCCTGGTGCTCCCATTCACTCCCACCTTCTTGCTCACCTTCAGCTCATACCCACAGTGCATTCATGTACGCTTGCACAAGCACTGTCACTTGGCCCTAACACCCACAGCTCTCACACTTGCTCTCTAACAGTCACTCATGCATTCATTCATTCACCTTCACTCACATATTTATACAAAGCCCATACTCACTCGTACTTGCTTTGTTTTTCACACTCACCCCTGAGCATACTCTTCTTTTTGATGTTTGAATACATTTTAAACAACACATTTTCATCACTCGCTTCCTTTAATCTGTTACGCATTCCCTCTCCCTTCCTCCCTCCTGTACACTCACATTCCACACTCAGGCTATATTCCACATCCCTCCATGCTCACTTAACAAGCCTGCTCCACCTCATTTGCACTTGTCACTTGTCACACCCTATGTCACACATGGATAAAGCCACTGACATGGTGGCTCCCTAGCTCCTTCTTATGTACCACCCCACACATCATGTACACATACACTTTTTAGACACCAAATTGGAGTCGCACAGAATGTGCTATTTAAATGGGGATGTTTTCACTTAACCTTTCATTCGAATCCCCAAACCATCAGTGTTCCTCAGAAACAGGCTTGCCGTCCTTTGCAGACTACTCTTGAGCCCTCTTTAGCTCAAGGCCTTTTCTGACTCCTTGAGTGAGTGGGCTGGAGCCTGCTGTCCAGGGCTCAGAGCCTGGGAGCCTCCTTCAGGGATGTCAGTGGGAAGCACTGAGTGAACAGCAGCTCTCAGGTCCCATCTTGCTTCTGCAGGACACTCTGGACTCAGGCTGGAACCCTCGACCTGCTCTCACACTTTGCTGGTCCCACTCTCACTGTCTGCTGTGGCAGGAAGCTGAGCCCTGAGCTCAGAGCAGTGGCCTGTGGTGGGGAAAACTTGAGAGAAGCAAATGGGGAGTGATAATGGATATGATGGAGGAAAGTTCATTGCTGCAGGAAGCCAAGTGATGGTTACCCTAAACACAGTGTGCACAGGTGTGGCAAACTACCTTAAAGGTAGACTCCCCTCCCTAATTGTTGAGGTCACTTAAAAACAAACAAAATGAGATAAAGAAGCAAACTCAGGACAAAGTCATTTGTACTTAAATTCCGTGGAAATGCTTGACCCTTTGGCAGGATACCTGTGTCTTCTCATTTCCCTTTTGTGTGGTGGTGGCAGTTTTCATGGAAGATACTTACTGTGACTACAGTTCAGTCAGTAATAAAATCCCTGAAGTGGGAGGAAGAGTGTGCAGAGCTGGGCTGCAGGAAGCTCGACTCTCTCTAGCTAGGATGCAGGGCAGGTGTCTGCACAAATGTGAGCCCTGATCTGTACCCCAGTACCTGCCCTGGAAGGGGACTAAGCCTTGGACAGGTACGATATGCACAGTAGTCATAATAACAGACTTTGGGTGCTTGGTATTTCAACATTGAATTGCAGAACTGGACACGGTAGTAAGACCTTAAATTAACATAGGACCTTTATTCTGAGAAACTTTAGTGTTTCCAGAGTTTTATGGTATACTTTTTTTCTGTGAGTGTATGTGAGTGCATCATTGACATTCCGTATTAGGGTAGGTCAACTTAGACAAATTGAAAAGTATGAATGTGAGTTAATCTCTCTCTACCTCCTCCCTTATGAAAAAGATATTTGCACAGAACTAATCATATCTCCTGTTGTAAATACATGGTGACTTGAATGGAAGGGGATGATTAGATATTCTGATCTTATTAACAAAGGTCACTGGGTTTGGTTGTGACTCTTCAGAACATAACACTAATTCCTTAAGGTCCTTTTATAGAAAACAATCCAAAATGCTCCCAAGAAGTTAATTGCATTGTAATTTATAAAACTAGAAGGAATCAGTAAAAGTCTAATGAATAAATGACCGTCAAATGTGATGCCTCTATAATAACTTAATACTAACTAGTGTTTATTGAGCACTTACTTTATGCCAAAACTGTTGTAAACATTAGCTCAATCTTAACAACCAAAACTATGAGGCAGTGGATATTTTAAAATTTTTCTTTATTTTATGTATATTTTACATTATCTTCCATTTTTGTACATTTTTGTCCTCTTTTCAAGTATATAGTACGCATGAAATTTCCATCACCAGTTCACCCATGTCCCATTACCATAGTCCTTTGTGCTCTTCTCACCTGTTTTGTTCCTTCTCCCTCCTCCTCCTCTGGGGAATGTCTCAGATTTATAATTGTCTGTTGATATTGATTTTTGATTTGTTATAATTAATTTTTTTCCTTAGTCCCTTATTTGTTTTCTCTGCGTTCTTCCTATAAGTGAAGCTATCTGATACATTTCTTTTCCTTTCTGACTTATTTCACTAAGCATTATACCTTCTAGCTCTATCCAAGTTGCTGCAAATTGCATGAGTTTATCCTTTTTGATTGCTGCATAATATTCTGTTGTGCATAGATACCATATCTTCCTGATCCAGTCATCTATTTTTGGGAATGTGGGTTTTTCCATAGCTTGTCTATTGTAAAAGTTGCAGCTGTAGCTGTTTTTATTCTGTCACAAACAAGAAAATTGAGGCACAGAAAGTTGAGATGACTTGCCTGGTATCACCCAGAGGAAAAGTTCATGAGCTGCCTTATCCTTACAGTCAGTGATGAAAAGCAAATGAGCCTCTCTGGACCAGAGCCAGGAAAGAGTGTGGTAACATGAGAATAGTCAGTGAGTGAGGGTTGGGGAAATCATGGATAGCTCTTCATGTAAGCTTGTTGGTATCGCAGATAAGGTGTGTGTGACAAATTATAGGAAAAAAAACCTTTTTGGTGCAACATTAGAAATTTTTGTGACAAAATTTGAATTTTTATAGTTAAGGAAATATAAAAAAGAATGTGTTTAGAATACACCAGTTCCTGGTCGGCACTTTAGGTGAGCTCTTGATGAGACTCCAGGTTGAAGGGGTGGATGTGTGGGTTGGGCAAGTCGGAGGAAGTGGGGGACACCATTGCCTTGGCTGTGGAGACCTCTGGGGCTGATGTGTCATCAGTTCAACTTGTCCCTGCACTTAAGTGGCATTTTGACAATCTTCTCTTCCAGTCTCGAGAACTGCAGACTCTGCACAACCTCCGTAAACTCTTCGTCCAGGATCTGACTGCCCGGGTCAAAAAGGTGAGTTCTAGCTTATGTGAATGGGACTGAGAAGAAAAGAAAGATGGCCAGGAAGAATCGTTTCCCACAGAAACACATTTACTTAAATTGGAACTGGTTGTGCTTACAAATTAAATGCTTTATGCCAGAGAATGTTATTAAAAGAATGCGCTGGAGGCAAAAAAAAAAGGAACATACTTTTATCTGATTTTCTTCCTTTAGTAGAAGGAAGTTAATCCTTTTCCTTCATTTCAAGCAAACACATATTTATCTGTCTGCAGTGTGATAAGCAGGGGAAATCCAGAGGGTTCTCATCAGATAGCCCCAAAGCCCGGCGAGAAATTCTAGAAACAGAGTATTCAGAGGACAACTTCCGATTTGCCTTTAGGAGGTGATCAGTCAGAGTTTATGAAGCATGCTAACATCCCACATCTTATTTGCTCTTCTCAGCAGCCATGTAAGTGGATTGCTTAGTGTTCTGTTTTGCACATGTGGAGATAAACTCAGCGGTTAAATAACTTGCCCGAGACTGCACAACTGGGAAGAGTATAAGGTAGTATTAGAATCAGCTCTGTGTAACTTTTGAGTCTGAGCTTCTTTAGTTTTCTTACCAAGCACAGTGATCTTGGAGAGCCACCATAGGATGAAACTGCAGAGTATTCTGCTAGGGTTTAAGGAGGGAGTGAGAGGTAGAGGCAGCAACAAGATTACTTTTTATAAATGTTTAAAAGTAATGGAAGAGGAGCAAAACCCACATGCTGAGGTATAATAGGATGGGGGGAAGGTATATTTAAGAATGTGTGTGTGTGTGTGTGTGTGCATGCATGAGTATATGTGATGTTGCCAAAGGAAAAAAGTGAATGACTTAAAGAGAACAGGGTAGATTGAGTCAGGTCTGAGAGGAACAGAATTAATAGCTTAGATCAATGTGTTAGACTTGGTCAGGAGATGGGTCACTTTTTTCCAGAGAGGAAGGATAAAGTAAAGATGGAGTCATTTGCAGGGAAATATATAGCATTAGGTAGAGGCATCTAGTCACTTTGAGTTTCTTAGTTAATTTGGAGACATAGGTCCATAGTGGAAAAGGAGGGAAAAGAATGGGAGAGCCTCCAGACACTAGGCAGCTATAGGGATGAATGAAAGATTGCTGAGCTGTGGCATGAGTGTCAGCTGAGGGTCAGTATATGGCTTTGCTGTGGCTCTTGATAGCATGGTTCTAGTGAGCGCAGAAGCCTGGAAATGGAAATAAGGTGGAAGATGACGGGAAATTTCCAACCTGCATACTGTCAGTCAGGCAGACAGTGACCAGAGTTGTCAAAGTAGAAATGACCATAGTGCCTGGGCCAGGCAGGTGGTAGAGAGGAGATCAATGAGGTCATGACAAGTGCAAAGACTCAGTAGGAAGGAGGAGGTAGTCCCAAGAGGATGAAGAACTTGAAACCAGATTTCCCTGATTTCATGATGTGGGTCTTAGGAGCTTTTAGAGTTGTGGTTCTCTAGATGTACACATCTGGCAGCAGCATGAGGGTCAGCTGGGAATTTGCTAGATATACAGATGCTCAGACTCACCCCAGATCCACTGAATTCAGGACTGGGGTCCAGCAATCTGTGTGTTAACAGACCCACCTCTGGGTGAAGTGTGAGCACACCTGGTTTAGAGACGCTAGTCTGTCTCTTATAGGATGTTTCCCACTGCTTCTGCTCCCTCTCAGAAAAAGAAGAGTGATCACTTCTAATCAGCCAGGTGAAGCAAGCAAGCGTCTGCCATGTTTGGACTACAGGATGTGTTTGCACATGTATTTCCCATCTTATCTGTGCCGCTCAACTTGGCAGTGCCGGAAAACTGGTAGTATTGTGCCAGTTTCAGGATCTGATATCTTTCAAGAGTTTATTTAGCATAGCACCCTTGTGCCGCAACCAGTTTGAGATGGATTCACTAGGGGATTTCAGGGAACTGGAAGCTGAAGAGACAAGCAGAGGTCGCCAGTTCTTTCCATGAGTACGTAGATGCTGTATGACTTAACTCTCAGGTGTAATGTTGCAGTCAAATTTAGGGTTGGGTTTTCACACTGATACTTTCTTAATGAGTTCTGGAAACCTTCCTTTTGAAAAGCCTATTTACCTACCTGCAAGAGAGGTATCGATCATAAAGAGAAAATCATCTAGCTTTCAAAAATTTGAAATTTTTTTTTGTACCAGCCCTCTAAAAAGTCACACTTATAATCAACAAACAGAATTAGTTTATTGGGAAGGTCATTCTGTCTAAACTTTTAGATGCCCTGCTCATTTTTGTTTGCAAAATACCCTATGGTGGCATTGGGAATTTAAAAATATATTACTTAGCATGTACCATCCACATTATGTCGGACTGTGGGTGGGCAGTGTGACCATCTGGACCCTGAACCTTTGGTGTTGATGCAGAGCGTGGAGCTGGACAGCGATGATGGAGGAGGCAGTGCTGCCCAGAAACAGAAGATTTCCTTCCTGGAGAATAATCTGGAGCAGCTCACTAAGGTTCACAAACAGGTAGGAGAGTCTGGCAAGTTTCCTTCTGCTTTTCTTTCTCTCCTGAAAGAAGTCCCACCAGATTTAGTCACAATGGGGCATCAAGAATTTGAAGGTTAATGGATAGCACATCATCAGAGAATGTTAGTGTTGGAGGGTCCTGTAGCTCTTTTTATCTCCAGTGACTTTCCTCATATATAAAATACAGCATGTCCTCAGTAGGGTCTTGGAAATTGCAGCTCTAAGCAAAAGGACATATAACGAAACACGTTTTAACCTTAGTAGACTAACTGATGACAGGAATTAAGTTCCTATGGCGTATTTCTTTTTCCCCAAAATATCACCAATCTTCTAAATAAGGACCCCAAACCTAATAATGTTAAGCAGTCATTTGTATTAATTAATTCATTCATTTTGCTTATTCCAGTTTACAGTTGCAGGTAGCAGAGCCTATCCAGATAACTGAGGGTGCAAAGCAGGAACTAACCATGGACAGGATGCCCTTTCATTGAGATTTGCAGGTGTGCAAGCTTGTGCATGCACACACCCACACACACACACGCTTTTCACCACTCCCTGACACAGACTGGGACAACTTAGACATAACAATCAACTTAATATACACACTTTTAAGATGTGGGAGGAGACCCCAGTACCCAGAGAAACTCATATAAGCATGAGGAGAATATACACACTCCACAGAGATGGGGATCATAACTGGGAGTCATTTCTTCTTGTGTCATCAATGTTATTATGACACAATGTTGAATGAAATGATCTTATTTGAACACCTGCTGTGCTTTCTCTTATTGAAGCTACACATAAGAACTTGAGTTTGAGCTCTCTGAGGTTAGGAGAGTGTTTGGGGTGTTCAGAACCCTGCCTTTTCTCTGTCTCCAGTCCCACTGTCTCCATATATGGGCCTCAGAGCCTCCTGGGATGCCTCTGAGGCCCCTCAGTGGACCTAGAGCTGCACAGAATGCCAAGTGGACACCAGTGAACTGGCTTAGGTCACTTATTTTAACAGACTGGGAAAAAGACTTGGAGGGGAAGCAAGTGCTTCATCCCATACTTGGAAGAACTAGAACTGGAACTAGCCCCCTTCTGTTCTGTCACCCAGTTTCCTAGGCATCCCTCAGGTCCTACACTCTGGAGTTTGTCTAGAGTGATAGAGAAGGAGAACTGTGTCCAAGGCAGTATACTGGTGGTTGAGGCAGGTTGTCTACCTGTCTTTCATTTCTGATTAAGTGATGACTGGTTACGACTTTTCCTTAATCCTCTAGACTTTTGGGATGTGGTAGAAATAACCCAACTCTTGGGCCATATGACAGAGGGGAATGCCATGTCTGTCTGTCTGTCTCTCCCTTTCCCCTCCCTTCCTCCTTCTCTCCTCTCTCCCTCCCTTCCTCCTTAATCCTGATAGCTCAAAGTTTCCTCACTGTATAGTTGGAGGAATAAACTTACCTTTGTGTTGTGGGGACCAAGGGATAATTTACTACCTTTGACTTGTTGAGTTCTCTTCAATATCACCAACCAAAGGGAGGATGGCAGATTCACCATGGTTGAAGTCATTCAAGCAAAAACTAATGAGACACATACAAACAAAAACTGCCAAGGAATTTGAAATAGTGCTGTGAGAGTCACTGATTATTCATGAGTTCTATGAATATTCATTAAAAGTCTACTATCTGTCAGGGATCAGAGGTAGTGTTGGAGATACAGAGGTACAGAATGCAGTGTGGTCCCAGGCATGATTCAATTTTTTGTAGTACTTTCTGATTTTTAAGACTTTCTTGAACCTTTTATATCCCCACCATGGTCTTGTTATGCAGTGTCCTTTCTATTTTCTTTTGAGAAATCTGAGATTTGTAGGGACTTATTCCATGTTAACTGACCATGAAATAATAGAGCAAACACTTCGCCCCATCATAACCTAGAGTGTGTCTGGTGCATTTTTTTTTTTTTTGAGATGATGTAATTGACATATAACACTGTTTTCATTTCAGGTGTACAACACAATGACTCAACATTTGTATATATTGCAAAATGATTGCCCCAACAAGTATAGTTGGGGTAGTCACAAACGTTTTTCTTGTGATGAAAACTTTCATGATTTACTCTCTTAGCAACTTTCAGATATACAGGAGAATACTGATGGCTATCATCACCTTATGTACATTACATACCAAGGACCTTTTCATTTTATAACTGAAAATTTGTACCTTTTGATCTTTCTACCCATTTTCCCAAACTCTAATTCCCTGCATCTGGCAAGCACCCATCTGTTCTCATTTATGTATTTTGTTTTGCTTGTTTTGTAGATTCCACATATATGTGAGATCATATAATGCAATATTTGTCTTTAATTTATTTCACGTAGCATAGCTGGCTTCATCTTATTTGAGGCTCTTAGGTCATGAAAGAATAAGCAATACATTTTTGCCGCTGGATAAGCTACGCTGTGCAGTCCAAGTCACATGCTGGTGTGGACATATGTTCTCTGGGGAAGGAGCCATCAGAGAGCTGCAGGAAGTGCCTGCCTTTCCTTGAACTTGAACTTGCCTTAACGTTCTTAGCATTCACATGTTCATGTCATGTGTCATATTTTTCACAGCATTTCTATCACTCCAAAAGGAAGTAAAGTCTACCCTAAAAGATCCCTATGGCTATTCTGTACCCCTTCCCCTTCTTTGTAGTCTTTGAGTCACATCTTATAGAGTATGGAATTGGGCTCTAGGGTGTCGGGCTTTTATTTTCTTTTCCTGATTCCAGAGTTTCTGGTCATAGGGACTTTCCAAGACAGCCTAACAGGGGGTAGTGGCTGTTAAGCTGCTGCCAACTGCTCTCCTGTCACTTTCTTCACTCCTGAAGTGGGTCTGCTTCCGCTGCCGGCCCAAGGCCTTCCTGGTAACTCACCACACTTCCCCTCCCACTGCAGCTGGTCCGGGACAATGCAGACCTGCGTTGTGAGCTGCCCAAGCTGGAGAAGCGGCTGCGTGCCACAGCGGAGCGGGTCAAGGCCCTGGAGAGTGCACTGAAGGAGGCCAAGGAGAATGCTATGAGGGACCGCAAGCGCTACCAGCAGGAGGTAGATCGCATCAAGGAGGCTGTGAGAGCCAAGAACATGGCCAGGAGGGCCCACTCGGCCCAGATCGGTATGTGTGCCTCTTTTTTTTTTTTTTTAATAAAGATTCTTTTTTTAAAAAAAGATTATTTATGCATACAAGAGCTGGGGTACAGAACAGAGTTGCAGGAGGTGAGAGGATTCACCAGAGACAGAACAGGGAACAGAATAGGCAGATCTACAGAAATATACTGTTGAGGGGAGAGCAGCGGGGGAGGCAGGAGAGGTCTGCTGTGCCATGTGGGTCCCTTCCCTGGCGAGGGATTGAACTTGCACTGCTGTGCTGTAGATGCTTCACAGTGCGGCGCTCAACCCACTGTGCCATCAGAGATCTGTGCCCCTCACCTGGGCCTGTATTGGGATGCAAGCACTCCAGTGGTCAGAAGCACTGGTGCCCTGAGGCACACGGGTGATCCACTCTGGAACACTGGATAAGCTGCATCAGGCCTGCAACACCTGGACTGACCAGTACCCTTCCAGCACCCTGTACCCATACTGGAGAGTGGGGATGTCAGGTGCCTACTTCTTAACTCTGGGCCAACCCAGCACCCATGGCAGTTTCAGAGCTGCTGAGCAGAGCAGAGAAGCCAGTCTAGGCATGGGAATGGGAAGGTGTCTGACTGTACACAGAGGTACACTCAGAAACACCAGAACATACATGTGTTTTTAGAAGGCTTGTGGGCCCATCCTGTTATGTACCAGGAAGAACCTTGAAGGAAACGAATGTAGCCAAAAACCTCTGGGAAAGCCACTTGCAAGTGCTGGTTTGAAAATACCCTGGAAAGAGCCAGGACTGGCATCAGAGATTAGGGTGTGGCTCCAAGCTGGGGAGGGGGCTTGGGCAGCTAGCCCCTTAAGACCTGAGCTTGAGCGAGTTGCCGATGCTGGGAGGGAGAGTGTGGTTGCTGAGTCAGAGCTCCCAGGATAGTCAGAGGAATAAAGGGGATTTAGGGATGGTCTCTCTCTTTTTTAAAAAATTGAAACATCTCCAATATTATGTAATACTTTCCCATCAGATATTGCTGTGCAAATGTTTTGTAGCCAGTGACTTTATGTTTCTTGTTTTAAGATCATGCCTTAAAGTAGTGGTTCCTTGCATTTATTGGGTTTTATGCCCCTTAAAAATCTACTAAAAACTATGGACACTCTCCTTACAAAAATTGCATGCAGGCAGAATTCAGCATCCAATACCAGAGGCTGCACAGATACATTTGAAACCTAAAAGGACCTATGGATCTCCCTTAGATAAAACAGAAGGTCCTTTGTTTCTAATTTTCCTCATTCTGAATGAAAATAATTGGTACTTAAGTTCTCTCTGTCCCCTAAACATTGGGTGCCTTGCATTGTGGACCGTGCTAGTTAATAGGAAGACAAAACTTGCATTTTCAGAGAGTGCTGTGGTGGTAAGAATTGTCATAGTGCTAAGAATTGTGCCTGTGGGTTTTTACATGTGACATATAGGTTTATGGGGAAGGCTGCTGGTAAGAGTTTCTGAATGTCTGTTCTCTCCTTTCTGTTGGTTGGATATAGCCAAGCCTATCCGCCCTGGACACTACCCGGCGTCATCTCCAACAGCTGTCCATGCCATCCGAGGGGGAGGAGGCAGCTCTTCAAACTCCACTCACTACCAGAAATAAATACAAAGTGAGTCCCGGTGTCAGGGGTGGTTTCTCTGGGGCAGTTTCCTTCCCTGCCTGCCTCTGTCAACCACGCTTGTATGGACCTGCAGTCAAAGGGGAGGAGATCAGCTCTGCTCCACAACACGCACAGGGGGTTCTAGGTTCTAGGTTAAGAGGGACCTGGGCCTACCCTTAGCTCAGTTTAGAGGCTTAGAGTCTGCCAGCTGGGGCCACTTGGATTTGGGGACCCTCCAGGATTAGGTGAGGGTATGGCAAATGATTCGCCTGAGCTTGCTTTTGTTTGGGGGACTCCCCCTCTCTAGCTGACATCCAGAAGGGCACTATCTGTTTGTCAACTGCTTTTATCCAGAGCAGACAGAAATGGATAGTTGTGTTAAATCTCAGAAACTGAATGTAAGGAGAAAGCCAGCCAGATAAGTGAAAGTCATATTTTTATAATTACTCTCTGATCTCAACAAATGGGGTTCAAAGGATGTGTTCATTTGTGCCTAAGCAGGTCCAGAACACTTTTTCTCAGAGACAGTGGTTTGTAAACTTCTCTTTCTACCAGTGTTTCCAGTGTTGCTCTGCTAGCAAATGAAATGGTGTGTTGTGGAAGAGGAGAGGAGAGGGCATCAAGCTCGTCCCTTTGAGAGAGAGAAAAAGGGTTACTGGCTGGACAGGGCAGACAGACAACTGGGTCTGTTTAGAAAAACTCTGATCAGTGACCTGTGGACAGAAAGAGGTGGCTCTTAGTGTTGTGTTGTCCTCAGATTCTAAACCCTCACTAAGGAAGCAGCTTACAAGATGGGTAAGTTGCAGCAGTCAAGGGCAATTTAAGAGAGCAGTGGTCCCTCATTGAATGCCTTTTATGTCAAAGTAATCAAGGTGAGGACTGGAGCCCTCATTCAGGGGAGGTGTCAGCACTGCTCAGGCTTAATTGGAAACTTCCAAGGAGGAAACTGAGGGGCTGTACCTAGACCACTTTCACCTGTGTCACAGAAGGTCAGATGGCCAGGCAGAAAGCCAAGGGGTGGGCAGGCTAGACAGATTACTGAAGACCTGGGGAAGGCCAAGGTAGGGTTGTGTAGCTTTTCTACCACCTTCTGCCACATCTTAGAAGGGTGGATGGAACCCAGTCTTGGCAGTTGGCACCTGCTTTCAATCAGAAATAAAATAGGATGGCATACAATTGCTTTTGACTCCATGTTAATGTTGGGTTGACACTGAAGAGACTCTTAAAACCAAGTTGGTCAGGTTAGGATAGAAAGTTCTTTGGCTTCTCATGAGTTCTCTGGATGATTTTATTAGTCACCAAGGTTTGAGAACTATTATCCTATAGTAACTATGACTTACACAGAATGAATGTTCGTTTCTCTACCATATAAAGGAAGTTTGGGGGTGATCTGTCAGTGGCAGGTAAAGGAACTCTACATGACAATGGAAACCAGCCTCTTCACTTTAGACTCCTTCACTGTCCTCAATAAGTATCCGACTTCCTCAAGGTCATCTTAAGAGTTTTGCCAAAACAACTCCTATAATTCTAGCTACCATACCTACCTTTCAAGCTTAGCAAGCAGGAAGGAAGCCAGGAAGAGGTGACACAGCTTTCCTGGTTAAATCAGTTGAAGTAACTTTATCAGAAAGTCCCATAGAGTACTCATGTCGACATCCTCTGGCCCGAATGGTGGCATGTGGCCTGTCTACCTGCAAGAGTCTGGAGAAGGTACCTTCTAACGGGACACCTTGTTACCCCAAATAAGAGAACAAGAGTGTATTATTTCACTGAGGGCAAAGAGATGGATGTGGGTGAGCAGTCTGTACTCTGTTTACTGAACAGCTAATGTGGCAGCGCTGTGCTGGAGGTAAAAGCCACATCCCCTGCTTCCCTGCTCTCTGCGAGCATGTAGGGAGGAGTGCATGCCTGACTGCCAGGAGGCCTTTACTAAATATCTGGCCCAGGCATTCTGGGGTCCAAAGATTATACCATGGACACACCCCTCATGTGGTATCATAAAGGTCTACCAGGCCCACACTTAACATAGGTAGGCAACGGCCCAGGCTGGCTGATCATCACCATATCTCCTCACACCAAAGACTGAAAAATCAATAGATCTGGTAAAACTTCAGGAACTTCAGAGTCACAGAATCATCCTTACCCATCTTGATGATTTGTTTTTCATATAGATGATTATTTTATCTAAAATTGGAAATGTTTTGACCCACTTTCTATAGCTCTTCCTTGACTTATGATGGGGTTATGTCCCACTAAATAAGTAAGTTGACAGTGTTCTCAGTGAAAATCCTGGCAGCACTGTGGCGTAGCAGTCGTTTGCCCTGGTGGTTAGGGGCTGCCTGGGAGCTCTGTTCACTGCTGTCACCCAGTGTCACAGGGAGTGTTGAACCACCTATGGCTAGCCTGGGAATATAAAAGTTCCAAATTTGAATTACAACTTTTTTGCAACATCATAAAGTTGAATTGAAAAATTATAAGTTGAGTCTTTGTATGTCAGGGACCATCTGTACAAAAAGATCCTCTAACTGGACTGTTTTTCTCAAAAAATCAAAAATTGGCTCTGTTTATAGGTGCCTGGGAGGTGGTGGTGTTGGGTGGTGTGGCTTTGAACAAGAGACTTGAATTGGGTGTCTGATCTTCTACTTTCTTTGGTTAGTTACTTCATTTTTCTTCTCTGTGAAATGGGGGAGAATACTTCTGGATCACTAGCATTGAATGAGGACTAAATGAGGTCATGCTTCTAAGCTGCTTGGCAGATAATAAACACTCACTTAAATCATCAGCTTCTAGTATAGAGTAGCAGTGCTTGGTCCAGAGTGGGCAGTTTCTGGATATTGGCTTCTGTTCTCCAGTGTCTCTCTGGCAGTAGATTATAATCAAGTTGGGAAGACCCACATCTGATATCCTGTTAGTTGTGCTGAACAGATATAAAGGGTCTTGAAGATTCCATTATTTAATTATCTAAACATTACGAATAAGAACATTGACTATTTTTACGAAAATGATTAGACATTTGTCAGTAGAGATTAAGGGGATAGTAACCAACAGCGTGTGGAATTATAATTGAAAGTGAAGAAAATGTTAACTCATTTTTTGAAAAAATAATGGAAATAGAGAATTCATTGTTTAAATGAGATCACCACCTTTTTGAGATGGTCTTTCCTGGTCTTTGGGATTCTCACTCTTGTGTGTTTGCTCTGGTGGCGTGATCTCAGCTGCTTACTCCCCCAGCTGTCCTGTTGGAGCCAGAGCAGCCCTTTGTGCTTGGGCAACCCCTGGATGTCTTTGGGATCCCCCTCTGTTTCAATTTAGGGTTTAAGAAATGTAATTACAAACTGTATTTTGTTTTATCCTCAAGATTTAGAACAACTGAATATGCCAACCTGTAGAAATCAAAAGAAACAAAGCTGGCTCTTCTCCCATTTAGTTCAAATCTAAGGGACTCTGCCCTGGACAGGGGACTGACTAGCTTTTTCAAAACCCAAATTTGGGCATGGGGACAGTGCAGTGCAGCAAGCTGAGGACATGGGACAGGCATGGGCCCCAACCCAGCTCTGGGTGCTTTAGTCCTTTGTGGCCTTGGGCAAGTGACTTGATGCTTTCAGCCTTAATTTCCTCATCTGCTAGATGTGACCAGGCATGGGGCCTGATCTTGGTTTGACAGAGAACTGGATGAAGGAGGCTCAGCTCTAGCTCCATGCAGTGATATGTTTTTTTGGGGGGAGACAGAAAACAAACACAGTAACTTCAAATAGTGCTATGTGTCCTGAAGAAAGTAAGAAGAGGTTAATGATATGGGGGAGAGATGGGGGACATTTAGTTATAAGGGAGCAAGAGGTGAGCCGAGAGCTGAGTGATGAAGGATGCTGGCATTTAGCATCCTGCAGCAGAGCAGCTCAGGTACTTGCTAGGAGGTGGGAGTGACTGTGGCATGTTTGGGAACCATGGGATGGCTACAAAGGCTAAAGAGAAAATAATGGGGAGATTATTGTAATTAGGGCCCTTGGGGAAGGAGGTGGGGGCCAGATCTATGAGGCCTTTGAGTCTGAGGTGAGCAGTGAGAGTGAAAACTAAGTATTCCAGGCCTCTGGGAGGGTGGGGTTGGGAAGCTTTGGGTACAGGAGTGGTGGGACCTAGTTGGTGATTGGAAAAAGTCACCCTGGGCTGGGCTCTGGAGAAAGGAGAGGTGAGGAGAGAGTAAGAGGTGTCCCTAAGGTGTCCTCTTGGGGAGAGAATAGCTCTCAATTGAAGTGGTGGCACATGGTCAAGTTAGCCCATCTGCAGGGCAATCAAAGGCAGTTCTAGGTTTGGGTCCTCGCCACCAAGTACCTTTTAACAATGGCTGGGAAGATTCATCACAAGCACATTTCATGGAAGGCATGTGTGTGGTTTTCATCATTTTGATGATAAGATGTCTCTTAGCCTTCCGACCATGCCTACCGTCAGTGCTGAGTAGACACTGATGAGTCTGTAGCTCAGGAGAAAGGCCAGCATGGAGATCTTGGGGGGTTATGACCTGGAGACTATGCTTAAGGGCCTGGACTGGGAGTGGTAACCTGGAGAGAGGGCGAACTGGAAATGAAAGCTAGGATGAAAGAGGTGGTACCAGCACACTGGTCTGAGAACATGAGGGTTGGGAGGCAGAGGAGACCTGGTCCCTAGAAGGAGCTGGTCAGCTGTGTCGGAGCCTGCTCAGAGTCCAGGGAAGATTATGAGAGACTGGGCGGCAGCGAAGAGCCGCTGGTGAGGACCTTGAGCAGCTTCAGTGGAGAGAGAGCACAACAAACAGGGCTTAGAGAAAGGGAAGTGGGAAAGGCAGCAACTATTGTGCTTGGCAGACCAGTGGAGGATAGGCGTTAAGAGAGATTGGCATTCCTTTCCTAAAGCTGGAGCTCTTATGGCTTATTTGTATGCTGATAGTAATGATCCAAGTGAGTGGGGAGGTTATGATACAGGAGCGGGGAGAGACCACTGGCGGTGTGAGAGGTGCTGTATTGCAGAGGCAACATGCAGCCAAGGTGAGCGGAGGGCAGACTAGGAAGTACAGATGCTGGCGGGCATGTGCTGGAGCTGAAACCCAGCTCATCTTAGGCTTACTTTCTACCAGTGAGGATCCAAACTCATCCCAGGATAGGGGCACAAGGCAGGGCTGCATTCTGGGGAAGAAAGAAGGTGTGAAGTGGGCCTTTCATGCAGTGTTGGGTGCCTATCTGAGGCCCTACATTTAATGTATAAATCTGTGTAAATACTTGTCCAGCTCCCTGTTCTAAGAGGCCTGGAGCTGCTCTTGCTCTCCTGGTAGTGCTTTTCCAAGCCTGTGGGCACTTGTTTGAATGTGCCAGCAGATGGCGCCAGTGGGGCACTGCTGAAACCCCTCCGCTGTTTATGAAAAGTTTTGAAGACAATGCTCTTTGGCTTTTCCTATCATTACTTCTCAAACTTGAAATATGGGGTAACATTAAATGAATAAAATTCTCAGATTCCAAGCTTATTTAATTTTCTTAAATAGTAAATTTAATTATTTGTGAATTTTAAAATATAGTGTACATTCCTTGTATAGATACAAAGTAGCTATTTGGTCAAAACTAATCTATAAATGAGACTGAAATAAAACCCAAAATCAAAAACCCAAATATAATTTAATGAGAGGTGGTCTTGGGCTGAGAATAGGGCAAGATGCCATCTGACTCCAGGGAGCACTGAGACTCTGGGGCTAGGCTCGCCTTCTCCTTCATGTGTCGTGACTCAATCCTTGCACTGCCTTCCTCTGCTAAAACCACTGCAGACTCACAGCCTGACCTCAAGTCATACTGACTTCTTAAGGCTGGAAAACAGTATTTTCCTGTCCAGTCCCGCTCCTTCCACTTTAGCCTGAGTCTAATAACACTGCGAAGAGCAGGGCAGACTGGCCTTGGCGCAAAGTCATCATGGGGCTGCAGTTGCCAAAATGTTCCATCCCAGTGGCCAGCTGGATATGTCACCCAGGATACGTCTGTGGTAGTGCTTCATGGGAAGAAAGACACAAACCTGAAAATCTCATAAAATGAACTGAAGACACAAGGATGCCACTCACTTTATTGATATAGAAGAAGATGCTAATGTTTGTGGACTCGACTTTTGCTTATAGGTCCAGAAATTCTATTACATGCAGTAAATTTTGGATAAAATACTTGGTAGCTGGAAGGATGCTTAGAATATAGTTGAAGCAGCTCTATATTTTTATGCTGTGTTCTCATGTTTTAAGGCATGAATAAAGCAACCCTGAAAGCTGCTGCCTTTTATAGCAGGATCACTGCAGTGAAAGCAACTGTGAAGTTGCAAGGGGAGCCCGGTGTCCTTTCTGGCTCCGTGTTCAGGTTTTACTGTGTTTGGTCCTTTACCGGGAATATATTTGGTAATTTTTAACAAAAACGGTATCTGTAACATTTTAGATGGTGGAGTAGAAGCCGACACACAACAGTCGTGGTCCCTCCCTCCGCCTCCCTTTGCTGTCACAGTGGCCAGTGTGGTTGAGAGGCTGAGCCCTGGCCCCCTTGCTCCTGTGTGTCTGCAGCTCTCAGGGTCGTGGGCCTGTCCCACATGGCCAGGACATTTGCAAAACACATGTGACTGTCCTTCAGGATGCCTTGTCACAGTAAGAAACACCCAGACGTACCCTAAAGCCCAGTGTGTTCTAATCTAGACCTCACATCTCCGATTCCATGACTCTGCAGCCACCACCCTCAGCTACAGTCCTAAACTTCTAGTTCATTTAGGCCACTGGGTCTTTTTCAACTGGAAACATCCTAACCTCTCTGAAATTCCACTCTCCCCTCGCCCTTCACTGCTTTCTTCACCCCACACAGAATGGCGTTTTCTCTCTGAGCTTCTGACTACTGGAAGACCAAGGCCTGTCCTATTTGGTCCTGGATGTGTCCTTAGGTTCAGGCTGAACCGCCCAAGCTGACACTTACTTTTCTGACCCACTTCTGTCTTGTTATTGTTCTCCCTTTCCTGAGTACCTGGGTCTGACCTGTGCTGTGCCACTGTTGGGGTTTGCCAGGATTTTCTTTGGGCTTTGACATCCCATCACATGTAAACATCACATACACAGGAGCTGCTAAAGTACTGCTCACAGTAGAAAAGGTTCACTCCACACGTGGAAGCCAGACAGAGGTGCACCTAACTTAGCCCTCTGACAGAGTGAAGCCAGGAAGCCTCATTTATAGCAAATTGAGTGGGATCCTAGTCACACCTATGGCCTACACCTAAGCCAGTGAGCCTTTATCTTGCTACTGCTATTTGAAAATCCTAGCAGTGAAATGACTGAGTCACAAGAATGTGCAGGGATTTGGGGGTACACTCTGTTATAAGCAGGGTAGTTGAGCCATTGTAGGTTCGGCATCTGGAGCTGGACTGCCTGGCATTGTGTCCAACTTAGCCGTGTCTGGGGTGAGTCACCTCATGTCTCCACCCCAGTGACCTCTGTAAAATGTAGGTCATGACATTACCTTCCTATAGGCTGACTGTGAGGATTAAACATGAACAGAGTTTAGACCAGAGCCCAGCACAGAGCAAGGATTTGTTTTGCACACATCTTGGCCTCACCATTTACTTTATTTTCATTCTACATTCTGCAACCTAGAAGAGTGAGTGAGCCATAGAGATCACAGTTGTAGGTTGATTCCGGGCTAAGACCTGTGATCTGCTGTTATGCAATGGTTTTAAAAGTTTCTGGCCTTAGAATCCTTTATAGTCTTAAACAGCCTGATGTCATCAAAGAGCTTTTTTTATATTTCTGGTTCATGTTAATATGTACTATATTAGAAATTGAAACAAAAATTTGAAATATTACTACTGCTAATATAAATGCCATTTTAAATGGAAAATAATATTTCAAGCAAAAATGTTTAGCAGAATGGCATCACTTTCATATTTTTGCAAATCTTTTGTATATTTGGTTTAATAGATGTGAGCTGGACTCCCATGTCTGCTCCTGAACTCTTTTGCAGCGTGTTTTTTGAGTTGAAGTCGAAGTCAGCCTTGTGCCTACAGACAAGGTTCCTGCCCACTGAAGAGCTGAGGAAACTTGGGGCACAAAGAAATTATAATCATGGTACCTTTATTGCAGGTTTCTTCAGTGTGAAAGAAAAGTGAAAGTCCTAGAAGAATGCCTGTGTTGAGGTTTGACTCAACATAGGACATGAGGGAGAGAAGGCAGAAATAACTGCAGAAATAACTGGTGGGCCATCAGACTGTGAAACTAGTGTCATGGAGAATCTGAAAGAAATTTCTTGTTTTGTCTACAGTACAGTTGGTTGCTCTACTTGAATTTTTTTCAACTTCATGTTTCTCAATGATCAGTTCAGAGCAACTAAATTTGTTCCACCACAACAGATTGGACTGATGCTGCCGTCAGATAAATCCACTTCTATTCAGCAGCGGTTCGTCAAGTACAAGTGGTAATTCTTAAAATGTGGGCACTGGATTGTGGAAAGGCAGAAGAAAAGATAAAACTATGTATTGTTTGGATTAAGTGTAAATCCACTGCAAGCAATTGCAAATGCCAACATGGGGGAGGTGGTTCTCTAAATATTTTTCACAAAACCTTTATATAATTAGCTTGTTTCCCCACCCTTTCTAAAGAAACGGCACTTTTATTTCCTTCTGTATCTGTCACACAGTGCCACTGTGAATTGCCATCTCTAGTTTGGCAGAGGCCCAGAGACGGTCCTCAGGAGGTCACTTGGGCAGGTACCTTTCTTTCAGGTGACTGAATGACAACTCCTGTGATCCATGGGGGTTAACAGAACTAGACTTTCAATATTCTCAGGACTTTCCAACTTCTCTGGGTGGCCATTCTGTACAGGACTACCCTAATATAAAATGGGTTTGCCTGACTGGGTCTTCACTCACGTGCTCAAAAGGCAATAAGCCCCAACTGTAGGCACACACAACAAAGGTTAATAAAGGGTTTTATTACAAATGAAGGGGAAATAATGAATAACACAAGGAGAAGAGAGGGAGACAAATCTGGAAATGTCCTACTAGTTTCTCCAAGCTGGAACCCAATGGCATGCTGAGAGCTGGCTCCTAATGAAGAGAGCCCCCAAGACCCCGTATGTTCGGTTTTATACCCAGCCTGGCTGTTTAACTCTACCCTCAGGTTCCAGTGATCCACTCTTCAATGATGATTTTATAGGATTTGTGGTTCTTGGATATTCTTGGTCTGGAGTGGGGTTTGGAGTCCATAAACTTATTTGTATAATCTCTTTAGGACTGCCTTGCTCCCTAACAATTCTTATGTGGTCAGAACAGTCAGAATGGTTTCTCTGGGGATATCCCATTTTTTCTTTATAACTCCTATCCGTTTCTCTCTCAAATGTATCCAAAGAGATGACCAGTCAGATGTTTGGGGGATGGATAGGAGTATCCTAATTGAATTCATTTTTCTTAAGCCTGCTGGAAAAAGTGCTTTGGTTTAAAGATCTTTAACTTGAGGTGAAGAACCTTTTACCAGTGGAGTGTCTATGATTTTCCTTTTAGCAACCTGTCACATCCCAGTTTTCTCTCTTTCAACCTCCTTAGGTGACTAACCTAAGGGCCTCCTTTTGGCCTCCTCTTTTTCTAAACTGTTAGTCAAAACATGCTGAATCTTGCATGTGGAGGGCACGGGAAATTTGAGTGAGAGCCCTTCTTGTGGAAATCTTGTCACTTCATGGTCTGTTGGAGTTACTAGGCTACCCCATTGAGTTTGTGTGTTTATTACATGGGTATGTCGACATGGGTTGACTGCACTCATCTTGTTAAGCTGTAATCCTACAATTTAAGGTATGTGCTCAGTACCTCCCTGCCTCCAGGCAACCAGAGAAGCCCACCTCATCTGACCAGGGTGATCCTAAGTATGCTAGGAAAATGACCTTGAAAGAAAAGTGAAGTGGGGTTTCAGTGGGGTGATTCAGAAGGCATTCCTAAGCCTATTTGGTTTTTAGGCCAAAATAGTAGGCCAACTAAGATCATACTTTTAGATTGTTCATTTTTGGTCCTAACAGAGAGCACAAGAATTTCACCAGAAAGGCTAAATTTTGAAGATGCTCATCCAAGATCTCTTTGTAACTTCTAAAAATGGCATATCACCAGAGAAGGTTGTTTAAACCACTTTCAATTAACGCAGCTTTGTAACTGTGATTGGTTTCACTACTGGAGCAGGAGATGCTAGTGACAGTGAGTTTCCAGAATATATTTTTGTGGCATGGAGGAGAGGGTTTGTCTTAAAAAGAATGTGTTCCTCTTTTTCTTATTCAATTACTGTTCTATACTCCTTCTCTTTTTTCTTTTTTACTCACTTTCCTCTTACTACTTTTTTTAAAGATTTATTTGTGCATACAAGCACTGGGGTACAGGCCAGAGGTATGGGGGGGTGAGAGGCTTCACCACAGACAGAGCGGGGAGCAGAACAGGTAGATCAATGGAAGTACACTGCTGAAGGGAGCAGTGGGCAAGGCAGGAGAGGTCTGCCTCACCACATGGGTCCCCTCTCTGGCCGGCAACAGGGATCGAACTCGTGCTGCAGTGGCTGCGGGTTGCTTCATAGTGCGTTGCTTAACCCACTGCGCCACCAAGGAGGTCCCCTCTTACTACTTTTATAATCCTTTTCCACAACCTCATTTTTCAAAATTTATAATTCACATTTTTTTTCTTACTAAAATTATGTGCGGTTGCTTACCGAGATTACATCATAAGTCAGGAGAGTGAAGAGAAAATCATTAAGGAGGGAGGAAGCATTATAGCAGGAATCTGAGATAAACTTGAGCACTGAATTTGGCCTTAAGCTTTCTATAGGCAAAAGCAGGTTATGTAATTCTTTGTAATATCAGAAGAGCAGCTGGGATTTTCTTAGTGTCTGACATACTTCCTGTGCCAGGCGGTACCCCTTTGACTCAGAGTCATTCCCCACCTGCACCAGTTCTTTGCAAGGCCTGTGGGCAGTGTCACAGACACACCTAGGGCTTCCAGCTGTGTGGGGATCTTTTGGTTTCTCCTGGAAAACTGAATTTATTGGAGTTGTTCCAAGGGCTGATAAAGGCCATTCAGGGCTGACCTCTCAGCCAGGCCCAGTCTAGACTTTTCATCCTAGAGATGAGACCAAATCAATATCTGTTGGCAGTGAACTGAAAACCATGGGGGAGTTCACTGAGTGCATCACCCAAGGAGGGGAGACGCACCTTTTGGGACTGAAACTCTTTTAGAGAACCTGGTCTCGGGGTCGTAGTTGACTCAATTTCTTAAGTACTGGCAGGTGAAAAATGGTTTTCAAGTTTCCCTTAGGAATGAGAAAGTACAAAGTGCATTTTGTTTCTCTGAATAGCTATGGTTTGCTACTGACTTTTGAAAGAGAATGTTGCCAGGACTATATACTTAAAGAAAAAAAAAACCAGTAAATTTGGTATCATGCCACACGTGATTATGAAGCACTTGAAATGTGACCAGGTCCAAATTGGGATAGGCTGCAAATGTAAAATATACACCTGCTTGGAAAAGCTGTGGGGAAAAGACAGTGAAGTCTCCCATAAATGATCTCAACATGTAATACCAATTACCTGCTGAAATGATAATATATTGACTGCTTTGGGGCAAACAAAATACATCATCAGAGTTAATTTTACCTGTTTCATTTTTTAACGTGGCCACTTGCAAATTTAAAAAACCCATGGCATGTATGACATTTCTTTTGGATTGGATGTCTGATCTCAATATCTGGGATTTGAAAAAAAATTCAGAGGTAATTTCTACTATGTCCTCTAACTCCTATATTCTCTCTTTGGTTCTCTTTAAACAGATATGACTCTACGTAGCATGTCAAGGACTACATTAATCACCAACTCCTCTATTTTTTCCTTCCAACACAATTTCCATTTTCTTTTACACTTGCTTACCCCAGCCATCTGCAGTACACTGGTTTCAGATATTGAGCTGTGTAGAATTTCTGTGTGTACAGATGTGTGCTTGGACTTTTCTCTTCCTGAGAAATTGAAGGGGATGAGTAAGAAGATCCACTTACTCCTGGGAACCGTCACCATTGATTTGGCCTCATGGCATTGCGTGGTCTCTGAACCCTCCCACCACTGTCCCTTCAGTGCCCCACCATGCCATTCCCTGGAGGGAACAACCAAGCATGGTGGAGACTGGGGACCACACGCTCCGCCACAGCTCTCTGGTGTCCTGTAAAATAAACACGTCATCCCTTTATATTTTTAGGGAACAAAAACATGCTGCTATAGGGTTCAAATTTTTCATTCTGAACACTTCCGAAACAAATTACCCCAAGGAAATGTTTTGAATATGCTGGTCACATCTTTGGATCTGTAAAATACACCTTTTAGTATGGCACCCGTTAATATGCAAAGCAAATTTCTTCAAGGCAGAAAAACAGTACATTGACGGTACAATGTAGAGTTTGTTCATTCAAACGCATCTATGTAAATGCAAAAAGTTATAAAATCCACCTCTGAGCTGCTTGCTGTTGAACCCGCAGCAACTAATCTCAGCCAGCCCAGTCTGAACATCATTCTTTCAGAAGTGTTGAAAATGCCACCAAGTTGGATAAGTGGAAGTGGGGCTGTCCTCCTCCTCGCTTTCTCCACCCCATCTCATCTGGAGCTTGTACTGGGGCTGGCCTCTTTCTCTAGGGTCCATCTTAAGCCTTGAGGGAGGTATTGCTGGCAAAATCCAGGATCTTTCCATCAGTTGACAATGGAAACCCTGGGGGGGGTGGGGGGTAATTGAAAAAATTTTGTGCCTATGAATAAGTTGCCATAAATAAGTTATTTAAACCCATCAGACTGAGTTCCATGGCATTAAATAGAGTTTCATTTTCTTAGGCAGAATTAGAAAAAAAATCAGTGTGGATGGATTTTCACATTTAGCTATTACTTTTTTCAAAACCATGAATCTAAAGCTAAATCAACTCTTACTTCCAGTTGTGCATATTAAATTGATTGATTTTCAAGTAGTAAAGTTTTCAGGGAAACTGACAAGGATTCAATTAAGTTGGTCTTGTGTGCTGCTACTTGTTGTGACAAATTTGACGTAAGTCAGTGACAACCAAACCAATCTCTGTGAATCTTATCGCTGTGTCTGCCCAAGATGAGTGAGCTGGCACTGTCCCTGCTGCCACTGGAGTGAAATGCAAGCCAGGGTAGACTGGGTTTCTTCCTCATGGCTGTATGGGTCAAAGATAGTTCAAGAACGTGTGTGTGAGACAGGTTGAAGGGACAAAGTGCTAAGGACTGTGAACTGATTTCCAAACTCTTGTATAAAATTTCCCCAATGAAGCAAAGCTGCTTGGACTTAATTTATTTGTTAATGTTGCACTTTTATTTTTAATGTGTGTGTTTTAATTTGGGGAGCAGAGAGTAAGAGAATGAATTCTATCGAAGTATATTTCGTAAATAAGACAATTTTACATTTGTTTACATTTTAAGAATCCTTCTGTTTGATATTTGTATGTGGCCAGTACATGACCAATATATAACACCTCCATTGTTATTTGTGCTCTACTAGAAGGATCCTCATAGAGCAGATTTTGCAAACTTTATCAGATAATAATATATGCCATAGATTATAACCTTGCTGTTAACACAATTGCCTCTTGATTTTAGAAACTGGAACATTGGTCCTTGACAGGATTGCCAATTAATAATTGTACCACAGCTGTCCTTTATGCAACTATATTACTTTGTTTTGAAACTGAGCAAAGGTTAGTAACTTTTCCTTTTTTTTCTTTTTTGGTTCTCTTATTTTAGGTCCTTTCCAAAGAATTTTTCCCTGGGTACCTCTTTTCTACTTCTAAAGGATTGCTTGACCCTTTCATGTTTCAAAGAAAAACATGCACTTGTAGTTCCATATTTTTTGATCTCTACAAGGGACTCACAAATTTCTTTTTATTCACAGAGAAAGTTAGCTTTGATGTCTCTTAAAGATGATTCTGCTAGTTGCTGATCAGCCAGTCAGTTCACCTAGCTTTATTCTTTATAAGACCTCTAAACTAATTTTCTTACACTGTGACTAAAAGGTAGGCAGATTATTGGAGTGGACCATACAGTTATATTCAAATGGATCCTTAAATATGACTTTGTATAATAAGCTAATATATCAGGACCATATACTCTCCAGGCCGCATTTTTTTAAAGCCACATTTATGCAGTTTTTATTTTAAAAAACTTGCTCCCTTATATTTGTACACAAAATGTATTAATACAAACCAGTCTTCATATTGTCAAGTCTGTGGTTATATTTTTGGTTGTATGTTGCTTTTTTGCTAGTGTGTGAGTGTGTGTTTCTTTTATGACTTATTTTAATGTCATGTTATTTCTTGAAAGTTAACTCTTTGATACTCTAAGGGAATAGCCAGATGGTTTATACAATAATCTTTACCTGTAGGATGGTGGATTGTTAGAGGAATACTGTTTGAGATATCAAGATTTATGGCTGGGAAGTAAAATATATTAATGTCAAATGTGTTTTGGTTAATTCCTAGAGAATTCTATATAAACACATTTTATCTCTTCAAATGCTCTACAGTTTGCTTTTTGAATGGCAGGTAGTAGGGAGAACAGGACGTGCTGGATTAAGACTTTTAAAGAATATAGTATGTGATTAATGAGAAAGGTAGAATTAAAGAAATATTGGGATAAATGAAGAAATAAAATGTTTGTCTAGAATGTAGTATCTAGTGACTTTGAAGCCCTAAGTTCACATAAGGAAGTGATATTCCTGTGCAAGGCCAGACCAAGTCATTCCAAGGATGCACAGGGAATTATCAGCTCTCCTTTCCTAGAGGAATAACTAAAAGGAAATAACTCTTAATAGTCCCCTTGTGAACGTGCATTTTTTTTTTTTTTAGCAAGGCAGAAGTCATTTGGACTCTGGTTATATGACATGTTGGCAAGTTTTCACTGGAAGGGGTCAGGGAGTAGGGGACAGGGGGTTCACATCATTGTCTCACCCACAGTATCATGAGCAAGCTTGCAAGGAACCATCATAGTCTAAAATGGCTTTATTTCACATGAATAATTTAGACTTTTAAAAAGTATTGAATAAGGGCCAGGTTATTTGCCGAAGGAAGCATCACTCCGTGACGTCTGCTCACACATTGACAAATTGTGTGTCAGTTTTAAATACTTTTCACTGTGTGCAGATGTAAGGGGAATAGGGCATTCTGTAGACTTATCCATGTCTAGTTTGTAAAGTATGTAGTGTGTACTGCAGACGTGTGTCCTCTGGGATTTATGTATCTGTACAGTAGCTTTCATTAAAGAAATTTGTGGACAATTTTGTTTTGGTGGTTTGAGGGGGAGAATGGCAGTTTATATCAAGTCATGATGCTGTAATATAATACACGTAACAAAAGATCTGTTGGCCCGTGGAAAATTTGGGTATCTCTTCTAGGTTCTAAAATGAAGATTATGGGTACTCTGGCAGACTGCATGTTGTATAATTTGAAAAATACTAAAAGTGGAAATAAAACTGAATTAAACTTTGGCTTGTCTGTTTTTTCTTACTTGAGTCATCTGAAAGGTGCTCTCGAGGCCTCACTGCCAGCGTGAGGACGAGGCATTTGCTGGCCTCACGGGAGTTCATTTAAGGAAACTGCTCAGATTTGATGCATGTACAAGTCAACCTTGACATATTTGTCTTTTGCTTTGCCTGAATATATCTTTGGAATTTTCTTTTTCATTGAAGAACCAAGAAAGCCTGATCATCTTTCCTTCAGCACTAAACAGAGAGCGACTGATATGAGTATCTTAACTTAAAAAAGAAAAATAGCAAAACAGTATATATAGCTCTGTAAACCAGTGTACCAGCTGAATTTCTTAAGAAAGGTACTTGTTCTAATCACACTAGAGCACTGGCGTTCTTCAGCTAATGCAGTGGCATTCTGTATATGTTGAAAGATGATTGGCATCTTTTGAGAAAGGTTGGGACATTTGTTTAACCTACTGATTAGTAGTATTAATATGTAGGTCTGTGATCTTGTGAGGCCAAAGTGTGTAACCTTTCGAAAATGACGAATGGTAGGACATGGGATTATTTTTGTCTCCGGTCATGGCAAGGAAACTTAACTAGCTTGGGTCACTGGAATTGTGGCCACACATGGCATTGTGTATGTAAACATCCTAGTTCTCATGCTTGGTTGGTTAATATTACATGAGAACCAGACAGTAAACTGCTGTAACCAATTAAAAATTGAAAAGATGGATGTCAAGTGAACATTTGTAAGTGGGATTGAGGGTACTGAAAATTATTGCTTTTATGTTATCTTAACCATCTTTCTTGAAATTGTTATTCTCCAAAGAACTTGAAAGAGGCAGTTTCCAGATATCAGATTGTTATAGGTGACTTATATATAAAACAAGATTTGTAGCTGATTAGACAGACAGAAGCCTGTTTATTTCAGATGGGAAAGCTGGCTTCTGAAAGAACAGATAACAAAGCAAACTTGAATATCAATGTGAAATAACCCACAGATCCTAGAACACTGTGACTCTGCAATGCAGGACTGAGTTGACACCCACTGCTCTCTTGGGTCCTGAAAGTCTTTCTCCAGGTTTTCATTCCTGACTTGCCGATGCTGGGGCTGTGCCTTGGAAGAACAAAGTGGCAGAATGTGGAACTGAAGCTATAGTTCTGTAAAAGCAATTACCAGTGATGTTTGTATTGGCTGGTTTAATTCTAGCATTTGTGACAGGTTACGTCTTGTGATTTGCCTCATGTACATAATTGAACAGATGTAGGAGGCATCTCTCTGGTGACACATCAGATGAAAATGTGGGCTTACTTGTCAAAAGGCATCCTGAGCCCTGGGATTTTTACTTTCCCTTTGGCATTTGGTGCTGCTTCATACAATCTGCAAAGAAAATACCAACTTCCATGTGGTTAGTTGGGCTCAAAATAATAAAAGACTTCCAGATAACTTCTGTGTATCCTCCCACTTGCATGCCTGTTGCTGTGGATGGCAAAGGCTGGATTTCTCCATCTGCTCACTTCCTAGTGCTAAAAGTGTTTCTATTCAGAAATCACAGGCAACCGAAACTCTCACCCTTCCTTATGATCAGACTGCAATGATTCACATAGTGTAGCTTTTGGAAAGAGTGACCTACAATGAAACTGCACTCCCTCAAATATATATGTGAAATTGGTGAACTTGCTCTAGATTACATATGACAGCACCAAAGCTATAATGCTCAGAAACCTGCAGTACGCAATCAATTAACACGAGTCTGTACTGGCTAGGTGCCAGACCCTGTTTTAAGTGCTTTACATGTATTAATCCATATAATCCTCCTAATAACCCTATGAGGTATGTGGCATTATCTCTGGAAAGGAAACAGGCACAGAGAAGTTAAGGAACTAGCCCAGGGTCTCACAGCTGGGAATGGGAAGAGCCAGGCTTGAAATGCAAGACAGTCTAGTCCTAAGGTTTGATCTCTCAAAATTTAATAACATTACCTCTCACACAATGTTTGTGCCTAAACATTCTTTTGTAAAGAATTTATACAAAGTTCTGTACCTTTGGAAGTTTGCTGTTTTCTCCTTTCATAGGAATCTGAAAACTTCATTATCATTTGAATTACTTTAAGCAAGTGAGTGCATCTAGCAAAGAATCATGGAAATAATAATGAAAGGATACCTCCCAGCAGGCATATGTGATTATGCAGAACGATGAGGCTTCTCAAGGCCAGCTGAACATCTCAGCACAGTTGTCAGAATCTTCATCATATGTAGCAGACAAGTGTGCGGTCATTCTCATAGTTTTAAACTGTGTAGTAAGAGTTTGTTACATATGTTAATTTTTCTTTAGGACATCACTGCATTTAAAAAATAACCTATATTCTTTGGCTTCTTTAGCTAAACATATGTCAGCGAGAAGTCCCTTCTCTCTGAGAGAGTCCCTCTCTCTCTGAGAGAGAAGTCCCTTCTCCCCAGGTCTGGGTGAGACCTTGGAGAAGCTGCTCAGGTAGACCTCTGATAACAGCTGGCCCTTACCTCACCTTCTACCCTGTCACAATGATTAATAAGGGTCTCAGTTTAGTGCTTTAAGTTTTAGAAAAAGTAAACATGCCAATCATACCACACATGCATGTGCAAGTTCAACTATAGGAAGGGCTTGAAACAGCACAAGTGGGGTACCCCTATAAGCCTCCCCTCTGCCCACTTGTCTGCAGACTCCTGGCCTCTTCTCTCTGAAAGATGATTCTGATGGGCTACAGAAGAGTTGGGAAGGACAGGCTGATGGAGGATCGGTCTAGTCTATGGATGTTAGCTCCTTCAGCCAGTGCCAATGGGGCTCCCTGCCTGCAGACCCTAGTCCCCGCCCTTTTGGGATACCATGCAACAGCAAAATACCCCTGGAGTACTGGTTATCAGGCATGACACTACTGAATAATTTCAAAATGCAGAGTGATATCAGCTTTGTGACCTGGATCTTATTAAACCTGGATGCAACTGTGCTTCCCACCAACCAGCTCTGGGGTGGCGGTTCAGTTGTTTTACTATTGCAGCATGTCAAAGAGCTCATCTCCATACCTGAAAGGGGTCTGGGTTGGGGCAGAGGGGGACGGCGGTATTTACTCCACTGCCCTCCACTCTTCCCAGATTGTTGTGAAGATCAGATGAAAGATCGTGTGCAAGCATTTTATAAAAATGCTACTCAAATATAAGAGATAAGTTATTACCAAAACCCCCCAGGAGAGGAGTTATCCCAGCTGTGCCATCACCTGACCGCGCAATACTTAAGAATGCAGAAGTGTTTCAGCAGACAGGAACCACCTGATTGTGCCAAGTGAGATCAAATTTATTTTAGCGTTACCTGTAGGGTTCTTTTGCTATTTCTCCACCCTCTTTCATCCTAGGGAAAAGTTGCTCTGAGGTTATTTCGTGGGAAGAGAATATGCCCTACCTTTCCAATAACTGTGGTGAGCAGGGCTTCAGGCTTAGTTCCATCTGCCTGGTGGCAACTCATACCAAGGCTCGTGCACATGTTCGGTACTCAGCGTCCTGACGCTGGAACTTGAATCGAGTCCATTCAGTTTCACCGTAATCACCGCCAGGGCTAAGAAGAGCCCACATCCCAGCAGTATCTTTGTAAGAGCTTAATGAGTTCCCCAAAGTAAGATTAGAGACACTCAAGGAGCCGCTTAAACAAGCCAGTCTATTAAAGCACACTCTGCTTCTGCCAGCACCTGGAAACGCGCCTCTGCTCGCTCTGCTAGAAGATCAGGGACCTACAGGTCGCCCTCCAGGCGCTGCGCACCGAGGCAGGTACAGTGTGGTGCAGGTTGTACGTGAGTTTGCTGCTCGCTCGTGGGCTGGGGACTATGATCATGAGCTCGGCTTTATACTCGCATCCTTTCAGACCTTTAACTCAGGAAAAAAAAAACTAATAAACCCAAAGAGGTGAGGTAACTTTGTTCAAGGCCACCTGGTTAGTTTGATCCTAGGGCCCAGATTCTTGCTTTTTAGACTCAGTTCCTTGCTTTCCCATCTCCATTTTTACCAGTCTCGATTTTCCTTATGAGTTTTGCCATTAAGTAAGTAGTGCCTTTAAAAGTGGTGACTTTACTTAGTTGAACCAATAAATTGGGGAGTTCTTGGAAGAAATCAAGCCTACATGACTGATACTTGGAAAGGAAAGCCATGAAGGAATCCAGTGATTCCTGTCCGCTGAAACTCTTCTGCACTCTTAAGTATTGCACGGTCAGGTGATGGCACAGCTGGGATAACTCCTCTCCTGGGGGGTTTTGGTAATAACTAGCTCTTCTATTTGAGTAGCATTTTTATAAAATGCCCTGGCTGGTTCCACTGAAGGACTCCCTTAGCTCACACCTGGGGAGCCCCTGCCTCGTGTGCTCATCAGGGTTCCCTCTGCCACACCTATAACCACAGTAACTGTAATGGCGATGGAAAGTTCTGACATTATTGTGCAGGCACTGCTGGATATTAGTGGAGTGAAAATGTCTTGCCACAGTCATTTGTTGCATGTGTGCCATGTGCAGGAAATTGGTGATTGAGAGTGCATCATGATGCTTAAAACCATACCTGCTTTATGATAATAGCTGTTCCATCACATGCATTCTGGAAATCTTAACAAGGAATGGAGAGTGGTATTGTTATTCTTCTCTAGATGGAAAAGTCGAGGTATGGAGATACTAAGTAAGTTGTCTAACCTCACACCTAGGAAGTGATGGAGCTGGCTTCAGAGTCCACATTCTTAATCATGAGGTTAAACTTTATTAGGGTCACATGACTGGAGGAGCATGGAGACCAAGCTGAAATCTTGCTTCACCCTCTGATCTACCCAATATATAGGAGCAGCTGAAATTTCCAGATGATCAAAGAGCCTGCGGCAAAAATGTGAGCTTTCATTCATTCTTTCCACAAGCATTTAAGCACCGACATTTATTTCTTAATCCTCCAACGTAACTCTGCAGTTTTCCCCCTGGACACGAGTTAGTATTGAAAAATATTCTGTGAAAAACCAACCAAAGCATAACACATTAGCTACTTCACCTCCTAAAAATATATATAGAAGAAAAAATTTTAAAAAATAAAAGTAATAAAGTCCTAGAAGCTGGACATCTACATCATCTCTAGGAGTGAAAATACTAACGCCTCCTTCACAGACTTACTACCAACCTTATCCTTTGTGCTGTGAGTACCAAGTTGTTCAGCATATGGGCTGAGCACTTTGTACTCAACATTGTTTTCAGAGTTGGAGAGGTGGTAATAGGACAAAGACAAAGTATTTAAAATCAGCAAATACTACTTTCTGAGATTATTTAGAACACTCAAGTTCATGAAGAAAAGTAAATAGGGTTTTCTGACAACTAGTGGCTTGGGTGTCTGTTGACCAGGGGGTCAGGGGAGGTCTCTGTGAGTGATTGAAGGACCAGCTGTGCAAAAGCTGGAGAAAGTCCCAAGCAGAAACTCCAGCAAGTGCAAAGATCCTGAAGAAGATTTTGATGTGTCAGTTGTAATAGAACTCCTTTTATACAAGGAATTTCTCTGCACTGGTATTTCAATTTGTCATTGACCTTGCAAGTTACAGATAAGTAAGAAGTAAATTTGGAATAATCAAATACTTCTTTTCTGTGTTAAGAAACACAGCGCTAAAGGCATTTGGACATTTTTGTAGCCAGCAGTTTTATCAGGAGACCTGTACATTTGTAGTCTCTGCTTCAGTGCTTGCTTGAAACCCAAGGAAAAGAAGGCATACATGTCCCTAGCTGATGTGTTTTAGTCAACCAAGCAAATTCACGCTGATCCACAGTCCCCAGGAGTGTAGAAGATAATACTGAGGGATAAATATGGAAAAGTCAACTTTCTGCCCAGCCTCAGTGTCAAGCACAGGCCCGAGGGGGCCACCTGCATCTTTTTATAGCTTCTCAGCGAAGTGGAACTGCTGCAGTGTGCCACCTTGGAAATTTTGCTTGCTGGCCGAGTACGTGAAAGGTAAGCCCTACACGCTTTGGGAAGGTTATTTCAACTATTTGCTATATTAGGGCTCTGTGATAGGTGAACTTCAAAAACCCAAAGAAACTCATGCATCCTTGGTTGCCCTTGGATTGCAGAAAGAACTTCACCAGTCAGGCAGAGAAGAGTCTGTATTTTTGTGTGATATTTCTTAAGCTCATGTTTTTGGGCATCCTTGAAACCAAGCTTTGATAACCATTCATGCTGCCTGCTGCTTCTCTTGTTCTTACTTCAGACTCTGGTCTTGCTAAGATCTGCTGAGAAAGAAGTGTTTCCTACTGTGGGCCTCATATAACCAAGTGGCTCCAGACTGAAGTCCCCTGTTCAATGTCTAACCTGTGGCTTTGGGAAGTGGAACAAAATGTCTACATTTTTATAGGATGTCACTTGAAAGTGTTAGCTGAATAGCCTCAGCTGTTCAAATAGTGAAGTTGGGTTTGGAGGGGGTGAGGTGGGAACTGGCAGTGGGGTAGGGTGGGGGTGGGGAGTGTTAGGCTTAGCAGGGCAGGTCTAGACTTTGAACACAGAGGTGGCAGCATGTTAGGTTTTCCTCTTAAAAGAAGCCTGGTTTTGTTTTTAGGGAGCTCTCCCCTGAACCTCGATTTTGGAGGGAGTATTGTTTTTCTCTCTGGGCTCAGGTTGGGTGAGGGCTTGATCGAAAGGGAAGAGACAAGACGCTGTAGCTAATTGCAGCGGAAGCTGTTACCAATCAATTACCAATTGAATTGATTCCTGGGCCTGATTCCCCACCTGAGAAATGAGAGTGTTGAATGAGATCAGTTTCCTAGGCTGCCTGTAGGTAAGTAGCAGCCAGAAAGATTATTCTAAAGCCACTTTGCTAAAGCAGAATTCTCAGAAGCAGTAATGTGCAGCTCAGGTGGGCATGCAGGTGGTGTGGGAATGCTGGACTCTAGCAAGTCTGCCTGCTCTAAACCCCTCGACTGAGTCAAAGGGAATGATTTCTAATTATTCTTGGGATCTAAACCTCGCAAACCTAAGGACAGTTTGTGCACACTCTTGTTGGGAAAGATACATAGAAAAAGAATATTGAATCCAATTTCATGGTCTCTGGGCCCTGATTAGGAATTCTCAAAAGAATGTAGCATTTAGAATCATGCCTCTCACAAATAGTGGCTGATCGAAGGTTGTTCTATTTATGTCTCCCAGCTTTCCTACGATATACAGTTGATCCCTGAGTGACGTGGGATGAACTGCTTGGGTCCACTTACATGTAGATTTTTATAAGAATACACATAGTACATAAAACGTACAAAATATGTGTTAATTGTTATGAGTAAGGTATCTGGTCAATAGCATTTTTTCACTAGTTAGGTTTTTGAGGAATCAGGTGATAGGTGGATTTTCACTATGGGTGTTAGCACCCATATACCTTGTGTCCACTATACTAATTATCTTCATTTTATACATGAGGAAAGTGGGGACATAGAATGATTAACATACCTTGTGAGTTGTGGCTGCATCTGAACCCACACAGTTTGATTCCAGAAACAGTGAACTTAAAAATCTGAGGGCTCTAATAAAAGTGGTTATCAGATTTGCATACTTGGACCCAGCTCTTTATCCCATCCACTCCTAACCAGGCCTGACCCTGCCTAGTTCCCAAGAAGAGACGCATTCAGAGATCAGGCAAATTCACAGTGGTGTGGCCATGGACCATATCTCTTCTGACACTAAGGTCTCTGAACTAATATTGGAGCACTCTCTGATCCAAGTTTTAATTTGTTGACCAGCTACTATATGCCAGGAACCATCTTAGGTCCTTTATGCATTGTTTCATTGAAAAATGTGCTGAGAAGATGCAGTATTAATATAATGTAATTAATGCACTGAAGTAATGTACACATAGAGTCTTAAGTAAAGACAGGAAAAATTAGGAAAGTAACTATATCCCGAGGCTCAAACTGTTTTTTGATTCTTTTCTGTTTGGATAAGTTTTTTTCACTATATTCTTAGAGAATTGGAGAGGGAAGGAATTGAAAATATCCAGTTCAAGTATCATTTTCTTTTTTAAAAATATTTATTTATGCTTATAAGAGCTGGGGTACAGGCCAGGGGTGAGATAATTCACCAGAGACAGAGTTGGGAGCAGAACAGGCTGAAACTAACTGCTGAGGGGAGCAGTAGGCAAGACAGGAGAGGTCTGCTGTGCCATGTGGGCCCCCTCCCTGGCCGGCAGCACTGGCGGCGGGCATCAAACTTGTGCTGCAGTGGCTGCGGTTTGCTTCATAGTGCTGTGCTTAACTCATTGCTCCACCAGGGAGGCGCCTTCAAGTATAATTTTCTTAGGGGCCAGCAGAGAATAGAATTTACTAATTCATTTTAGATTCATAAGAAACCTGTCAAAGACTGTGTCCGCATATGAAGCACTGCGGTGTCTACCAGCTAGCTCTGTGCTGCCTGTCTGAGCCACGTGAGAGGAAGAGCATTATTTAGAGCAAGGACTGTGAACTGGACTTGTGTTCAAATACTCCCCCAGGCGTTGTTGCACTGGGGGAGTATTTCAGATACATATTTCAGATAGCCCTTTGGACCCAAGACCTATAAGAAAAGATCTTAACATGCCTGTTAGTTTCCCAAGTGGAAAAATGCACAACTGAGGAACACGCTCAAGGCTACTCAACAAGCCCAGCACAAAATAGCTTGGGAAAGAAAGGAGCATGTGAGCTTGCCAGGGCAGACTTTTTAACTTCCTGATGATTCCCAAGTCAGTCTGGGTGGCATCACTGACAAGGCTGGCCCAGCCAAGATCACACACAGTGGGAGGATCCTAAATCACAGGGATCATATGCTCCATTGACTGAAACCAATAATAGCAGGGCTGGGCCCACTTGATGTGGGTGAGACCTGGGGGGCTCCCAACTTCAGCCCCACCTGCTGGTGCAAGAGGCTGTCCCAGCGAGCAGTCGCCACCACAGCCTCACCCTGGGGCACCAGCCTCCCGACCTGACACAGAGGGAGTACAGCTGGAGCAGGGCACACCTAGGTGGAGCACCCACTGCAACTATTTTCCAGGTTGGTCTTGCCCAGTGTGACGCAGCCAGCAGGTAACACCAAGTCTTAAATGCCCATCAGTTCAGGACTCACTGATGAAGGGCGCGGGGGTTTCAGACCTTAAGAAGGCTGAACTTTTGGTGGGGGGAGGAGTGGAGTAAGCCACTTGACCATGACCTCACCTGAGCAGACAGCCTCTAATTATGGCTGTTGAGATTTAGTATAGCATGACAGAGGCACACTGAAGTAGTTATAAGAAAGAATGTTCTTAAGGCAGCTTTAAAGTTGTACAGTGTTTCCTGTACCCTTGAGAGGGATTTCCTTACTGAGACTTGAAATTAATGTGTGAGTAGCAGCATTAGTGTGCCTGTGTGTGTGATTAGAAGCCATTCGCTTGTTAAATGGAACACTTAAAAAATATACCACACTCTTTGTATCTTGTTTTGATACATGTTTTTCTTTTTTTCTTTTTTTGGAAATTGCCAGGCCTCTGTAAATGCAAGTGACTTGGGTCACTCTTGCTTTTGAGAGCGGCCTGGGAAGACCAAAGATTAGAGATCTTAGCAGAGGAGCAAACCTATGTTCTGTTTCTGCAGACATTCTGTCCCCAGCCAAGTCTTTCCAGCTGCTGTTCCCAGCAGCATCTCAAGGGCCCCAGGCTTAGCTCTGCTACCAACGGTGGGATCTTGAGTCAGCTACTCAAACTCTGAGTGTTTCCACAGAGCAAGGCTCACAGGCCAGCATTCCACTGGAGAGTCCTCAGCCCGTGACAGCTTCAGAAGTTAAAGATTTACTTCACAGCTTGCAAAGATGCTCTGGCAGTGTAGACCTCCCACAAGCCAGCTGCCTGGGAAGAAAGCAGGACAGGAGGATAGGTAGCTTGGAAGCCAGGCAGCTTGACTCTGGAGTTGCGAATGTACTAGGAGTGACAGTTGGGTAACTCTGGCTTGGAGGTCCAGCATGCAGCTGGATTTAAGACTGGGCCACCGCTCTTGATTGTTCATTAGGTACCAAGTGAGCACCTGCTCTGCCCTTGGTTTGCTCCAGACTCTGGGGATTCAACAGTGTATAGGTGAGGTTCCTGCCTCTCCTGGAGCTTATGGTCCTCTCTTGAGTGGAACTGTGGTGGTGGTTTGGGGGGTTGGGTGGGTGGGGACGGGTGTCTTGAGACTGACTATATGACATGATTTTATTACAGTTCAATGCCATAAATTAAAAAGGGGGGGACTTATTCGAAGGGTGGACAAAGTCTTCTGAATTCTTCCAGTTCTGAACGAATTCACCTGTGCCCTTTGTGCAATCATTTTCATCCCAAGAGTCTCGAGGGTCTCGTGCTAGGCTGTTTCTACATTCCACAGAGAGAGGGGCTGGCGTCCCCTTCCCAGCGTTTTGGCCCAGTCAAGTTCGCACTCTGTGCTCCCTCTTCCTTGGTGGACCAGGCTGGCTGGAAATAGGCTAGGCCTGACTCTCCACTCTCTCCCAAGCACTATGAAACCGTCCCAGGTGTCACCTACCCCCGGCCCGAGCGAGCGGCCGCCCTTCTACCCCGCGGGGGATCCCCGAGTTTTCCCAGGGCAGCCTGGCTCTGAGGCTGCAAGCCCCTCGTGTTGAGCTAGTCTCGCGGGCGGGTCGCAGCTGCCCCGGCCCGGCCCCCTCCGGTGCGCCCCAGGTGGCTCCGGGCGGGGAGGAGCCGCGCCCGCCCCGCCCCGCGCGGCTGTAGCCAAAGCCGGCCCCCGGCTGGCGCGCTGGAGTCGGGAGCCGGGAGTCTGGAAGCAGGAGGGTGCGCGGACAGGCCCGGCGGACGCTGGTGGCAAAGGTGAGTAGATCGGGCGCCACTGGCTGGAGACTGGGGTCTGCGAAGGGACTGCGGACCCTGAGCCCCGACTCCACGGGCCGCGTCGCTGTGGCGTGCAATGCGGGGCGCCCCCAACCAGAGCGCCGGGAAGCGGGGCGAGCGGCGGCCGTGGCTCAGAGGAGGGGTGTAGGTCGGGTCGCCGCCCTGGACAGAGAGCTGTGAACATCTGGGCCGGGCGCAGGGCTGGTGCTGCGTGGGTCTCCAAGTGGCCCAGGCGCCGGAGACGCACTGTTCCATGGCCCTGGTGGGATGAGGGGCGGGGGACCCGACAGGCGGACAGTGGAGCAGGGGAGGGGGCTCGAGGCCCCGGGAGCAACCAGGACCGAACTCCCGCCTCATGCTCTGCGGCTTTTCTCGTGGGGTTCTCGCCCCTGCGGGTGCTGAGTCTGCCGGGCTCTTTACTTTCGGTGATCCTGTTGAGTAACCGACCCACACATGGGTTAGTTCCCCAGAATTGGAAAAAGCTGTGTATGTGCGCGTGGCTACGCTGACTCCAGGGGTTTTAGGCTTGTACTACTGCAGATCTGTGTACTCCGGGAAGTTGTGGGGTGGTGGGACTGGGACTGGAGGGGGTGCTGTCCATGTTCACAGGCCTGCAATCAAAGTGATAAAGTGGAAAAAGTCTAGAATGGTACTTAAGTTCTAGTTTCTAGCTGTGTGACCTTGAGCAAATTATTTTCGCTGATCCTCGGTTTTCCCAAATGTAAAGTGGGTATTACAATCACTACAACCTCAAGTTACATGGTGATCATAAAGCACACAGCACAATATTTGATGAGTTTTTCCCCCCTATGTGTTGTGCTGCACATTTTATGCCTCCCAGAGGTCTCCAAACTTAATTTTTAACTTTCTTTTTTCTCAACGGGAGGGAAATCCTGAAAGCTCAAATTATCCTTTTAGGTGGAACCAGTGTGATGGTGTGTGATGTGGGATGCTGGCTGGGTATGCTTTGCTTCTCTGACTTGTTCCTGGTTAGGCCTTCTCCAGGTGGTCTTAGTCTCCAGGGGTCTTAATCCCTTCCTAGAGGCCAGGAACTTGTGAGATGCAAGGGCACAGGCCCTGAGGATAAAAGAAAGGGGTGTTACAGGATGTGTTCATCATTCCTGACTGCATTTGTCAGAGTTCTTCCAGTTAGTTTTGGTCAGTTGAAAATTGCCTTTTACAATATGGAAATTGGATGGGTCACATAAATGAAAAGGTTTATCTGCAGGCTGGACCAGTGTGTGGTCAAGCCAGCTCAGTGGACAGGGAGTGGTTTTCTCTGGCAGGTGTTGATACTTGACCCTGGTGCCACCAGTGGGGGTGGGGTAATTAGTTCCTCCTCAGCTGCAGAAGGTTGAGGTAGTTCCTAGTAAGCAGTTTACATCCTTGGTAGATAAAAATAGAGCATGTCCACTGTATGTCTCTGCCTTTGCTCACAGCCACTTAAAGGAAGTGGTTATCTAAACTGTAGATAATTTGGATGCCGTATTGTTGTCAGTCATGGTCTTTATTCAAGGCATGGAAGGCATCTGTGTGTGTGTGTCCTTTCAGTCATTGTTCTGTTGTTCACTTGCCCGTTCAACTTTTAACAAATGCCGGATATTTGCCAGGGCCTCCGCCAAGGGTGAAAATGATTGCTTTTGAGTAGCTTGCGGTCTGGGTGGAAAGGCAGATGTGCAGTAACAGTACCTGCCACTGTCTGGAGGTATAGCAGAGACTTCCCAAGGATACTGAAGTTGTACTCTAAATTAGAGATGAGTAGGGCTGCTCTAGGAGAAAGCTGGAGTTGGAGGGCCTCTCCTGGCAATGTGGTAGGGTAATCAGGGCCCGGATTGTTACTTTCGCTGGTAAGTAACAATGTTTAGGTTACTTTGTTTTCTTGCTCAGCAAGTAGGTAGGTGGTTCACAACGGTCACAGCTCTAGATTGGTTTTTGGAATTTTCTTCTGGTTTCTCTGTCCTGCTGCATGATGACTAGAGTCTATCATACCTTCACATGATAAACATTGAAAGAAGAAAGGGAGGAATGGGTTTGCTTTTTCTGTGATTTTTCAAAACTTGTCAGAAGCTCCTTATGTCATTGGTCCAGTGTTGGCCAGAATGGCCATATGCCTATCCCTAAACCAGTCACTGGCAAAGGAGGAGAGGGTGCTGTGACTGTTTTGGCTAACCATTCTTCTGGAACTGAGGGAAGTCTCCTTTTCCCCAAGCATATTGATACCCCACATCTGAGCAAAGTCAGAGTCCTGTAGTGAGGAGGAAAGTGAGATGCTTAGCTGGGCTGTTAGCTCAGCAGCCAACCGTGTCTACTGCAGGTGGTGACAGATGAGGAAAGGCATGGCCTTACAGGCAGTCAGGAGATGTTCAGTACAATAGGAGAAATATAGGGTGTGGCTGAGGGGAGGAAAGGAGCTGAGACGTGAGAAACAGGTAGAGACAAGAGTGCCCTATGTTAGATACCACTCTGAGTTTCAGTAAAAAGCATAAATCTTGGTTCCGTTCTTCAAAGAACTTATATTCAAAACTCGTAAAATTCTGAGTTTTTCTCCCATTAGTAATGGCAACAGTGGCTCATGCTGTAGTAATTTTCAAGGTGTGCTTTAGGGTAGAAAGATTTATCATGGTTTGACTTACAATTTTTTGACTTTATGATGCAAAAGTGATAGGCTTTCCATAGAGACTGTACTTGATTTTTGTGTTCTGATCTTCTCCTGGGCTGTGATATGTGGTACCATCCATATGTGATGGAGCAGTGATCCACAATTTCTGGTCAGCCACCTGATCAGGTGCACAACTGCCATGCTCTGCAATGTATTGACTGATATTTTTGACTGATCACTATTTTAAATTTGCCATGGGTTTATTGGGACATAACCCCATTGAAAGTTAAAGAAGATCTGTAGTGTGAGAACACCTCACAGATGGTCCTATTGTGTGTCCTACTTCCTACCCTTCCCCAGAACTTCCCTTTGACCTTTTGCCGTGGCACCTTTTGAGCACTTACTTGCTCTACATCATGTCTTCCTTTCAGTGTTGTTACCTGTCTTCAAACTGATAGACTGGACTTTGGTGAAGATGCAGTTGGTAGATCATGGACTAGAAAAACAGTTCTTCTGATAAAAGTCCAGCAGGTGAATACTCTATGGCTGTTTGGTAGGAAAACAACCTCTACAGTCTACAGTTTTAAAATCATTCTGCCTGTTTTCATTTGAAATATGAGGCAAACACTACTTTTTGTTTCCATTTGATATAGTGCATATTACAAATTAGATTGGTCAGCCAAGGATGCTACTACATATGGTCCTCCATTCTCAATATTGAGTGAGCACAGAACATGGCCGGAAACCCTGTTATTAATTTTGGAAAAAGGACAGAATGGGAGCAGCGTCAGTGAACAGGCCAGGATCACTGGTGGAATGTGTAGGAATGATGTGGAGAAAGACCCCTTGGGTAGTTAGGCATTCCACAAATATTCACTGACCATCTACTGTTGCTAGTCTGGGTGCCAGGTACAAGGGGTGAGAGTACAGAAGAAAAAGTCTCCCTATTCTCATGGAGCTTATAATATAGTAGAAGCAGACATATTTCTATTTTGTCTTATGGACCCGTGGTGAGAGGTACTATAATGAAACATAAGGTTGAGTGTGATAGTTGGCAACAAGCTGGGCATCATGCTAGGCATCTTCCAGATATATTCTCTCTCTCTTCTGGCAGAGAAATGATGGCCTGAACAGATAGGGTATTGGGCAAAAAAGGGGCAGGTGTTCACTTGGAAGAAGAGGGTTATATATTGAATAACTCAGTTTTAAAAGGTTTCTTTCATGTAGAATTTCTTTGTTTGCTGTTCCTCCCATTGTCCCCAAACATGATTTACAATTACTTAGAAAACATGGTACCAGGTGATGAGAAATAAGTGAAGAAATATGAGCAAAGGGAAAAGAAGGGCCATTTCTTTCATCATTGCATTCCACAATTGTTTAGTTTTGGTAGCAGGGGAAAGAGGAAGTATGGTGATTAAAATGTGGTGATTCATGGTCCAGGTTTACTATCCAAAAAGAAAGAAAATATATTTTGATGCCTTAGAAAATTTTTTTGTATGTGTGTATTTAAAGAGCCTATTTAGTTTTGTAGAAAATGTAGACTCTTTACTAAGACCTTAGATGAAATGTATCTCCTGAGTTCAAAGAAAATGAATAGGGTTTTTAAATTTATTTTTTTTTTGGATAACTTATAGTAGATCAAAGGTAAATAGTCACCAGAACCCTTATTTTTTTTTTTTTAAACAGTTTGTAAATGTAAAGTTCGTTCTTGCCTCATAGGACATACCTAACTGACTACAGCCTATATTTGGTTTGTAGGCTGTAGTTTGTTTATTCTCACTTTAAAAACTTTTATAATAATTATAAATAAGAAAAATGAATTTTAATTGGCTTTTATTCCATTTTCAGTAGTCTACAATTCTTTGTGTAGATCAAGTTTCCATCTGGCATTGTATTTATTCCATTTAAAAAATTAATTTCACTTTTTTTGTAGCATAGGTTTCCAGTCAAAGAATTCTCTCAGTTTTTCTTTTTCTGTGACAATCTTTCTCTATTTTTGAAAGATACTTCACTGGGTAGAGAATTCTGGGTTGACAGTTCCTTCCTGCTTCCCTCCCCTTTCAGTAGTTTAAAAATATTAGATCATTGTTTTCTTGCCTGCCTTCTGACAAGAAGTCTCCCATAATGTTAATGTTTTGTAGTTCTTTGTATTTTGTTTTTTCTTTTACTGTGCTTAAGATTTCCTTTTTGTCCTTGGTTTTAGCTGTTTCAGCATGAGATAGCTAGGGGTGTGTGTTCATGTTCATGCCTGTGCATGCTTGGTATTCTGCAACTACTTAGGTCTGTGGTTTGATGTTCATCATCAATTTTAGAAAATTCTTCACAAATATAGCCATGCTTTTGTTTTGGACACCATGTTTTGTTTCACTCTTTTTTTCTTTTTCTTGTTTTAGCTTGGGTAATTTTTTAAAGATTAATTTTATTTATTTTGCATACAAGAACTGGGGTACAGGCCAGAGGTGTAGGGGAGGGGTGGGGTGAGAGGATTCACCAGAGACAGAGTAGGGAGCAGATCAGGCAAATCTACTGAAATACCCTGCTGAGGGGAGCAGCAGGGTGAGACAGGAGAGGTCTGCTTCTGGCTGGGCATCGAACTTTTGCTATAGTGGCTGTGTATAGCTTCATAGTGTTGAGACTTAACCCCTTGTGTCACCAGGGAGACCCCATCTTGGGTAATTTTTATTGACCCATTTTCAAATATACTGATTCTTTCCTTGGCTATATCAAGTCTCCTGAGGAAAGCATGCTTCACTTGCATTACTACCATTTAGTCTTACAAGCATTTCCATTAGATTCTTCCTTATAATTTCTGTCTCTCTGTTGAAATTAAACATTTGATCTTTTATATTCTCCTTATCCATTAGATCCTTCATAATTAATTATGGCTATTTAAAATTTTGTGATAGCTTCAACACCCTTGTCACATGACTTCTGGTTCTGTTCATTACTATGTCTCTTGGCAGTGCTGTTTTTTCTTGATTGTTGTATGCCCTGTAATGCACAGTTGAGAATTAGACATCTTGGGTAGGACATCAGAGGCTGAGAAAAATAGATTTTGTGCCTCCAAATGAGAATGCATTCTATTTTTACTAGACCTTTAATATAGGGGGTGGCTGATCAATCTGACTGGCATTGGACTGATTTGAGGTTTGTTATTGGTGTGGTTATTCTCAGTGCACCATGAACTATAAATTTGGTTTTTGATAACATGTGTTTTGAATTGGTAGGGGTTTGAGAAACAGTGTTTCAGTGTTAGCCTTGGGTCTTCCTTTTGTACCATGTCTCAGGGTGGCCTGTATCCATTTTATTAAATTTCCCAGTAGAAATTCATTGTTACTTGTTACTTGATGCTTGGTAGGCACTGTGTGGGTGTATACCTTACCTCTTCTTGCAGGTGGTTAGTTCTCAACTTTTGGCTAGTTTGTTCTTCTTTAACCTCAGCTGTCTGGTGGAGTCAAGGAAGTTATGAATTTGCAGTTTTTCTCTTTTTAATGTGTTGGAAGCATGTGGAAGTGATGCTCTCTTCAATTTTTTACATCCCAAGCAGAAATACAAAGCCTTAATTTGATGCTTTCTATCTGTCCTTTTATGATCATCACGTGAAGTCCTGGTGCTACTTTTTTGCTCTGTGATTTACAAATTATCATTTATACATTTCATACAAAATAAATCAGTGGTGTATTTTGAACAGTTACCTGGGAAACAAACAAAATACAAATCTCAGGCTCTTGTTTCAAATTGATAAATGGTGGAATCTAGCATGGGTAGCTTTAAAAAGCTCCAAGGTGATACTGATGTACATCTAAGCTGAGAACACATGATCTAGGTATTTACTTTTTATTCCACAGAGATGCTGTATTTCCTCCTCCTTCCTCTGCTATCAAGTTGTATATGATTCACCCTGTGATTTTGTGGATTTGTTTCCCTTTTAGTGTTGCCCTCAGTGACAGATAATTGCCCTTTTTTAGTCTCATAGACTAGGAAGGACTTAGAATCCTTCCATTTAAGTTTTTAACACTTACATGAATATCCTCCATGATGATCTATGGTTTTGGCACTGCTTGAAGTCTTTCAGGGGTTGGGAGCTCTGCTGTTAAAGATTATATACCTTATGAGATTATTTCACTGATTAGAGATGTTTTCCTTCTATTGAATTGAAAATGTGTCCTTTAAATAATTTGATTCACAGCCATGCAAACTGAGAGAAATCAGTGTGACCTAGTGCACATGCATGTGTACATACACTTGTATCCATGACAAGCATTTTATGAGAAAACACGGTAAGCCTTCCATCTCTTAATTTGATTTCATTACCTACCAAAGGGTTGGTTTTTTGTAATCTGCAAAAAAATTATCCAGCCCATCTTCCATTACACAAACTTTCAAAGGTTTTAAGCCATTTCTCCTGGGGTCTGTAGGCACATTTCTTTCTTTCTTTCTTTCTTTTTTAATATTTAGCAGAAGAACATGGGACTTAGGTCAGAGGTGCAGGAGCTGAGAGGATTCATCAGACACAAACTGAGGAGCAGAACATTTGGATCTACTGAAATATACTGCTGAGGGGAGCAGCAGGCGAGACAGGAGACAGGAGAGACCTGATGTACCACATGTGGTTTAGCTTCCTGGCGGGTGATCCAACTCAGGTGGCAGCTGTGATAGTGCTGAGACTTAACCCTTAGGTCACCAGGAAGGCCCCAGGCACATTTCTTGTGCCTAGTTTAATGCTGATTCCTTCAACTTCCTCACTGTCCAGTTCATGTGCTATATGGACTTTGGCATGTGGTGTCCTTCTGTAATGAATCACAAAGTATAGGGGTGAAGACTTTGCAGGAGGGCAGATCAATTCAGAGTAGAGGGAAGACTCCTTGTCTTTTTCTCCACACCATTTCTAGTCATGTGACCTGAATCCAGTGGGGTGTAAATTGGAGTGAACTTTTGAGGAACATTGTTGATGACTTTTTAATATTTAATTGTCCTCCCACTGTTTTCATATTACTAATGAATGTAGACTGGCCTAGCCCCTATGGTAACAGTATGGAGGTTTCTCAAAATATTAAAAACAGATCTACCATATAATCCAGAAATTCCTAGGTATCTCCCTAAAGAATGCAGAAACACTAATTTGAAGGGATATATGCACTCTTGCATTCACTACAGCACTATTTCCAATAGCCATGTTATGGAAACAGCCTAAGTGCCACTCCACAGAGGAGTGGTTTAGAAAAATGTGGTATATATACACAACAGAATATCAGTTATTTTAAAAAAAAAAGAGATAAACTCGTGCCATTTGTGACAATTTGGAGAACTGGAGGGGATAATGGTAAACAAATCAGAATGAGGAAAACATGTCAGATGGTACCACTTATGTGATATAAAGACATAAAGGGTCAGACAAAACTAAATAAGAAACCCCAGAAATCTGTGGAATTGTGGTTATAAGACAGGAAGGGAGAGAGGGGAAGTGAAGAGAGGGGAGAGAGAATTATGGACTGTGGTAGAGGGCTGAGAGTGCCTTGCTGACAGGTGTGGCAGACCTGTCTCTGAGAAGGTGTGATCCTGTACCACTGAATCACATACAGTTTTGCAAACCAGTGTGACCTCAATGAAATAAACTGTGTTCCAGTCAATAAACTGGATTTTAGCACCATTTGCTAACAGGTATGTTATCAGCTTTATCTATAACTTCCAACACAGGGACTGATAACCCTGTATTTACTTTGGACCATAGACAAACTGGGTACTCTAGTGAACTTGTTATCTAGTTCTCATGTGCGAGATTCTGTGGCAGGTGCTAGGCAAGATGTCCAGTATTTCACAGCCTGTTTGGGGACATGTTACATGCAAGGTGAGTGTCAACATGTCTTGAGGTGGGTAAGAGATCTTAGAGGTCACAGAGGACAGAAGGTCATGCAGGTGGTCAGGGAAGACTTGATTTGGGCCTTGAAGGTGGGTATCAGACTTACAGAGTAGAAAGTATTTTGGGGGGTCAGGACTTGCAAGGAGAAGAAAGATAGTATTTTCCCAAGTTTTGGTTTCCCTAGAAGTGACTTAGATCCTTAGGTTCTGGAGCAACTGTAGGTAAGATAGGGAAATCTGATTTAGATTGGGGCTGTAATGAGGATCGACACACAGAGACAATAATGAGCACATCTTCCCTTTCCAAGGTTCCCTATGTCTGAGCCTTCAGAGACTCTGACTCTTATGAAGTTTATGTGTTGATATGGAAGCTGCTTGTCCTAGTGAGGTTCAGCTTGTCTCAGACCATTTCAGGGTTGGTGGCTTTAGCCCTGATCTCTGACTTTCCTCAAGCTTTGGAGCAACCACCTACAGCCACAGACCTAATTTTTTCAGTTTTCTCTTTGCAGAAGGCTCTTAAACTGATAAATTATTAAGAAATGAGTGCTACGTCTACCATTCCTTGTGATCCACTTCTTCTGTGAGACTGCCTTCTGGATCTTGTCCATAGCAATACAATGACACCATCAAAATACTGCATGAAAGTCTGATAATACATTATTGGTATCTTGTTGCAAACATCACATTCATTTGGGGATTATCTTTCTCTGGTAGAAAAATAAGGGTGGAAGGACATTCTGAGAAAGATAGGCACCAGGTATGTGTTGTTTGCTCCTTGGCAAGCTACTAGGACCGCAAATCTTAAACAACTACAAGGAGAGCTGGAACAAAGATGAGAGTTGTGAGTACAAAAGATTAGGTGTTAGTGGTACTCAGAAGCCTATGTTATACTGAGAAGCATATGTCATACATTTCTTTGTGTCTTGGGAACAGCTGATAAGGAGTAAAGAATTATAATTTTTGCCTTGGCAGTTAGGAAGCCTAGAGCTAAATGTGAAAATACTCAACTTGAATGGTAATTTTACTTCATGTTCTACGTGCAGAAATTTTCTGTCTTGCATCATGATTTAATTTTTTTTATAAACATTAATTTTTATTATCATGGTGATACATGTTCATTATAGAAAGTGTGGAAAGTAATAGATTATATCCCTAGTCAGATATTTTCCCACTCTATAGAAATATTTGCATAATAATCATTGTTGTTTCTTCTAAGCATGTGTGTATATTTTTACAAAAATCAAAATGATGCTTTTAATATTGCATAAAACTCCTTTTAAAAAACTAGTATTTTTCATATCATTAAATATTCTTGTGCAGCAATATTTTTAATGACTGGCATATTCATTATGAGGATATCAATATTTCATTATGAGAATATATATATATATTTTAAAGATTTATTTATTTATGCATACAAGCACTGGGGTACAGGCCAGAGGTGTTGGGGGGGGGTGTGAGAGGATTCACCACAGAGAGCTGGGAGCAGAACAGGCAGATCAATGGAAGTACACTGCTGAGGGAGCAGCGGGCACAGCAGGAGAGGTCTGCCATGCCATGTGGGTCCCCTCCCTGGCCGGCGGAAGGGATCGAACTCATGCTTCAGTGGCTGCGGTTTGCTTCATAGTGCGTTGCTTAACCCACTGCGCCACCAGGGAGACCCGTTTATGAGTATATATTTTTGTCCTTTTAATTTGAACTCAACTTTTTGCTATTAGAAATAAAAATCTGGCCTGTACATTCTTGTACTAAATTTCTAAGCATATCCACAATTATTTCCTTAGAATAGTTTCCAGAATGACAACATAATTGAGTAAAGGAATATAATATTTTTTAGAGCTTTAGATATGTATTGCCATGTTGCCTCCCAGAGAGCATGAACTAATTTATATTATCACCCAGAGTTTGAGACCACCTCTTTGCCAAACCTCCTGCAGTATCAGGACTATCACTTAAAATCTACATTAAAGGGCAGGACTTCTGGTTGTAGCCAAGTGGAGTGGGGAAAAGGGGTTTGCAAATGTTCTCCGCCAGAAAGCAGCTATAATTGTGAACAAATTGAACAGAAAACTGCTTTTATCACTCTGGTCATCCATCAGAGACTAATACCACCATAATCTGAGAAACCTTTATGCTTGAAAACTGTTGAACTGTCTGTGGTGGTCTTGTTTGGACTGCTCCTAACTCCTTATCACCCCCAGTTCAGGGGGTGCAGAGGTATCTCATCAAGGGAGGTCACGAGGAGCAGGCTGTTTGCTACCAAAATCAAAGGGATTCACTTGTTTGTTTTTCCAGATCCTTCTCCCCTTTTTCAGTTTACTACAAATCTTTTTAAAAAAAAGTTCTTTCAGGGCCTCCCTGGTGGCTCAGTGGGTTGAGCACCACACTGTGAAGCATCCGCTGCACAGCAGTGTGAGTTTGATCCCCGGCCAGGGAGGGGACCCACATGGCACTGCAGACCTCTCCTGCCTCGCCCGCTGCTCCCCTCAGTAGTATATTTAAGTTCATCTGCCTGTTCTGCTCCCTGCTCTGTCTGGTGAATCCTCTCACCTCCCGTGACTTTGGCTTGTTCCCCAGCTCGTGTATGCATAAAATTAAAAAAATAAAAAAATTTACAAAAAAAGTTCTTTCATTATAAATATTTATATATATAATAAAAAAAGTAGAAAGTAAACATAAAGAGGAGAAAATTGAAATCACGTATTATCTCACTTGGTGTGTGTTTTCTAATCTGCTCATTTCAGTAGATCTTTGTGTAATGACAGAAATGTTCTGTGACATCCAGAACAGTAGCCACTAACCTCATGTGTTTATCGAGTGCTTGAAATGTGGGGAGTGTAACTGAGGAACTTATTTTAAATTTTATTCTCATTCATTTAAATTTACATACATATGGGTAGTGGCAATAGTAGTGAGTGTATCACTGTATTATGCTGCTATGAACATATGTAGTTTAGAAAAGGATCATATGGCATATCTTACTTTGTATCCTTTTCATGATTAACATTTAAACATAATTCTAACCATTGACTTCTATTCCATTGAATAACTGTACGGTATTTAACAGTCTTTGTTTCTGCTTAATATTTCTAATATTCAAATATTATAAACATTTCAGATAATGATAGCTAAAGTTGTGACTAATAATTTATGGAGGATGAAATCTTAAAAGTTGAATCATTGTATAAGATTTGATACCCATTTGAAACTTTCCAAGTTATCCTGGTGAACATTCTTATATGACAGCATCTCCCATATTATTATTGAAATTGATGTAACTACACATGCCATTGAGTCACCCTTGCAAAGTCCACAATTTAGTGGTTTTCATTGTATTCAGAGTTGTACAGCCACCATTAACTTGTTTCAGAACATTGTCATACTTACACAAAGAAGTCTCCTAATTAGCAGTCACTCTTCATTCCCTCCTCTGTTCAGCCCTGACAACCACTAATCTACTTTCTATCACGATGGACTTGTCCATTTGGGCTATTTGAAATAATTGGGTGTATTCAGTATATGGTCTTTTGTGTGTCCAGCAGCTTTTCCCATTTCAGGACTTAAGGTTCATTATGGCTTCAAGGTTAGAGCAGCAATCAGTACTTCATTTTTATCACTGGAAAATATTCTATTGTATGGATTTACCACATTTTGTTTATTTTTATCAATTTTAGGTTATTGCCATTTTTTCCCCATGTATTAAAATGCTTATAGGAACATTCATCTGTCAGTTTCATGAGGGCATGTTTTCAGTTCTCTTTGGTATATACCTAGGAGTAGAATTTCTGGATCATGCAACTCCAAATTTTTAATCTTGAGATTTTGATCAAATGCCACACTGTTTCCAAAGCAATCTCACCATTTTACATTCTCACCAATAATGTGTGAGGTTCTAGATTCTCCATATACCTGCCTCACTTTTTATTGTCCATATTTTTGTTTGTAGTCATGCTTCTGGATATAAAGCCATATCTCTTTGTGGTTTCAATTCATATTTTCACAATAACTAGGCATCTTGCATGTACTTTGGCCATATATATATTTTATTTGGAGAAATATCTATTCAAATTCACTGCCAATTTGCAGTTAGATCACTTCTTTTTATTCTAGAGTTGTCAGAGTTTTCCAAACACGTTTTGGAAATGTGTTTCCAAACACATTTATAGGAGTTGAAAATATTTTCTCTTACTCTGTAGTTTGTCTTTTTCACTCTTTGGATCATATCCTTAAAACACAGTTGTTAATTTTTATGACATCCTATTTGATTTTTTTCCTTTTTTTTTTTTTTTATTCATTTGCGTGTAACTGTTCAGTTGCTCAAGACCATTTGCTGAAGAGGATTCTTTCCTCCATTGATTGTCACAGAACCTTTGTCAAAAAACAACTGACCATGAGTAATAGTCTACTGTATTCTCTATTCTCTATCTTTGGTATATATGTTTAATATCAGAATTCTATAATCTTTATTATTTTGTAGTAGTTTTGATATTGGGAATTAGAAGTTTTCAACTTTGCTCTTTTTCAAAATTGTTTTGGCTATTTTGGATTCCTGTATTCCCATGTAAATTTTAGGATTACATTGTAACTTCTGGGGAAAAAAAAAACAGCTAGAATTTTGGTATAGATTGCATTGAATCTATTGATCAATTTGAGGATTATTGTAATTTTTAACAACATTAGTCTTCATGAACGCTGAGATGTTTTTCCAGTTACTTAGGTTTTCTTTAGTTTTTTTCAGTGATATTTGGCAATTTTCAATGTTCCAGTCTTCCACTATTTTTGTGAAATTTATAACTGCATTTTGTTTCTGATGCAGTGAAATGAATTATTTGCATTTCATATATGGATTGTCCGTGGTAGTATGGACAAGTAGTAATACATGGGATTGGCAATTTAATTGATTTTGTTTGAGCTGTGTCCTGAGACCTTATAGAACACACTGTAGTTTTTGAACAAATTTTCTATATACAAGATCATGTCATACCCACATGGAGGTAGTTTTTTTTTTTAAATATTATGTTTTATTTTTTTTTTTAAGATTTATTTATGCATACAAGAGCTGTGGTACAGGCTAGATGCGGGGAGGTGAGAGGATTCACCAGAGACAGTGGGGAGCAGGACAGGCAAATGGACTGAAACACACTGCTAAGGGGAGCAGCGGGCGAGGCAGGAGAGGTCTGCAGTGCCATGCAGTGCCTCCTGGCCAGGGATGGAACCCGTGCGCTGCTGTGTAGCGGATGCTTCACAGTGTGGCGCTCAACCCGCTGCGCCACCAGGGAGGCCCCATTACATGGCAGTAGTTTTAATTCTTTCAGTGTGTTTGCTTTATTTGCGATATGGGCACCTTTAATTTCTATTTCTTGTCAAATTGCCTTTGATAGAAGCAAAAATACATTATTGAATAGAAGTGGTCAGAGCAGACAACCTTGTCTTGTTCCTGTGTGATGTTCCTATAATTACTGAGATAGTCAATATTATTTATTTCTATTTTTCAATTACTTTTACTATAAGAATATGTGATGAGCAGGAGTTGCTGACTGGTTTCTTTTAGAGAAGGAACAATCAAATAATAAAAAGAATTCCTTTTCCTTCACACTGGGAAGCTTGATGTGATTATTAGAAGTGTTTTAACTGAACGTATTCATGTGATACTTAGGTGTCAAGGAATCTGATTCACATCTAGTATTTAAGCATTCATTGTTTAAAAAAAAGTACATGTTGTTCTACTAATTTTTCTATCCTACTTCTCCACATTTTTGGTTTCTACTATCTGCTTTGGGTACTATTCCACAATCACACAGCTAATTAAACAAAAGCCATGTCCTTAGGGTGCTCATGGGGGTGTGGGCAGCATAGACAGGAAACAGGGAACTTAAAATTCTGGCAAGTGGTTCCCATAAAAATATAACTTGTCAGAAAGAAATAGGTGGCAGTTTTGGGTCTCAGTTTGCTGATAGAACATTCACCATCCTCCCCACTGAATCAGAATTTTAGAATTGGAGACGTGAAAAATATGGGGTTGGGGGCCTCCCTGGTGGCGCAGTGGGTTAAGCAACGCACTATGAGGCAAACCACAGCCACTGCAGCACAACTTCGATCCCTGCTGCCGGCCAGGGAGGGGACCCATATGGCGCGGCAGACCTCTCCTGCTGTGCTCACTGCTCCCCTCAGCAGTGTACTTCCGTTGATGTGCCTGTTCTGCTCCCCCCTCTGTCTATGGTGAATCCTCTCACCCCCCAATACCTCTGGCCTGTATCCCAGTGCTTGTATGCATAAATAAATAAATCTAAAAAAAAAAAAAGAAAAATATGGGGTTGGATAAAAGAATTTACAACAAAAGAAGCATTCTTATTCAGCATTTCTGATTCTGTCTCATCAGAATCTTTCTCTGAAATGTTTCATTACACACCATATACTAGCTCACCCCCCACCCCCACCAAATTACCTCCACAGCACATCCCACCCACTCACCCCCCTCCCCTGCCCCCACACACCATTTTCCACAGGGAGGCAATCCATGTTCAGCCTACTGCCAGGCTCCATTTGTTGTGTCTGGTAGGGGTAATGTAATACCAGCCCCTATTTGTCTGCAGTGTGACTTGTCCAGGCTTCCTGCTTCTCCTTGCCCGCAGACTACTCAGCATTGTCCAATAGGTGCTTATGTAGCATTCACAAGGACAGAGATGTTATCCAGTTCCAAATTGGAGTTACCACAAGGCATGTGGGAGGCTCCTGTTTTATTTAATTGTACATGCAACTTTCTTTGTAAAGAAAATACTTCATCCCTTTTAAATTTGTCAATTGAGAGGATTAATGCAACTGCATATAAAATCATACCTCTGTGCTCACTGTAAGGTCCTCTTTCTAAGAAAGAATGAAAGTGGTAGTAATGAAAGCAATTAAATACTGCTTTTTAAATATTAAATACATTTAAAGTTTAGAGTTTTTTAATAAGTCAATTCAAAATTATATAATATGTTTTCATTTTTACTTTGCTATTTAAAGAGAAATCCTTTGGTCTAGCTTTATTATGTAGTTATTATTGTGATTAAAATAACATCAGGTTACTTTTTTATCTTCCACTGGCAAAATGGAATGTAAACATTATGGTTGTAGGCTACAAAAGGAAATTAATTGTTCCCACAAACCTTTCAAGTTTAATTAACTTTTAAACAAACATGAAGTTCTAGTTTCCTTTTTTCTATTTTATTACAATGCATTTTTTTTTCTTTTGATATGTGAAGGGGTGAGATAAAGATGCAGAACTGCTTTCTGGTTCACACTATCAGGTATATTGCAGCGGCCAATTCAATCAAAAGGAAAGTCAGACAATTTTTGTGCTTTGTAAGCGGTTAGTAAAGTCCCCCCTCAGTCTCTATGATTAAATGTTGCCTTTTCTCTTTGCAGTCTTCTAAAATGAAGTTAAAAGAGGAGCAAACAGCATTTTAAAACTAAACACAAATACTGTGTAGAGATGAACCCAGCAAATTAAGTCCCACAACTTTGCAGAAAGTTGTTTGATTTGTGCTGTAAGAGTACAACAGAAAAGTGTGGGGGCCGGGGAAGGGAAGTCTGAGAAAATCCCAGGTCATTGAAAAGCCTCTGATGACTTGACCATGATGGGGGTCAGTTGAGGTGGGGAAGAGAGGGAATGGGATTTTGGTTAGCAGAGCTTTTCCTATTATGTGTGATAAATACATCACTAAACTATTGACTCTAAGTTATTCTTTACCTCAATCTTAACTCTAGAATGGTCCTGGGACTTGCTAATGGGGAGACACAAAGGAAAGGGTATGGAGGTCATTCCTAGATAGTGGAGTAACACTGTGTAGAGGATATCACTTTTGGCCCCACAGTCAGGAACCTGAGTCTTGTTCCTGGTCCTTTAACCTTCTGACTGCGTGATCTTAGATTAGTCACCATAGCCCCTTCTGAACCCTGGTTGCATGGTCTGAAATAAAATGCGGATTTGGACTAAGTCTGTGATTTCCAAACCATATTCCCAAGCCTCCTCAGCCCATCTCAGAAGTAGTTCTTGTGCTAACAATTGGGTTCCTGGCCCTCTTCGCAAAGGCCGCTTTGGTTTCCTCTCTTTATGGCTCTGTAAACTATTATTGGAATAAAGCAGTCACTAGGAAGTATTTGAAAATGATTAGGTGGCCTGATCTCAAGGGTCTTTCATCCCTGCTGTCTGTAACTTTGATATCCAGTCCTAGCTGAAAATGAGAGGGCTCAAGTAACACCCATTATATCTGGATCCTCACTTTCATGGGTAACACCACGGACTTGTCTGCAGCAATAGAAAGAATGTGCACTAGTGAATATGAAGCTGCAGTGGGGAAAGGAGTCTGTGTTTATAAAATTTCAGCCTCTGGTTCCAGACGATTTTACTCTAGCTGCATATAATTTCCCCATCACTCCAAGATTGGGGCGTAGCAGCTGTAAGTGGTCTGGGAGCTATGTGATTTTGAGGATTGCTGTGGCCTCCATCTCTGGGCCCCTGATCAGCTCCATGGTGCTATAAGATTGTTGAGCCCTGAAAGCTAAGGGAGTGATAGTCAACTGTTAGCTGCAAGTTGGGATTCTGAGAACATGGTCACTCCCTGGGCTCCCTTGCTAGTTGGTGCTAAATAAACCTTTTCTTCCCCTTGCTAAGGCATCATCTGTAGGGAGTCTTCTCTTTAATTCTTTTTGGTGCCTTCCTCTGCCACAGGCTTTCCTCTTCTACCATCACAGCACATGTACCTTTGTGTTGCCAGGACTGACTATTTAGGGAGTAGGCCTTCAGCACCCCTACTGGTTCAAGCAAATATAGTCCCTTTTGTTACCTGCCCCAGGATGCTCTGAACAATAAGCCTGTAAGGAAGGGTTTGGTAGAGGAAACTGTCAGAAAAGAACTATTCTACTTGAAGAATATATAGCTGGAGACCCAGGCATGTTGAGCAGTTACTTCATATTTATTAGAAATGAAGACTTGCTGTTTAAAAATGAAAATTTAAACTTTCTATTTGAATATTCATGTCTTTAGCATATTGTTCTTTCACCTGCTTTTTAATTGAGCAAACCTTTATTGCGTTCTCATGATGCCAGTGCCTTCTAGGGGCTCAAGGCCACCTCTGGAAAGTAATAGCCCAGGGTAATAGTAATAGCCCAGGGTGGTCAGTGCTCTTGGAGAAGGCCGTGGAGGTTGGGGGAGCACTCGGGATGAGCAGCTATGTGCACTTGGTAAGAACAGAGGGTTACCTGCAGGAGGCACCTCAGGGCCTGTGTCCTAGAGGGTGACCTGGAGCTTGTCCAGAAAGGAGGAGGAGGGCTTTCCAGGAATGGGAAGCAGGGGTTCAAAGGCAGCAGGGAGTTGGAGGGTTTGTTGGAGTTGACCTGGAGGAAGGGTATGCAGCAGCTTGGATGGGATGAGCAGGAGTCGTCAGGAAGGACCTATGTGATTGTCATTTGGGTTTTATCCCAAGGCTATAGGAAGCTACAGCAAAATTTGAGGCAGATCAGGCTAGTAGGTCTGCATGGATATTTAGCATAGAAGTTATAAGGACTCTGGATGCATGTGACAGGGCTTTGAGCCCAACTTTAGCACCTTCCAGGTGTGGACACCTTAACTGTCTCTGTTGCCTCATCTTTAAAATGGGGATGAAAATACTGTGTTTCAGTATGGTTCTTGTGAGGAATAAGTCCGTGCACCTAAAGCACTTATAAAAATGGGCCCTCGGTTAGCAAGCACTTAATAAATTTATCACTTAAAAAAAAAGAGATTTATTTATGAATACAAGAGCTGGGGCATAGGGCAGAGGGGAGAAGATTCACCAGAGAAAAAGTGAGGAGCAGAACAGGCAGATCCACTGAAATACACTGCTGAGGGGAGCAGCGGGCTAGATAGAGGTCTGCTGCACCACGTGAGCCACTTCCCAGGCCAGGGATCGAACTCATGCTCCAGTGGATGCCTATAGCTTCACAGTGCTGAGAACCCTTTGTGTCACCAGGGAGGCCCTTAAATTTATCATTTTCCTTTGAGAAGGGAGCAATTTGTATTCTTCATAAGCTGTTTTCTTCAACTGTGTAAAATATACGCTAGTATGTAGCGGCTCAGAACAACAATTATTCTGTGACAAGAAAAATGTTCTCACTGTTGGGTAGTTACAGGTTAACTTGGGTGATCCAGACTGGGCTTGACTGAACAGCCAAGGTGCCAGCTCTGGACCTGGCATGTGTGTTGGGCTCACATCTACTCCATGATGGTTGGGGAGGAGGCAGGTCCAAGCTTTGGGCAGCAGCCATGATGGGGCAGCTCTTCCCAGACAGTGGCAGAGCTGGCTGAGCTATGAGGAAACTTGAAAGACTTCTTAAGACCTAAGTTGTGCCAGCCAAAAGCACAGATCAAGCAGAGCATCAAGGGGCAGGAGATAATAGCCATCCCCATTGGTTGGAGAGCTGCAAAGTCACTTGGGAAAGGGCATGAACATAGGCACTGAGGATGAACAATGTGAGTACTGGGGTTGTACTGGTATCTCCTACAGCTTCCCGCATAGCTTCTGTGAGGGGCAAAGTCAACACTAAGCTTGATCAGGTTGGAACCCCAGGGTTGACCTCAATAACTGTCTGCTGTTGTCCCAGTGCTGACCTTTAGGCCTTGCAAATTCGTTCTTTCTCCTGCTTCTCAGTGTCTCCAGGGAGACTACACTTTTCAGGCGAAAATGCACTGGCTTGGGCTTGAATCTAGACTCTGTGGGGAATGGAAGAATGGGGAGGATACTACTCTAATTATACTTGGAAGATTGGAGAAGAGAGGTAAGTTTCTGCAGGAATGCTTGGTAGTTTCTCTTTCATATCACCAGGATGCAGTGGAATTCTTGAATATGGCTTGTAGCAAACATGCACTGCTACAATAAGAATAAATGTAAAAATAAAATAATGTGTTGGTTTGTATGTTTTAAGGTGCCTCTTGATAGAATAGAAGGAACTGCATTTTTGTGCCTCTCTGGCATTTGCTTTCTACTCCCTGGGAAACTCCTGTGAGGTTCTTCTCTAGTGAACAGCCCTAGGCAAATGCTGGCAGTGAGGCACAGGAGAGGCTGCCTGCTTAGTGTTTATTGGTACGGAACTCTACTTCTTGGTCTCCCAGACTCCTCAGGGCTTGGGAGTACGATGAAACAGTGATGGGAGGAGTCATATCCATTTCCTTTTACAGCATGTAAGATAATATTTCTCCTCCCCTGGCTTCCTCTTGCTACATGACAAACATATCCATTCTTCTCTAACAGAAGACAGAATAGGGGCAGGGAGGACCTTTTTATATGTTTGACTTTTCTATTTTGTATGATAAAATAAAAGTATTATGAAATTAAATATTAAATGTTTTAATATGCTAGTCACTGAATTCAAAAGTGAAGCAAAATCCCTAAAATTATATGTAATTATACTAAATTGATCAAATTTGGAGGGTGGGGAGGAAATATATTCTAGAATTTTTTGGTTAACAAGAAACTGTACCACATATAACAAGTAAAACACTTGGCAACTGGACTATGTTAGCAACTCAGTATGTTGTAGGCGGTACGTTGTACGGCTGCTGCTGATACTGTTCTCTCTAGTCCATTTATTGGGGGACAAGGAACAAAAAACAAGATGACAAGGCTGAGGACTCTATCAACTGCCTTGCCCCAGAGGAACTTCTGTCCTTCCATGGAAAAGCAACAAAAATGAACCCAGAAAAGCTCAGATTTAAAACCAAATCAAGTACATACCTTAAAAGTTACAATTTTTTTTTCCTTAAAGTGGTTGCTTCTAAAAGGCGCAATTCAAAATAGTCACTGCAAGAATAGACATGCTGAAATCCTAATGGTGCAATTCTGTTTTGTTCAGTCAAAAAATAGGCCTGGATAATGATGAATTGTAGCTATGCAAATGAAAAGAAATATCATGTCTTGTGCTTCAGGGTGTGAATTGATGGCAAAAATCTGTCCATAGTACTTAGTAGGGGAAAAGAATTCAAATGAAAGCTTTCAGTGATATATGACCATTTTCCCCCTCCCCTTTCCAAGCATCACTTAGGCTACAACACGAAAATAGTTTGTCTTTTGGCAGCATTTCCTGAGGTTTCACTGTGGGCAAGGCTCAGCAAAGAGGTAGCTACCAGGAGTGCAAACAAATCTGTTCTTCCTTCCTTCTCCAATAAACATCATAAACACAGCCTTTGTTTTCCAGGAGCTTATATTTTAATGGAAATGGCAAGAGGCAGACATTAAAAAATAAGGGCAAATGTATATAGTTCCTATTTGCTAGGTCTTAATAATATCTGGAAGAAAAATCAATTGAATGAGGATGATGGTTCTAAATCTTGATCAAATTAAACAATGACTTTTCCTTCAACTTCTTTACTTCAGGTTTTTCAGGCCAAGGGATGTTATTTCCAGGTGTGGCAGGGTTAGAGTGACATTGCCACCCAAGAAGTAGCCCCTCCCCATAAAGTAAGCAGAGATTCAAATAGTGGTTGGTGACTCAGCTACCATATACTTATATACCCTACAATTACACTCTTAAAGGCAGTAGGTAGAACTGATTTTAAACAGGAATTATTGCTTAGCTGACTGATGCCCCACCAAAGATGAAATGACTTGATGATAATGGTTCGGTTATAATCTTTCACTAAGATTTCTTACAAAACTGTATATGTATTTTGGTTTTTAATTTGAGGTTCTTGTGCTTAATATTTAAAATGTGATTTGGAGTAACTTCCTAACTACATATAACTAAAATATGAAAATAAGGTAGGAAGTGCTAATAATGGGTTTTTAAATAGCTTGGACAGAAGATTAATTAACCAAACATTCCATATCTCAAAAATAAACATGAGAGTTGAATATTACAAATAAAATTATAGAAAAACTAGCAGAAAATATAATACTTAGCAGGTCTCTGTAAAAATGACAGTTTTCATGACTTTAAAGCTTGAGAGCCAACCAAGGACAAAAAAGTAGGCAGATTTGAATGTATTAAAATTTAAAACTTCTGAACAATTGGAGAGACAACAGACTGGGAAAAATTTGTGACACATAAATGATTAATGTGTTATCACTTTAATATGTAGCTTACTTAAAGGCACCAGGAAAGCGAGGGTGCCCTAGTAAAAGGTGTAAAATACAATGGTACTTATTGACCATTTTCCTAGGCTCATATTGATTAAAAAAATAATCAGGTCATATGATTTTTATACAGAATTTTTGTAAACCAGCTTTTCTCACATGTCCACACTGTTACTAAGATGTCTCCTAAAACATGGTTTTCAGTGGTGGTGTAGTATATCATTGGTAGGGAAGTACAGCCCAGTTTTACTTAAGTGAGTTTTCAATGCTGGATGTTAAGGTTATTGATATCTAATTTAAGGTGATTTTTCTAGTATTTTCTTTATTTACAAAGTCATGGCCTGTTGTTAGTGCTATGGTTATGGAAAAATGCATTCCATTGAATCGAAGTAAGTGATTTACAAAGAAGCACACTTGATACAGTTTTTATCAACAATTTTATAGTAACATTTGCCACTGAAACCTGTTTTAGCAGAGAGGAAATATCATTTGAGATCCCATGCTTTTCACAACATGTCATCAGTTATCTTTAAAGGCTTAGTAAAAGAGACACATTAATTACTATGCCTGTGAGCATCACTTCCATAGCGATGGCTATGGTATTGTATTAGGACACTTTGTCAAACATGTCATCCCTTATCTTGCTTTTTATTGCAGAGTGAATAAAGGCACTAGAGAAATATCTCTGAGGTCACACACCAAGTTAACAGCAGATAAACATTAGAACCAGCAGCTCCAGAATTCCCACTGTGTGTAATTAGTTCATTGTAGGCAAGAAATGACAGCATTGGGGATAAATGGCAAATACGGCATTTGGGGACCTGGAGGCTGGTGGGAATTCTCTGTACTCTTTTGAATGGTTAATTAGTTCCTTTCTGGGATTCCCAATACTTAGAACATGGTGTCTTCTTCTTTTAGGGTGAAAGCAAACACCCCAGTCACCACCTCATAATGGGCTACTAGATGGGCTAGCAAGGTGGAGGATATTGTGTATAGGGCCGAGTGGTGGCTTAGGCATTGCAGTCCCTGACCCAGGCATTATGGAGCCCTTGAGTGTGGTTTTGGACTCCTGATGGATAGTGAGGCAGCTAGGTACCTGGAGAGGGCTGGAACACTTTTGATCATTTGCAAATTTAGTATCCTTCCTTTCACTTCACTGCTCTCAAAGATACCTGGTAAATGTGTGGGCAGTTTATGGAGTTCATATTTGCCCCCTTTTCAGGTCTCCTTATGAGTGATACCTAGGGAATTGTGGTCTGCTTTCTATTCTTACAGATCTGACAAAATCATGGTATAAGTTTTCAAAACCAAAATTTAACTGAGTAACTTGAAGGTCTAACTTGCATGTAATTTGCATTGTCTATTCTTGCAGTGACTATTTTGAATTGTCTTTTAGAGGCAACCACTTTAAGGAAAAAAAATTGTAACTTCTAAGGTATGTACTTGACTTGGTTTTAAAGTTTTATTAAACAGTTCATGAATCAGGCAGTATTTAATATTGCAAGCAGAGAGATACTTTTTATTCAAAATGGCAGGCTGGTGGGACAAGGAGGGTATCAGCTGATGATGGTACCTTTTCATTGACTGAAAGGCAGTGTTTTCATAAGCTGAATGTAGTGCAAGGCAAGAGGGAAATCTTTCTTCTTCCTGCTGTGGTACTAGTTGGACTTCCTGTTTGGTGTGAGGGTCAGTCTTTTCCTGGGGGGGGAGTGATATCTGTGATTTTTATTTGGGGTAACTAATTAAGAGTGGTAGTAGTGAGAGCTCCCTTTGCAGGCCTTTCCAACTTTGATTGTGGTTTGCCCTGTTAAATTTCATGTAGGAAACACTATGGTGTTTGAAAACTACCACCAAGAAATTTCATGTTTATGAAGAATTCTAGGTTGGGTGGAAGCAGTCTGCTAAGTTGGAACTGAAGGTTGTTTTCATCAGATGCTCTAACAAGTTTACTAGATTCTGGAATAATGAGTCTTAATTTCACTGACTACCTTTTAAAGGCCTGATAAAATATTTGGGCACTAGGGGTTGAGAGAAAGAGATGATCTGTGCCTTAGAACTTTGAAAGAAGTTGGATTCTGAATTCACTTTCTTTTCTGCCTAGTCTAGAATGAGCTCAATATGCTTCCAGATTCTGTTCACTTCTGGTACATCAAGGCTAGCTATTCAAAGTGAGGTCTGTGAATTAGTAGCATCAGTATCACCTGAGAGTTTGCTAGAGCGATGCTTTTCAGCCCATTTCCTGTGGGCCAGAGCACCCGCTAGGTGGTTCTCATGCATACTATAGTTTGAGAAGCACTGGTATTTAACATGAAAATTGTTAACTGAAAGTTCAGACTTGGTGAATGTACCTTCCTCATCATATTTTGTATTTAAACATTTATGATCTGTCATCAAAATTTTAGTTCTTTGATGTTTGAATAACTAAACCTACTTTAAAATATTTTCCATTATAAATTGCTACAATCTCACTACAAAAGCTTCAGAAAAAGACAGAAAAATTAGAACAATTTAACCCTCAAGAATATTTATTGATAAAACACATTGAAAGCATGTTGTCTTTTCTGTGAAAAAAACTTTGTATTTTTGTTCATAATTATAGACATTGTATATGAGCCTTATAAAAAAAATAGGACAAGTATAAAACAGACTGGAAACCATGCCCTATATTTAGGTTTTGAGGTTTCACATGGTGTTATAAAGTGGTAGTTGTTCTTGATTTTAGAGGATTCTCTCAGAGAAGCTTATCTTTAGTTCTTATGCTACTTATAGGTCCTGTTTCTTCACTTAATTTCATTTAAATATTTTATAATTTAAAAAGATTCTAAGAACAGTCATCAATGTCTTATAATTATTTTTTGGTGAAAATTATCTTTTTGGTGCAATGGAAAAACTTCATTGACTACTCATTAGTGGGACATATTTTATAGGAATTCTTTTTGATCAGAAACTTTCTCGAGGGGTAGAAAAACTTGTTTTTGAATTGCTTGATACGTTTTATGGAGAGGAAAAGGAGAGATTGGTTAAACTGATGATTCCTAGAGAAATCCTTAATTTCCTAGGTCAACTATAGAAATTTCTAGATGACTGGCAACAGTCTTCTATTTTCATAGAAGTAGATTTTGGTTATTTGGACTAACTTGGAAGAACATTAGTGTGTCATTTTTGCCATCTGTGGAATGGCTTCCAAGTTAGTGGCAGGGCAGGGACATCTGGCTGTGATTTTGCTGATAGCATCTTTGCTGTGCTTTGGTTTGGAGTACATCCTCGTCCTGGATAATGCAGAATGTATCATATCCAATGGAGATTTTGCTGCATTAGTCCATTGACTAGACTGCCCCAAGTCCTGTTTTCCAAGAGTGATGCAATTTATCATTTAGGGGAACACAGTACAGAAAGTAAAGTAACTTGTTTCCTTCGAGAACTTTAGTACTCAATGTAGATTTCTAAAAATTCTAAACATCATCTCTAAGACTTCCCTATTGTCTCCTGTCTTACACTGTTCCCGATTTCCTTTCTTCAAAACTCATTGTCACTCCTCTAATTCATACCTCCTTGAAGTTCCAGCCACTTCTACCCCACAGCTCTTTATCATGCAGGTCACTTTAATCCCAATGACTTATTTTTCTTCTTTCTGATAACTTCAATCAAGGAGCACCACTAAATAACCCAGTCACAAGAACTTGTCCATTTTTGGGGGTGGGTTGCTGGGTGTGCCCTTGCCAGAACTTGACGGGAAAGGATTATGATTGCTTAGTCACTAATATCTGTTTTTGAGAAGTAGAGTCACTACAAAGAGTAAGTTGGTTTGAGTGTTTGATCATTTGAAAACTGTTAAACTGGATTGATGAGGACTGAATTGAATTGGAAGACAAGCAGATCATTAGGTGCCACCCCAAACCCAGCCTGTCGCAGATCTTGACTGATAGTGTCTTATTCATGTTGAGAAGCTGGTTTGGCAGGAAGGATGTGTGGTCTGGTTATTGCGTTAACCTGGTTGGCACTTAAGTTTGCCAAAGACATTGCAACATTAAAAAATGTCCCTGTGTTAAATTTTAATGCTTTAGTTTCTCATAATTCTGCGTGTTACTATTTTTTTTAACCAGCATGACAGCTTTCTTTTATGCATTATGGTGTGTCAATTGCCCATGCGCCTGACCTATGTTTGCCCTGTGACTCCCGGTCCCAGTTCTAAAGAGGTGATAGTCACAGCCATAGCTTTCATGTTATTACTAAAAGCTTCAGAATATTCCCTATGGCAATTGACTTATTATGTAACTTTTTATGTTTCTTCTTGTAGGAGGGAGGTTGTTCTCTTGAAATATGGAGATACGTATTCTTGTAAAACTAACCACCAGAGTTTTGAACAAATGAAAACTTGGTAAACAGGTGGCTTTTCTTGCTGACAGAACCACATATGTTTTGGAAGCAAGGTTCTGTGTGGGTTCCCTCCCTTTTCCGCCTGGGTTCTTATGTCTTACCTCTCTCTGTGTGTATGTTAGGTTCCAACTAAATGCCTTCTTGATTTTCCCAGCATGCCAGCCATGCTCTGCCATAGGATCACTGCAATTACGTTTCCTCTTGCTAGAATTCTCTCCCCCATTTATCTGCTGGGCTGGCTTCCTCATTTTCTTCAGACTCAGATATGAGCTCATCAAGGATTTCTTTAGCTACCTATTAAAGTCACCTCCTCATTAACCTTTTGACTTTTCAGATATTGCTTTATTATTTTCCTCTTCTCTTTAGCATACCTCAATATCCACATAATAAAAATTTTACTTATTTTGCTGGTATCACTTTCTCTCACTAGATAGAACCTTAAAGACTAGGTAGGGATTATTTCTTCTGTATTCCCAATGCCTAGAATAGTGCATGTACCATCTTATAAATAGGATGTCCTCAATAAATGCTAGCTGGGTGGGAGGAGGGAAGGAAGAAAGTTATGAATAGACTCTTTGGCTTCCACCTGTCGTAACTGACCTCCATATTTTAGACAATCCAGTGTAAGCTAGCCATTAGCCCACACCCTTCCCACAAGAGCCTGTGATTTTGAGATGAGGTTTGAGGCTCTTGGGTTCCAACAGGCTTCACGTTTGATACTAACAAGAAGTAAACTCTTGTTAGTATTGGGTGTATGGAGGTGTGTTCCATGAAACCAGCAAACACCTCTCCCTGCATGCCATTCTACTATTTCATATGGTTCCATAAGTCAACAGGTAGTAACAGATGCAGCCAGATTGATTTCTGGGAGGTGGGAGTGTGAAGACAGAGTATATTTGCTGTGGGATAGGCAAATGGAATCGTTGGCACTGAGATTCCATTATCTTTTGTCCACGGGTAATAGATGTATGACTTACTTAAGATTTAATCCACACACAGTATTAGCAGTACTGATAGGGGAGGGAGGTGTGAGGAGTGGGACTTGTAAATAATGATAAAATGGTGCGAATGTGAAACTCTGTTTGGGAGGGTCTGCCTGGGATTTTGCTGAGTCCATAGCAATACTTAATTAACTGTGTAAACATCTATTCAAGATAAGACTATAACAGTTGCCTTGGGGAAAATTCTTTGAGTCAATATTTGTTTGATCTTTTATATAGTATTTTAGTTTAGCTATTCATGCACTAGCAAAGTTCCTATTATAAATGCCATTTTCAGGGATTTGCTGTATTTGCACACCAGGTCAGTGCTGGAAAAGGTAAAGGATTGGAATCACTGTTCAAAAGGCGATTCTAAAGAGTTTCAAATGAATCTTTAAAAGTGGAAATCCTTTAATCATTATTTATCAAATGATTGAAACAAAGACCTTTGCTAAGAAGTTTGGAGAATTCCAAAGCAGAGCAAATATCTTTGCCCTCAGTTTGCTTATAATCTAACTGTAGAAATAAGAAAGATTTTAATCAGGATATGTGATATAAGATAAATAATAATAATAATAATAATGGCTATGATTTATTGGATATTTAACAAGCAAATGCAAAGAGGCCTTGAAGTGGCAACTGACCTGGTTTGCTCAAGGAGCATCAAGAAGGTCAAAGTAGCTGGGGTTTAGTAAGCAGGGAGGAGAGTTGTAGGTGGTGATGGTTTAGGGACAATGCCTGCTGGTAACTGGTGATTTTTTTTTTCTTTTTTTTATTAAAATATTTTAAAATTTACATATACTTGCCATTAATTGTAATCCCCATGTATTCCCCATCACCATCTCACCAGTGCA
>JAGFMF010011870.1:2610465-2654497 GCA_019455555.1 Galemys pyrenaicus
GCACATATCAAAAAAAGTAGCAACAACAAATGTTGGCGGGGATGTGGAGAAAAAGGAACTCTCTTACACTGCTGGTGGGAATGCAAGCTGGTCCACCCACTATGGAAAGCAGTGTGGCGGTTCCTCAATCTACTAAGAATGGAACTTCCATATGATCCAGCAATCCCACTCCTAGGTAACTGGTGATTTGATGCTGATGGTGCCGCTGATGGTGCCGGTGCTGGTGCTGAGTGCTGAGTGAATGAAAGAAGTTTGGCAGCTGTCACTGCGTTTTTTGGCCCTGTGCAAGGGTAGCTCCTTTTGCTTTTCACTGGCAGGCGCAGCACAGTAGTTCTCAGTTCTTGATCTATTGCTGGTGTGGGCAGAGGTCCATCAGCAGCCTCCACCATGTGCAGGCAGGTAGGAGACCAGCCTTACAGCTCAAGTCCTGGGGGAGAGCTTTCCCATGATCTGTGTGATGTCCTCATCTCAACCTTCCCAAAAGCTTGTTAATTTTGAATTTTTTTTCTTTGATTTCTGCTTGGTACTATTATGTTCATCCTAGAACCGTAGTCCCTGCCTCTATGGCAGCCTCCTTAACTGGCACCTTGGATCTTGCCATCCTCCATGCAAGTCTGTCCTCATATTTCTGAGGAGCAGTGCTGGTCTGGCCTGTATGTGTAGCTGTTTGGGGAGCTGTGTGCATTGGCTGGACAGTTAGAAGATTGCCTGTGTTACTGGGGTCTCCTTTTCCTTCAGATCAACATTTTTGGTTATCTCTGTATAACTGCTATATCTGCTTGGGTAATAGCCATGGAAACTCTCGTATTAGGCATGGTTGACTGTGCTTCTTTAGACACTTGTGCTGCACCATTGCCAGAACTCCTCGAGGCAGGGCTCTGACATGTGGATTCCAGCCTGCTAGGGTTTGCCTGTCTCTCTCCTTTACCTTCAGCCCACGCAGCTGGTCCTCTCGGTTATAAGTACAGGCTGCCATAGCAGAGAGGGAGAGAATGGGACCTGAGTGGAAGATGAACCTGACTGGGGCTCTGGCAGTGTGACTGAAGGAAGGCATATGTGAGAGATCTGGGGGAGGGAGGCTCAAGAGAACATTGTTCAGACTACCTTATGGTGATGCAATAAAAAGCAGAACCAAAAGAAAGGTTTACATGTAAATATTAATTTATAAGTCATAAATGCAACTGGTACTTTATATCTTAGAGCAAAGCTATGGCCAAGTTATTTAAGGAAGAATATGTATGCTGTAGAGAACCTGTGAGAGTACAGGTGGGGCTGGGTCAATATGGTTTATGATTAGATCAGAAATCCAGCTAATGTTTACGCTGAAGGTTAACTGCAGGGTCACTTCTGTGATGACACACCCATGCATACACACACACACACTCACCCATTTCCTCCTCTGGTTTCTGTTTTCATTGCAGTTCTATATACATCTAAAACACCAACTTGAGTGCTTTCAAAGGGAACAATTACTGTGCAAATAGGCCCAGTTCTCAAACTTACAAACCAGAGGTTGAGGCAATGTAAAGTTTTCTGCAGTACGTCTGTGAGGGATACACATGAAAGTTCTTTTGAATTTATGGTGGGTTATGGTATGCTGCAGTGCCCTCTTTCCCATTGCTAGAGAAGAATAATTGGTCAAAAAAACATTATTACAATAAGGATATTGTAATATGTATTATAACTATTATGTATTATAATAAAAATTATAGTATAGAATGTGGTTAAACTAAGGCCTGTTTCATTTTTGAAGACAAATCCTAACTTACTTGAGGTAAGTGGTCTCTAGGTATGTACCACTTAACTTTCCTGGGAAACAGCCTAATTTGAGTTAACATTTATTGAGCTCCTAGAATATCCTATGAAATGCTTAAAATTTTTTTGATTCAATTTATTTTCTAATAAGTGGTTCACTCAATAGGTTCAGTTTAGAAACAAAGAATATTCAGTGAAAACCCTCCCTTCTGTCCCTTCTCCATTTATTGAGTTATTTTCTTCAGGCATCCCTTGCTTCCAGTTTCTAATATATTTTGTTAATAAACATGATAATATGCTGAATATTAAGGGAAAATAAGATGTCTTTTCCTTAAGGACCTTGTATTTAATAAGGAAAAATGAGCCAATCATTTATAACTGTATTTTGGAGTTTTATTTTAAATCCAGTGATTATAAAATTCTTAGATATGAAAGTCTATATATGATCTTCGTGGAGTTCTCAGCCTATCATTTGTAGCCCCCAGGGAACTTCTTAGACGGCAGAGTCTCAAGTTCTACCCCAGACCTCCTGAATCAGAACTAGCAGTTCACACATTTATAGGTGATTCTGAGGCACATGCCAATTTGAGAAACCACCATGTGTATTTTTACAGCATTGACCTAGAGTCACAGATTGACTGGGAGGTCCATCTGGAATGAAGAAAGGGAAAAATGGTCTTAGAAGTAGAACCCTATTTTGTTGCAACAGTTAAATAACGGGGAAGGTGCTATGTAAACTTTTTGTGAGTTTAATTTTTAAATTAAGAAATCTTCCCACATCTCTTTGTTCATGAGTCATTCTTAAACCATTAGAAGTTCCTGTTGCTTCCTTAGGAGGCCATACTGATATCAAGTGAATGAGAAACAAACAAATATTAATAGATAAACATAGCAACAGACAATGAGATTTAGACTGACCACTTCTGTTTTGATGGATAAATATTCATAACTGTGGCTTTATGTTAACTTCTGTACCATTTATTATATTTTATTAAGCTGTATATTTCTGGGCAATATAGACTTAATGTATATGTTTATGTTAAATCTCAATGTGATAGAGTTCATAGTTTTTGAATTCTGGAAAAAAATCTCAAAGATTGAAACTCTTAAAAGTTGTCAGACTACTGGGAGAGAAAAGGAGGAAAATTACTTGTATTTTTTAATAAGTGGAGGAATAGAGAGTAGAAATTATTGTAAGTTTTGTAATGAAATCTGTAAAGTAGTTCAAATGAATGACTGAGTTTGATGAGACATGTGAAAAATTTTATATATAGGAAATTAGAATGGAGGTCATAGGACTCTATTAAGTGGTTTTATTTTGTTAGATATTTAAAAAATGTTTCTAGTCACTAAAGTTTTACATCCTAAAAATTCTGTAAGGTCAGCAAATATGTATTCCATGTAATTTAAAAAAGTTAATAAAATGTTCTTTTGAGTGTGTTGTTGCAGGGGTTGGAGGAGGAATTAAAATAGGCAAAACCAAAAGCAAACATGTAACAAAACCCTACTGCTGGTTGTGAGACAGTAATAAAAGTTAGACACTTGGAGTCATTTTTGTTGTTAGAGGCAGGAGGCTAGAGGAAGAACCATACTAATCCAGGAGAGAAGATCCCAGAGAACAATGGCTTAGGGCAGGAATGATTCTTTGATATGGAAAACTGAAATGTCAGAATTTAAAGTGGGCAAAAAAAATGAGCAGTGTGTGAGTGAAAACTAAAATGGTTCGCCCATCCGAGTGAGTACTCATACCTGGAATAATTCTAACTCTAGAAATCTACTTTTAAGGGAATGTCTGAAGTAAAAAAAGGTCTTTAGAATAAAGATATTTTTTAAAGTGTGATTTAATCATGTATAATAAAGAAAAGTTGAAGTGGTAATCATGTAAGAAGGAGGGGAAGGGATAAGTAAGTTGCAACACATCTACAGGATAGTAGCTTTTACACCTGAAATAGTACGTGATAAGGTCTAAATTAGGTGTGAAGCAGGATAAAAATTATTGGGAAAAACAGGAAGGAGTGGTTTTGGTTGTGTGTATATGATGGGATTTTTGAAAAGCCATTCTGGATCTACTAAATGGACTACAGTAGAGGAAAACGCTACCAAAAAAAAAAAATCAAGTTGAAAATAGAAAACTTGGCTGTCTTTTATTCAGTGGAGGATATTGTGAATGTTTTAAACCTGTGTTCAGGGCATTCTTGTAAAATCTTTGTGGGATCGTGTCAAGGTTAAGATGTACTGGTGTTAGAGCTGGTTGTATAGGGAGGAGAGAGAAGGAACTCTTAGGGAGAAGTGAGAGTTCTGGGATATGCAGAGCTGACAGGTGCCTCTGCTCCCTTGCACCTGAGGTATGTGTTATTTGTAGAGCTGGCGGTCTCTGGCTACAGCCTAACTGCTGGCTGGCTGCAGTACACGGTCACGGATCACTAAGTAACCAGTGTCCTGTTAAATGCCACAGAATGTCTTGACTGCTTATTTTTAATTCTCAGGAAATCTCATGCAACTTAGAAAAGATAAGGCCAAAAATCCTACAGGGGGTGTGCCCAGAGAACACCCTCCCCTCCAACACCACCCACCCCATCCCCACTCCCCTGAAATATCTGCAGGAAGCTCTGGAGAGCAGTGAAACTTAATAGTTTTCTAGTCGCCCAGGAAGGTGAGGGTTTCAGTTTCTGGCGTGACTTAAATAGCCAACTGGACATAATATCAACTCTGAAAAGCATATTCTCTTGTAATTGGAAGCCATTGTATTTCTATACATTTTGATATTTCTGAAAGATAAGGTGATCAGTAGCAAGAAGTGCTATCTATTTCTCAAAATTTCCCTTGGACAGTGCTGGAGCTGTTCTTCAAAGCGCTGTTTTTAAAGTGATTTGAAGGGAGTGGCTTTTAAGATTTCGTCTTTTCTTTCTCACGTATCTTACTCTTTAAAGTCAGTGAACTGGGCTTATCTGCATGAACACATGCAGTTATAATTGTTCTATTTTTCAGCTCACCTATGCCATGGGGAATAGTCAGCACCATTAGCAACATTTACAAGTTCTATCTTGTAACGTGCTGGGCATCATTTTTTAGTGGATAAGTTACAAATTTAATGCAAAATCTCAAGTCATTTATACTGGGATGTAACAGTCAGTTTGTCATTTGGCTGAAAATGTTATGATGTCATTAAGAAGATGAGTTGGATGGTACCAAGTCCTAATGATGTTGCTCTGGGCTAAAACTGAGGTATGCCCCTTGAAGCCTAGACTTCATGAGGGCTGAATTTTTAGAGGCTGTTTTTGGACTGCTCAGTCCTCAGTAGGAAAGGAAAATGGTGCAGTACACACAAGGAATGTGACAGTCATTGGCACATGTTTGCCTGATAGGCTAACCTGACAATGGCAGGCTAGGGGTGAGTCCTTGAAAGACTGAGGAAAGACCAGATATAGAGAATGCTGGTCTCACTGTACACCTTGCCTCCACCTGGGAAAGCTTCTGATGCTAGAGGGGGGCTGCTTCCTGCCATTAGAAGAGCTTCATTGAATCGACTTTGCTTCTCTCTGTTCAGGAAATGCTTTCTCCCCCTCACCTTGGACTGCATTGCAGGACATAATGCCTTCTGTAAACTAATGATTTGAAACCTGGAGTTGTCAGCCAAGATAATAAATGCAGTCTTTTGAAGTTACTTGGCCCCTTGGGAATTAAATCAGTGACCTTGGTGTCTATGGTTGGTGCACACACTAAGGAGAATAGTCCTCCCATACATTGTACCTGAGAGGAGCTCAGAGCCCAGCTTTTGGTATGAATTTCAACCTCTGTTACGGCAGTCTGGCTAATCTTCAAACTAAGAAGAACAAATAGGAATTTCTATTTTGTCGTCACTAAATTTTCTCCTTGAAAGACCAGCAAATATAACCACTCTATGGGTTAGCTTTGAACTTGACTTTGAGAGCTCACTTTTAAGCTCTGTGAGGGAAGGACTAGTACTTATTTACCAGTGGGTCTGACTTTCAGTTCATTGATTGGTATCTAGTATGTAGAAGAAGCTCAATTGTTCTCAAATGAGTGGATTTCCACTTTGTAAAATTTAACTCTGACACACTACTATTTCTGCTAATGTTAAACCTAATCTAGGTATTACTGATATTTACTGTAATTTGTGCTTTAGCCATAGGTGGCACATAGCTGACATCATTTCATAAATGTTGGTGACTGGTAGAGGTTGGTTTTTCTTTTCTGTGACTGCATTGGAAATGAACACCATTGTGCAAGGCTTCTGATAGACTGTCATTTTTGAAAGACAGTGTAGATTAATGCAGCATTAAAGTTCAGAAGTGATTCTTGAACTGCTAGCCTCCCTTGAAGTCTTATTACTTATTAAAATGCCATTTCTATTCATATTCTCTCTTTTTTTTTCTTGACTCATTTTCAGTAATGGTACTCTTTTAGCAGGTTCAGGCCTTTGAAAAGTAGTTCATTCCCACAGTGGGAATTATAAATCTTGGAGAAAGGTATGTTGAAGTTGGCTTAGATTTCTAGGGCTAGGAGGCACCTTCAGGGAGCCCCTTTTACTGCCTTTCTTTAGATAAAACCATCTTAAGCCATCCCAGCAGAGGAGTGAACAGGCTTTCAGGGCAGGAGAGTTTGCCATTCTTTTATGCTTTTACTTACGATTTTATTTTTTTTGCTGCAGACTTTCTTGAGTTTTGAATTCCAATCTCTGAAAGTGAGGGGCTTTGTGATGTCAAGAAACAGTCTTTCTCTGTACTTTTATTTTAATCTCTAAAATAGGTATAGAATTGCCTTGTTGACCAAGATTGCCAGACCTGGGCTATGTAGATTTGTTGGTTTGCTAGATTCCATAGCAAAGTTACACACACCAAGTGACTTAGACAACAGAAATATTTTCTCACAGTTCTAGAGGCTAGAAGTCTGATAACTGAGTGTCAGCAGGTCTATGCTTCCTTTATGGGCACTAAGAAAAGATGTTCTCCAGGCCTCTCTCCTATCCTGGCTTCTGGTTCTTTCTGGCACATGGCATGATACTCCAGTTTTCATATAGTATATTTCTTCTCTCTCCAAATTTTTCATTTTTATAGGGATATCATGTTGGATTAGAGTCCACCCTCCCCCCACTGTTACCTCAACTATTGATAATTAGATCTGCAATGACCCTATTTCCAAATAAGGCCACATCCTGAGGGACTAGGGGTTTAGCACTTCAACATGAATTTTTGGGGAAACACAATCCATTATTGTAGGTAAGAACGTCAAATAGAATGGGAGGTCTCAAGTAGCAGGCTGTGTTGTTTCATGGTCTCTGTTCTTTATGCTTTTTAAGAATCCTATTGGGATTAGGGAAAAAGCCAACCCAGTACATGTAGCTTTGCTGTCTGACTGGGATGCTGCTGTAAGGAGTAGATAAAAGTGAATTTTATGTGGAGTCTTGACTTAATCATGGTTTTTTCATTCAGGACTGTGGCACTATCTAGGTCCTTCCCTGAATTCAGCTGCTACCAGACAGAGGCACAAGATGGGTCTGGTGCTGTAAACAGATGGAGACACAGATGCCTCTGTCTGTAGTGCTGGCCTCATTTGTTTACAGGCTTCTTTGAGATCCCAGATAGGAGATATAATAGGAGGTCAAAGGCCTTTGTAATTACATCCCCCCCAGCAATTCTTGCTAATGCCTACGGAGTTATTTGTATGACTATTGCAGCAATTGTGTCTAATTTCACTTTACATACAGACTTAATGTTGCCCCCCCCCCCCATTACAATGCACTCTCTTTTCAGTGGATAATTTTAAATCTACCATTTCGGAGTGTCTTCCTATTTTTAATTCAGTTTTTTGATGAAATATAGTATACATCTGGAATAATACCCATAAAAGAATACATTTTGTTGCATTTTTACATACCAAACTTACCTCTAACCAACACCCACATTAAGAGACCCTTACCAGCATGCCCTCTTTAGTTATTACCCCTCTTAATAAAAGTAACTGATAGTCTGAATTGTAACAGCTTTAAATAATTTTGCTTGTTTCGAATTTTCTTACCATTTAAAAAATTTTAAAATAAAAACAAATGCATCAATTTTATACAGTCATGGTATGCACTTTTTATTGTCAGGCTACTTTTGGTCAACATTATATGGGCTCTCATCCACGTTTCTGCCTGTAGTGATGTCCATTCATTCAGTAGGGGAGGAAAACAATTTTTTCATCTGCCCTTCTGAATTCTTGGCTGAAATCCCTGTAATAAAAGACAGATTAAGGAGAGAAAAAGAAAACATATTTTTTTACATGTGTATCTCATGTATACATGGGAAATATCCAGGGAACAGTGAGTAACTCCCTGAGGTGGTTAGAATTCAGGATTAAATAGCATCTTAATGGGGGAGAGGGAAGAGGCATGTGGACCTCTCCCAGGAGAGAAAATGATTTTGGGAGATATGAAGGGGCCCTTACAAGAGTAGATGGGAGGGATGACAGCGCTTGACAAAATTTGTCTGGGTGTGTTGTCTGCTTATAGTCTTTCTTTGATAAGTCTATCTTCCCTGATTGATGACACTCCTGAGCAGGGGACTTAAGACAGTTGAGTTTCTTTTGGAGGATTTGCCTTCAGGCAGATAAGAAATTTCAGAGAAAACCTTTCTCTGTATTTTCTGCTTTGCAAAGGCCTGCAGCTCATGTGTCCTGAGTTCCTACAGTCATATTTTGGGTGGCCTAGTCTTCTCTTCAGTTTCAATTGCAGATGCTATTCCAGTGTAGCCTTCATATTTTATTAACACAAATGTATTCTTTTATCCATAGTTACTGTGCAGTTAAATGCTACAGTCCCTTGCTGAGTGGTGTGCCACACTTCTTTTTTGTACATGTTCAAGTCATTCAGTTACAGGCCTCAAAGATTTGCATGCCTGCCTAACTTCCTTGATGTTTGAAGTTCCTTTTTCCCCCTTTCCTACCCACATGAGATACTTGAGGCTTAATTTTCTCCCTTAATAACCGTCTGTAGTAACTTTGAGGAGCAAAACATCTGTTCTAGTCTTTTGAATTTTCTAATATTAATGTGTGAAAGGAGCTGTGAGTGATGGCAAGTGGCCTATTAGCGATGGCCCGGGAGGAACAACTGGATCAGGTAATACATCTTTGCCTCTCTTACTTTGATGGTGGTGGTGTGTCAGGAAGCAAGCTGTGATTATGAATGTGGTACATTCTTTCTCATGATAAATGGTTCCGGATGCCTAGTCCTGCAAGAATTTGGGGAGGGACTTGCATTAATGGTTTTCAGGAGAGAAACAGTGAACCTCCTACCTTGAGTACCAGTTTCTATTTTCTCAAGCAAAGATGAGTTAGTTACTTAGCCTTCTGAAAGCAAATGTTACAAATTATTTGGCCTTTTACGACAACAAGACGAGTGTTTCGGTGAGTGAGTGTGAGTTTAATACTCCATGATAATGTGATGAAAATTGGTTGCATCTGCAAATGTGTGAATTCTACTCGTCTGAGGCACTTACAGTCATGTCTGGAACACAGCGAGTACTCAAGAGTTGTGTTGTCATTGTTACTCCTTGTACTTGGGACTTCCCAGGTGCCAGCAGAGGGCCCAGCTGGCTGGACTCCATTGTGTGGTTAATAATTACCATGTAGTTGGGCTCCAACAAAGCCTTGTCAGCTGAACCGGGCTGGACAAGTCATAATTTAGGCCTTGTGTTCTACTTCATTGCCTTAGGAAATAAGGAATTCAGGGTGTGAAACAGCTTTCTCACTGTCTGCCTGGATGCACCTGAGTGTGCTCCCATAAAAGAGAGTATGAGGGGCAGATGCTTCTGCTATCAGATAAAGAAGCCAATGCAGGGATCTATATTTCTGGGTTAGAGTCTGGAGACCCTGGGTGAAGTACCTTGAATAGGACCAGGATGGCACAGTAGGACATAAATTCAGAATAACGATTACCCAAAAATAAAGAACTTCAAGCATACCATGTCACAACTGTACCAGCAAACAACACTTTGTTAAATCTGCGCTTGGATTCTCATATGTTTTAAACATCAGAGCATTTCAACACTCTATACTAGAGAATTTATCTTTCAGGAAAGAGGACATTTACTACTATAAACAGTATTACACTTAAGACAATCATTAATTATTTGTTTTTGTTATTTAATCAGCATTTTCAAATTTCTCCTTGTAAGCTTTTATTCATCATTAGGATCTATCAAGGTTTCTAAATTGAATTTAATTGTTACTTAGTTCTCTTAACTTACAGCAGCTTGGATGCCTTCTTTAACTGTTGGCAGGATCTAGGCTGGTCATCTTGGAGAACATCCCCCCTTATGGGTTTCTTAATGGTTTCCTCATATGTCATTTATTTATTCCTCCATCTTATGTGTTTCTTGTAAACTGGATTTAGAATGTGAGTAGATTCAGGATCAATACTGTCTTAGCCCATTGAGAGGCTGCTATAACAAAAATACTCTAGAGGGGAGACTTACAAACAAGAAAGATCATCTCACATGGATCTGGAGACTGGAAGTCCAAGTCCGTATGTCAGCATAGTTGGCAAGCGGCCTTTCTGAGTTCCTGCCTCCTCGTGTGGTGGAGGGGACTGGAGTGCTCTCTTTCACAAGGGCACTCATCCCATGATGAAAGCCCTACCCTTGTCACCTAGTCACCCCCAAAGATCCCATCTCCTAGCACTATTACCTTGGGGTTAGGCTTTCAACATGCTCAATTTTTTGGGAAGGAGGATTTGACATAGATGTTTGGACATAGAAAACATTTTTGCCGAAACATCTTCATAGATGATGCTGTGAATTTGGTATCATGTGATGCTCTGTTTTCTCCTACAGCAGAGCTGGTGACTGCTGGATTTCTGCACAGTAAAAGTATATTTTTTCCATAGCAGTTAGTAAGGATTTATGGGGTGACTTTTGGCTAAGGGCAAATAGCCTATTTCCTAATAATTTTTCAACTTAATTTTTAGCTTCCTTTTTCAAAAACATTTTCTATTTTAATTTTGGGGTTACACTTTTGTTCTTCCAGAAGCGCATGTTCCACTCACTCTCCACCAAAATATAGTGCCAATACCCCTTCTGCCTCCTTTCTCCACATCCCTTGGTCTTCTCTGGTAACCGAGTCCAAGATTTATTCCTGCTATATTTTGCCTGTGTGTGCTTGTTGGCATTTAAAATCTTCTTTTGATACCAATGTGGCTCAGCTACTACACTGTAGTTGTACAATAGAGATGTTGCCATTCTTTGTTCCTTCTTCAATGAGCTGCTGGTCTACAAAGAATCTTCACTCACCGTCTTTCTGAGTATTAACTCTGGATTCATGAATTTTTATTTAATATAGACTATTACCATCAATTCTCTTTTTTGATACGCTGTATGTTCCTCAAGTTGAGATCCCTAGTCTTTGATGGTTTTCTGGTACCATAAGATATCCTAGCCTCTATTCTCCCTCTTTCAGATCTTCAGTCAGTCATTCTTCCAAGAGTCCTTGGTTCCTCTTTGTGCACCTCATTAGAAACTCAGATTTGAGTGCTGGCTGTGCTCATTGTTAACATGAGGGGTTGTCATTCTAGGCTTGTTCATTGGAAAGAACTGTGAGATGTATTACAAAAACCATGAGTTCATTCATACCTTATATCCAACATTTTTTGTAAAGATTTGTTTTTGTTTATGCATATAAGAACTGGGATGTAGGCCAGAGGTGCCGGGAGAGAAGTGAGCGGATTCACCAGAGATAGAGTGGGGAGCAGAACATGTGAATCTACTGAAATACACTGCTGAGGGGAGCAGCGGTTGAGATGGGAGAGGTCTCCTGCACCATGTGGGTTAGCTCCTTGGCCAGGGATCAAATTCGTGCAGCATTGGCTGTCAATATCTTGACAGTGCTAAGACTTTAATCCCTGTGCCACCAGGGAGGCCCTAAAACCCAATATTTTAAGAGAAATTCTCAGATACATGTGGATATTTCTATTCTAGCTAGTGTTATGTGGCTAGTCCTTCTAATGATTCCTGCCTGTTGGTCTTTCCTATAGATTCCTAGTTTTTCTTGTCTTATCTTGACTTTCTTTTATTTTTCTCAGATTGAGTTGTGGGACTTTGAGTTTTCAATTTCAACCAAACTTTTATCTGGTGTTGGTGATTGGAAAACAGTCAGTTGACTGATGACAGAATAGAGAACAATCTCAAAGTGAAGTCTGAGTAAATCTTGAGTGTAACAACAATAACCTTAAAGTCAGCAGTTACCATGGGTCAAGTAGTAACTCAATCACTTTATAGTTGATAACTCATTTGGTGCTCACAACAACCCTCTGCTATAGGGATGTGCTGATATTGCTCCCTTATAGACTGAGGAAACTGAGTCACCATGTGCTTGTCTTTGCCCAGTTACACATCTTGGATCCCCCCAGAGCTGAATCTACATCTAGATAGTCTAGTCCTGAAGCCCACAGGCTTAGAGATCGGTGGCCTACTTATCAGCAGAAAAGTGTGCCAATCTGTGCTCACTTTTGATTTCTTTAATGTGCTGACTACATTCTGCATCATAGGTGTTCCTCACCCTGAGTTGGTGTCATTGATTCAGGTAACTTGATCACAGCCCATACAGATGGAACACAAACCCAAATCTCAGAAGAAATGAAGAAAAGACCTTGTATAGGAGTGGAGCTCCTTAACTGTAGGCCATTGGCTTAAAAACTAATTATGTTCAGAAGTATTGAGAACACTTTGACAATGTGGATGTCAGTGTGGGTGGTTAGTTCTCTTTAAGAACAAGCTTTGTTTGAGGCAGTTATAAAATTGTACCTAAGAAGGGATTTGATGTTCAGTGTTGGTAAAACAAAGAGGAAAGGGAGGAATTCATCCTGTAACTTTTATGTTAAGGTAATTATTCTTAAGAGGTTTTTTTTTTTTTTCCTCCTGATTTCAAGCATTATCCTTTCTCTAATTTTTCTGTTACTTATATGGAAGATGAATGATCAAAGCTTAGTGGGAGAGGACAGGGAAGTTGCCCTTTTCAGGTAATTAATCAGTGAGGACTGAGATTGCCCAATGAGGGAGTTAGGCTATCAGTCCTTTGGTTAATACAGGCAGCAGGGAAAAGGAAGGCCCATTAAAAAAATGTCCCTCAAATTCCATAACGTTGTCAGAAAACTGATCAAGCCAAGGACTGGGGCCATTTCAATGCTTGGATGACCTTAAGTGAGTGTTATGACCCAGGTGCAAGACTGCCCCCCCCCCCTTTTCTTCTCCCAAAATGTACTCCAGAATACACTCCTTGACCCAAACACAAAACACTCCCCCAGTGTAAAACAGCCTACCTGTATATGCTAACTTTTAATAATAATAATTAATCAAAAGGGGGCTAGTTTAGAAAATGGAAAGGAGTCAACCATTCTCTTCCTGCTAAGAAAGGCAAGAGAAAGTGAGTCGGTTTTGGGGTTTGTGAATGTTGGATTTGTTTCTTCACGGCACTTACTTCCCTAGTCCCCCTTCTGGTCCTTTGACCCTGGAGGGGGAAAGGAGCTCCAGAAAATGAGTAGGAGTGGTAAAGGAACTTCAAGGAACCATAAAATGTGGTAGTTTTATCATCTGCTGATTTCCTCTCTCCTTTTTCCTGATCTTACTTGTCAAATATGGACAAGACTGGTCCCCTTTTGAAACTAGAACCAAGGTGTACTGTCTCAAGGAAAGTAATGAAATAGGGTAGCTCTTTTTTTGTATAGGAGAGGTGGTAGTTTGTGGTGGAATGGTCACAACAGACTGGGTGACTTAAACAAAAATTTATCTTCTCTCAATTCAGGAGGCTGGAAGTCCAAGAGCAAGGTGTCAGCAGGCTTGATTTATCCTGAAGCCCAACTCCTGGCCTTGTATATGGCCGCCTTCTCCCTGTGGCTTCACATGTCTTTCCTTTGCAACTCACTGTGTTCAAATTGCCTCTCTTACAAGCACACCAGTCAAACTGGATTAAGGTCTACCTTAATGACCTGATTTTTAACTTAATTACCTCTTTGAAGACCTGCCTTCAAATATAGTCACATTCTGAGATATGTGAATTAAATTTCAACATTTGCATATAATATGAATTTTATAATCCATAACAGCAGATATACACATCCTAATATATGATTTGAATATTAAAAATATCAATATACTTTTCCCTTAAAATCAAGCTACCTAAATGCTGCTTTGCTGTACAACTCACCTCCTACCTACCCCTGGCTAAAAAAAAAAAAACTAGAAATAGGAACAAGAGCGCAGTGTGTTATTTGTAATAACTGAACTTAGAAAAAAGACTGAGCTGATGTTTTCCTTTTCTTCTGCCTTTATTACTCTATATTGGATTTTAGGTATGTTAAGTAAGGATAAATGAATTATTATGTGTAATGCACTTGAATACTTCTCTGACAGGCAGATTAAGTATGTCCGTCATTCCCATGGAGTGTGTGTGTGTGAACTTCTTCCATTAGAGGTAAGTAGTCGTATCAAGTAGATTATATAAGACTTTGGTTTAAAGTGAGACAGTACAATGTGGTGAATATGAACACAGTTTTAGGAGTGAGAACTGAATAGACCTACCATGTATATTCTAGGCTTCATCAGAGGAGCTGTTTAAACATCATTGGGCTCAATTTCCTTTCCCCTTAAATGACAGTAACAGTGCCTAATGTAGAGAGGATCCAAGATAATAATGCATGTGAAACATGTAGTGTAGTGCCTGACATATTTAAGTGTATTTGTGTGCATGCTCAAATTTTTATGAATGTTACCTTCTAAAATTGAATTTGCTGTGTGTCATGTAGGGAAACAAACATAGAGAACATTCTAGGTTCTTATGAATCTAATAGAACACATTTTATTTCGGTTTGTGAAGGGCTGATTGGCACGCTGGACTGAGGTTGGTGAAGCTGTGTTTGGATGCAGTGGGAAGTGTGGGTTTAGCTGTGTCTGTGCAGGTTCCAGAGGGAAGATGGTGATGTGCATGCCATGGATTTGCCAGTCCTCAACACTAATTCATAGCCTAGCAACTTGAGTAAAGTTTCTTTTTTTCATTTTTATACTCCATATGAACATATGATTCTGTAAGATAATTAAAATGCTTAAATATAATGTTGATATTTTTCCTGGATGATTGACTACACTGTGTGTATTTATTGTTTGGATATATTATGCTTCAATGGATATGATCGAAAATTTAAGGAAAGCGTCATTTTGAACAAGGAGAGGAAGTAAATTACTGAGTCCTTTTGTTGTCTAGTTTTAATTTAATTGGTTGGTTTTTATTGTTGCTGTGTCATCTTGTCCAGACTGTAGCTTCTGAGCCTTTTAAAATATGTATTTCAAAGTATTTAAGTAGTTTAATCCAAAAGCAATAAAGAAGTTGAGCCTGTTCAAAACACTGAAATGACTTCATCTTGCAGAGGTTGGAGGGGTGGATGTGTGGACTCTTGCTGTAGCCGACTGCATTTAGGTTTCATAGTGATGGTGGAATGCTAACCCTTCACACCTACATCTTCTCTTCAAAATGTAACTAAGTGTGGGATGAGGATGTAGACAGTCTTCTGAGAACTACAAGTCTGCAGGTCTGCATTGATTTGTATGTTGTACAGAACAGGGCAGTTCGTGGTCCTCTGGACATATGTGTCATTGCTCCAGTGTTTTGCACATTTGTGTCATCACAAGATGTTGAATTAACAGGTGATACCCTGAAAAAATATTTTATATTTCAGATATAGAAAATTCACCCTTTGAAGGGCATGAATCTAGCTTAATCCATTAACACAGCATAGATTCACTTGCAACTATATTGGCTTTTAAGCAAATGGACTGATGTTCTGATAAGAGTTTTATGTATCATTTCCAACTGACCATTGACTCATAATGACTTACGTGGAAGAATGAAATCAATGTACACTTAAATAACATGATTAAACTCACTCTTTCTGGATCACTGTTTTCCATTTTAGACTTGTTTTCCTTTGGTTCAAGTCAGGATCTGAGGTATTCACAGAATGTTAGGAGTGGAAGTGATCTTTACTGGTGTTGTCAGTAGTTTCAACTTCTTTATGCAGGTCTTTCATATTGAACAAAGTGTAGCAAGGTTGTACTTAGGAGTCACATAAATGGAGATACTATTAAAATAGTTCAGTTATTTTAAAGAATACTCTATTTCTTAAAGTCACCTCAGGCCACTGAGGGAGGTAACTCAGACAAGACCCAAAGATAGTGATTACACAGAGCAAATAAAATGGTCTAGTTTTTTTTTTTTTTAAAGATTTATTTATTTATGCATATAAGAGCTGGGGTACAGGCCAGAGTCACGGGAGGTGAGAGGATTCACCACAGAGAGCGGGGAGCAGAACAGGCAGACTGACTGAAACACACTGCTGAGGGCAGCAGCGGGCGAGGCAGGAGAGGTCTACTATGCCATGTTTGTCCCCTCCCTGGCCGGAGGTAGGAGAGGTCTGCTACGCCATGTGGGTACCCTCCCTGGCCGGCGGCAGGGATCGAACTCGTGCTGCGGTGGTTGCGGTTTGCTTCATAGTGCGTTGCTTAACCCGCTAAGCCACCAGGGAGGCCCTGGTAAGAGTTTTAAAACGATTCAAAAGCAGTGAGTTTCTTTATTCACTGAATTATTTAACAGATTTCTATTAAGTGCCTATTAAATGACAGGCATTGATTATTTGAAACCCTGAGATTGTAAAGCTATAACATTTGGCAATGTCATTGTGTTAAGCTTGGGAATACCATGATTAAGATGTAGACATTTCCTGTGAGTTTTGAAAGGTTATTTTTTTGTTGAATTTGTTCTGGTTGATGCAAATTATTCTGAAAATATGTAGGTGTCTTTCTTTAAACAGTGTTTGAAGTATGTTTATACACAGAATAAATCAGACCTTGGTTCATGATGCCTTATGTCTTCAGGTTAGGATGAGGTAGCATTAGCTTTGGAAGAACTCTTGATTCTAAATTACGCTTTGAATATACATATATATTTATACATATGTATTTTAATGGGTACAATTCTGTATATGTATATGCACATATCCACATATATACATGTATATTTTCAATGCTATTCCATTGAATAGTGTACAATGCTATTCCATTAAACCTCTGCATCTGTGAGGTTGGATTTTGGGTCTAAGCAAAGGACCTAAATGAAATGAAGGACTTTATTCTTATCCTTATCTGAATATATGTGTATGTTTCTATTTTGTGTGTGTGTATGATTGATAAATTACTTGATTTGACCCATCATTTTAGCCTTTGGACAATATTTAGGTCTTTTTTCTGGCATACTACATTTATTTTACTCTCTAGTACTTATAGTAATCATTCTGGCTGTGTCCTCATTCATGTTGCTGAGCAGGACAGGCCAAGGATAAAGTCTTGAACAATTTCTTTCATGAACTTCCCTTGGTTTATATTAATCATAATTGGCATTCTTTGTTTCTTTATGTAGTTGCAAATTTATGACTCTATGTAACTTTACTGAATTTCAGTTTGCATAATTCTTGTCATCAAGACAAGAGGGGAAGTGGAGGAGGAAAAGGCCTGACAAAGAGAAATGCAGCTCTCAGAAGACTATAGGTCTTATTGTGACAGAGTAGACAGGAAGAAAGCTGGAAAAGTCAGGAAGCTAGGATTGGTGTTGGGGCTTGAATTGAAGTAAAGGGTTATAATAATGTCTAGTCTGTGGATGGGTGATGGGATAGTGGAACGGGAGAGAAGTTGGAAGTTTTGGCATTGAGGAAATAATTGTGATGCTGGTATGCTGACTTAGGCTGTTTACTTGCAATAAATAAATGAAAGTAATGAAAGCAGGACTTGGTGGTCACAGAGACCATGAACTGGGTGTCATGGCAATTGCAGAAATGACTAGGCAGTCTGTAAACCAACATAGGCCTTCAGTTCTGAAAGTTACAACGAAAGTGTCATATCTGAGCCAGAGATTTGAGTTGATTCCCCACATCTTTTCTTCTTTGACAGTTTAATCATGATTTTTAGCTGAGTGTATGAACACCCAGAGTAAGATTCACTTCTCGGCTATCTTACAATGAGCATCACCATGTAACTTCTGATGGATAGGCTGTCAATGAATGTGATCTGAACAGCTGACACAAAGTCTTTTGGCTAGCTTTCATGCTCCCACAATGTCTTGTGAAAATATAGCCCTGTGTCAGATGAGGCAGAAGACGTTGTTGAGGGTGGTGGAGCATTAGGATAGAAAATGGCCTTCGTTGCCCCCGCCTTTGTGAAACCCATTGTAGATATATTTTATGTGAGTGAGAAATGCAATGTCTTCTCTCCTAAAACCATTACTGTCTTTGGTGTCCTGGTGCTCGCAGTTGGACAAATCCTCCATTTATCTTAGGATTGGGAGGAGTTGGCATCAGCAGAGGAATATGCATTATTAGAAAGTTAGATTTCACTGTAAGTTAGAAAGTTGAAATAGTATTTTCAGGAGACCTTCTGGATGATGCAGGGTTGTTTTACCTGGAAACAAGTTTCCCAGAAGTTAGAGTGAAAAGACTAAGGGGCAGAGAGAAGAGGATGATGGCTGTCATGGGGAGCAAGGATAGGGAAGACAGGAATTTACATTTTTGGTGATCAACGAAGTCAGGAATGTGAGGCATGGTCATAGTTGTCCTTAAAGATTCCAGCAGATGTTTGACGTAGTCTATATTGGTCCAAATGCAACTTAGGTTTGTTCAGTTGCAACCAGTTTCAAACAGGTAGGAGTTTTGATGAAAACAGCAATTGAAAGTAAGACCTATTGGTGCTAAGGCCTGGGATGGGAATAGGCTCTGGTTTAATGGGATCTCCCCGTAAACTGTCAAATACCCTACTGGCATTTTCATGAATAAGACTGGGGACAGTATTCAATAAGGAAGAAAGGGTAGTCTGTTGTCCTGGGACAGCCCCTGGTGGTGGTTGATGATCTTGGTGCTCACGGAGTATCTTTTAAATATCAAGTTCAAATTTTTCCCCCTTTGATTTGACATTTTGAGCTACTTTTGACTAACTGTTCATTATCTAGATAGTTCTGGATCTCTTTATGCTTGTTGTGCATGTTCTGACATAACATTTTCACAGATGTCCTAAAAATTTATAATTTTCTTTTTGCACAAGAATTTTCTTATGCATTTCTTGCCTGTACTATGGATCTGTTTTTAGTTTTACTTCCTCAGCTCTAATCTCTGAACAATTTGATTTCCTCCAGTTTATTATGGTCACTTTTAAACTATTTTCTCACACTTACTCCACTGATTTGGTGATGCATTTGTTTCTTTGTGATTCTTATCAGTTGACTTTGAGAAACCTATCAACTTTCTAGTTAAATGGAACAAGAATTTTCTTCTTTTGTTCTTGATTTATTTTAACACAATATTGCTTTGGTATTATGGAGTTTATATAAAGTGGCGGAGTAATAAGTGGGTAAAATAAACATGTATAACAAATGAGAAGATTTCCTCCAGCAAATAAGAAAATACTTATTATTTTGCACTGATTTTAATTATTTTTGGTCCCTGTGTGTGAGTGAATAGACATAATAAATAGTACATAGAGTAAAACTCTATTGTCTTTCTTTTAAAATGCTCAAGCAATGATTTGAATACCACCATGTACTTTCACTAAATGTCAGTGAAGTTTTGACATGGAAATAACTGGACTCTGACTTCCATAAGGAAAAATTGAATAAAGCTTTGTCATTTCACTTCTGGTATACCAAGAACATGATATAATCTTAGGGACATATTTTGCATGTAAAGATCATAATTAGATTTGCTGAACCAGATAAAGGATTATCTGAAGTATACTCCTGAACCCCAGGTAGTTGTAAATGAATAGTTTGGAGCCTGGTACCCTGGCGTTAACCAATTGGGGATTAAGTTCTGCATATGGTGTCTGTTAGAGTAGGGGAGTAATTAAACAACTCCTGTAACACTGGAATTCTTGAGTGCTTTCCTTAACTCTCAGATGGATTCCTTTTTGTAAAGAAGAATGAATAAAATTAGATTTTACTTTAAACTGAAATTATTTAAAATGAAATATTTATAGACAACAAGTACATAAGCACCCTTTGCATTCCCTATTTTCATGTCTGATCTTTGCTAGTCTAGACTCAATCTTTTAGTTATAATGGAGAAGCTTCAGAGGACCACCGTATTGTTATGCTGTGTGATTGCCACTGGTCAGCGACTTGCCAAAAGACTTTTAAGGAGGGTGGACATGTATCTGGTAACAACTTCAGAAAAGATTATCAAAGCAATAAGAAATTATTAATATCTTAAGCAATTCTGGTTTGAGTGACTTCTAATTTCAAGAATTTTGTTTTAGAATATTATGACATGGACACTATCACCAATGTGTTACGATAAAGCCAAACATTGAAAGACAGTTCTCTTTTTATAAGGGTATGCGGTCCTGTGTGACACCATGTGCTCAGAAAATGTAACTGAAGACACTTCATTCTTGTAGTGAAATGAATAGGTGTGTCTAACTGGCTTTCTTTCCTTTCAAATGGGAATTTGGTTAAGCACAGCAGTGATTAGTGTGCACTTGGTTGAATCATAAATTTACTTACTCTTAGTGGTTAATTATTGCTCTGCGTTTGGTGGTAGTCATTGGATTCTGTGAGGTGGGAAAAATGGGGACTAAGAGTAAAATGAATAGGGCTGAGAAAAAAGCAAGAGATTTCAAGGCAATGAAAGGTAGAGAAGGCCAGTGTGACAGTGAGAGCGTAAGAAAGTGCTCAACACAGGGTGTGGGAATGATAGCAACAGATACACAGACACATGTAGAGTATGTAAAAACAAGCACGGCCAGAGGAGAGACAGAGAGAGAATGGGAAGTAGGCAGCCAGCAAGGCTGAGGAGGTCCTGTATTGTGATAGCTTCTTTGGTAGCTGCCCTAGCTCCTGTGGGAAGAGAAAATCTTATCATAGAGAAAATGTATGTTTATTGGGTGCCAGTTGATGAATGGAAAATAATTTGAAAGACAGGCAGCACATTTACACATGCAGGTTAAATTTTAGTTTCTACTTTCAAATACTCAACTTGGGTGTGTAGCTATATTAATCATTACTTAATATTACTTAATAATACTATGGAAATGAGTTTACCCTGTTGTAGGTCCCAGTTTCAATCAGTAAGTAATTATGAAAATTAGTCTTAAAGATGCTGTGAAAGAGTGTTGCTTTCTAGGCAGTAATTAAACCTCTCAGCCATCCCTGGGTGGTTGATTTTTTTCTTATTTTTTTTTTTTTCCTGACTTACTTGCTGCAGGTGGGAAAAGATGGCAAGTTGCTGCTCACTGAGGGATTCATTAGTTGAGGTAGCAAAGGTTTCAGCAAGAGAAGGGAATGAATGGAATGTGTTAGAGGTGAGGACAAAGAAAAAGAAAGATCAATTGCTTTCTTCTGGCCCAAAGGGAAGAATTTTTTTGAACTGTGAACAGAACCTTTAAAACTCACTTTGTTTTCATAGGAGTATTTTTGAGCCAGATCTCAAAATGTGGAGCTAATTCTCCATCCTCAGTGGGAGCCAACCAAACGTGCTCGCCAACTTCATTTTCTGCCAGCTAGTGAACAGGTGCTCAAAAATAGCAACATAATAATTACTATTATCACCATCCTCCACAAAGTGCCCTGTGTTTATAGAAGTGGAGCCTGAAAGACTTGTGGGCACATAGCTCTGGTGGCACCATGCGCCTTTGTCTTCCTGCCTCTTCCCCTTCCCCCTCACAACCCCCAGAAAAGAAGGAAAACCACTTGGAAGTTCTTAAAGGATGGAAGTCTTCAAACATGTGGTGTAGATGTAGGAACTGTTCTTCAACTTGGTATATGTGAAAGTTGCAGTGTTGACAGGATGTTAAAAAGGTGCTTGCTTTTGTGCACACCACACATAGGGCGCAATGTGGAGGGAAGTAGGACTGCCTGGGAAAACACACGAGAAAGCCCACTTACACCTGAATTTCAGATAAAGGACATTGCGTATATCTCTGATCATCTGAAATTCAAATTTAAGTGAGCATTCGGTGCTTTCATTTGCTGAGCCAGCAGTGCAGGCTGCAGGCTGTCCCTTGGCTGGGGAGTGCCCAGATTCCAGTGGTTTCAGTTGGACAGTGATTGAGCCTGTCACTCCCAGTACTGTGATGCTTTTATTCTTTGTGGAGCCTTGTACCTTCTTCTAGAAGATAGGGCAGATAGCATTGGGAATAATTATAAAAGAAAGAAGGAAGTTTTGGATCAGATATCATCAGAGATTTAACAGAGTAGGCAATAAACAAGCCTCTTAAATAAATTAGGTTGCTTTACTGATTTTGAGAAAAGTCAATGGCTCTTGATCCATCAGTGAGAAATATAAATGTGCTTGAACCTAAACCTCAGCAGTTTTCTTGGGCTATTTGGTCATTCTATCATGCACCCTATGTAACTTTAAATGCATAGATACAAGATAAATTTAATGAGGAAATGGAAGGAAGTAAAATTTAAGGTAGTCATTGAGTCAAACATTGCATTTTTGATTAGTAGCAGTATCTTTAAGGACCTTACGAATAATAATGTCAATAATTGCTTTCCTGTCATAACTTTCCTTTTGTTCACTTTTTGAGGCAGTTGGCATCTATGCACAGAAAGTTCTAGGCATTCTGAGACCCAGTATTTATGTTCTCCCTGAATTATCCCTTTTGTGGGTGGGCTTATACTTTCACTTTGAATTCCTAAGACTTTAATTTTCTGAAGTTTCCCTAGCTTTTATGTTCTGAGACTGATTTGGATTCCTGTTGCTGACATCTGTTTTCTCTGCATGACCTGTATTGGACAAGACCGAGGAGATTTAAGAAAAATGAATTTGATTTCTTGCATTGCTTCTGTAAGTTAAGCTTATCTTCTGGATATATACATGACACTGAGATATAGCTATAGGTACATCTATGTGTAGATATACATATATATGTAGAAATACAGATTTTTAAAATCACAGTGCTTTACCAGTGGAAAGCATAAGACAAATGTGAGATGACGGGACTTTGATGCACTGCCATGTCCTGTGCTTTTATGAGGCTCCCAAATGCCTTTCCCACATATTGAACTGTCAGAGCAATGATCAGAGACTTAGAATGCCTTCTGAATTCCTGACCGGCTGCCAAAACAATTGCTTAAGTAAATGTTTCCTGATGTCCAGTGGCCATCAATTACTGACATCCCTCCAATATACAACCGGTTATGAGTGGAGATTTTGAAGGAGTACTACTGCCTATACTTTATGAAATCCATGAACAAATTTTGCTTTTATTCTCCACTGCATTAGGGAGGGCAGGTACCAGGCTTCAGAAGAAAAGAAGCACTTCTATTTCTTCAGAGACCACAGTGGTCTCTGGTGGCTTTGGAGTCACATCAGATGTAGAGGAGGCAATCATGTTCCTAAGATGCCCCCCAAACTTGGAGCCCAATAGAACTTATTTCTAATATTGTAGCTCTGAATAATGAAATGTATCCCCATAACTAGGACGTAGCTAGGACTACCTCAGGCTTCCCAGAGTTCTGTGTATGTTACAGAGAGCTCTGCCTAGTCCAGAATCACATCCTCCTTTTACAGGCACCCTTCCGGAATGCCAGTCTGGACCCCAGGCATGTTGAAAACCTTGTTTTCTCAAAGCCTGGAATGGGGAAGCTAGCCCTGAGGGTGAGCCCTTCCCTTCCCCCATTGCCCAGCATCCTTGACTACATATGAGCTCGTTGGCAGAGCCATGTGATATTTAATAAGTAGGATGTTAGGTTTCTCTTAGGAGTTATTTCTAGATTCTCACAGATGACACAGAGATGTTCTCAGTAGGAGTGGACCCTCCATTGCTACAACAGGTTTATTCTGTATATGAGCAGTTTGTCCTCATGTTTAGTATGAGGAATTTCATATTTCTGTTCTAAAGAGAACCATTTATACCAACTTATTTCCTGTTAGGAAGAGCTGGATTATTGATGTCTCTCAGGGATGCTGGGATCCAGAGCTATGTGGCAGTCTGTGGTGGTCCAATGGAGTTGGCCATACTTTAACTATAAAGTTACAGCCTCTTTTTCTTGGATTCAGGTGTGACCCTGGAATGCTCTTCAAATCAGGGTCCCGAGCAGCCATGGCTAGCCAGTTGGCTTTGTTACAGGCACTAATGCCACTCTGGTTTATATGTATTATTTTTCTGCTTTTTCTAAAAATTAGTATTCTAAAGCAGCGTGGTGGGTCTTTTAAAAGGTCAGGTTGACCTTGGCAGAAAAGAAGTCCAAGCTGGAGGTAGAAGAGACGGTCTGTTTCAATGGGAGTTAGGATAAGGGACCCTTGCTTGTCCCTGCTAGGCCCCCCGGCCTCTGACCAACAGGCAGTGGGTCCTGGGACTAGACTAGAAGACCCTGTAGAAACTTACCTTAAAAGAGAGCTAACCAGTCAATATACCCTCTTCTTGGACAAGTTTAGATTCTCCTCACTACCCTCTTCCCACAAGTCCAAATCTTATTTATATGGGCATTTTAAATGGTGGTTTTGTGTATGCTATTGTAAGGGGTAAATGAATTCATCTTTGAACTTAACATTTTAGAGACCCCCAAATTACCATGCAGACTTGACTACAAGTTGCCCAGAGTTTGGACTTTAAGAAACAAAACCAAAAACCTGCTTCCTGTCTGTCCTTCTAGCAGCCTGGGCCCCTCCTCCTTTCCACCCAGTTCTGTGGTATTTTTAATCCATACTCTTGTTGCTTGAGCAGTCCTTGTCAGTGTTCTCATCTTGCAGGGTGGAGTTGTCTTCAGACAGACTCATTTACTTAAACAATAGACCTTCTTGTTGTCAGTTCTGCAGCTTTCAATAATTTACCTTGACTTAATGTTCATTAGTATGTGCTGCTGGCAAAAGAGACATACCTCCAAATTTGGCTAATTGCTCAGTTATTCAATATCTGCATGGCCCAAAGGAATCTTTCCATCTCTACTAGGGGTTCTTCTCTGCCAGAGCCAGCCTCAAATGTCACAGGGGATAGGGACTGGGGCTGACAGTGATGAACTCAAACCAGAGGCAACCTGGAACCCTCAAGGGAATTGTTAGTATTTTCCTTTTTTCTCCGGTATATTCTTCTTCCTTATCTTGGAAGGACATCTGCACAGCCTCAAGGCTGGAAATGAAAAGGAATTGGGATAGGGTGGGAGAACATGACATAGTCTTAGAAAGTCAGCCACTGTTAGGAATTTAGTAGCAAATTGTGGCAGTGCTGAGGCTTAGGTAATGCTTGGCAAATCTTCAAGTATAGTTGTGTCTGTTGTTCATTGCACAAGGGCACTGAGCCAAAGGGTTAAGTGGGGCCAAAATCCAACCTGTATACTGTCTGGCAGAGGCTGTGTTTGGCCTGGAGAAAGGGAGGCCTTTAGCAAATGCTCCCACAGACAACATCCTCTCACCACAGCAGGCATACCCCCAAGACCTGTCTATCCAGGGTGGGTGCCTTTTAAAATTTTCGTAAAGGTGCCATGTGAGCTAGTGGGGGACCCTCATCCTTTCTCCCAAGTCTTCAGATTAGGTCTGATTTTTATGTGAACTTTGACCTTGGCCTTGTGGTTCAGGAGACAAGCTCTCCCAGATGGTGATGACAGGAGCTCCTATGGCGGATGATTTCAAATGTATAGAACAATGCATGTAAGAAGTTATTCCCTTTCAAGTCTCTTTAAGTCCTGAGTATTAGTCAGGAAGAAAGTATCAGTTTGTTAACAAAGACCCAGCCGCTTCTGCAGGGTCTGTTCAGAGGCATTTATTTACTCAGGCTTTTAATATTCATTGCATTTTTGTTTAGAAATACTGTCTTTGCCAAGGGATACTGGTTTTCTGCTTAAAGGAACATTTGAAAAATAAAATTAGTTGATTTCTTTTTTGTTCTTGTCAAATTTAGGAGGCAATTGTTTGGGGTTAAAGAGACCAAACTTCAGGGTATGAAGAACAGGACCTTCACATTAATACAGATTTCTGGCAACTTCTGCTAACAAGAAAATAGAAGGAAACATTTGCATCGTTATTGGAAGGATTTAGGTTCAAATGTGCAGGCATGCATGTGTTTCTATGTTTGTATGTACTTTTTCCAAAACCACAAGTTGAGAAATTGTGGCCTCTGAATTTGTGGAGGTGGGATGAGAAGATATAGGAGAAACTGGAACTATTTGGAAACCAAGAAGTTGACGTTTTCTGTAGGGAAGAAATGCTAACTTAAAGTAAGTAAATCCTAGAAGGAAAATATGTCTATTAATCCTTGACTCAGGGTCTCTCTCCTAGTTCCCTCCATATTTCAGCTTCATATACTCTCAATCTCTCTCACCTGCAAGTACATGTCCATACCCAGTACACACGGTTCAAATCTGCCCTGTACCTTGTAGGAGAATTTTCTGCAGAAGCCACAAGGTAGAGTAACAGCATGACACAGGGAGCTAAGGCCTTGGTCATCTCCTAGATCTTTCTAATGAAATAACATATTCAGTTAGTGGTATGAACATAGTTGAGATTACTATAGTAAAAGCATTGTTTAGTATCCAGTGGCAATGCTAGTTTATGTTTATATAAAGAAAAAGAGTCATCTGATATAATCTCAGAAAACTGCTGCCACAGGCCTTTGAAACAATTACTTCAGACTATTTCACAGAGCATTAAGCTTAGCAATGTCAATCTGTTCCTAAATGCTCCTCAAGAAAATTTCTGCAACAAGGCCAAAATTTAGTTTGGCAAAAGGGCAACCTCAAATAGGCAATCTCATCTTACTATTTTTTTTAAAACAGTTTTTCTTTGAGATATAACTGACCTGCATATATTTAAAGTGTACAGTTTGCTAAGTTTTGATATAGATGTATCTGAAACTGTCCACCTGCCTTCCTGTGCCCCCTCAGTAATCCTCACTTCACACTCCTCTTTATGTACCCCCTTCCCCATATGGGAAATGCCTTTTGTTACTATAGGTCAGTTTTCAGAATTTTGTAGTTTTCAGAGTTTGTAGTATGTTAATTTTGTCTGGGTTCTTTCACTGAACATACTTATCTTGAGATTCATATAGGTTGTGTGATCATTAGTTAATTCCATTTTACTGCAGAATAATGCTTGCTTGTGTGGTTATGCCACAATTTATCCTTTTATGTTTTGATGGGCATTTGGATCATTTATAGCTTTGGACTTTTATGAATAAAGCTGCTGTGCACATTACTGTACCTGGCTTTGTGTACATGTACATTTTGTTTTCTTTTGGTTAAATACCTAGGAATGCAATGACTAGGTCAAATGGTAGTTGTATGTTCAATAAACGATCAGTGTTTTTCATGCCATTTTCAGGAACATGGATATGTGCTCACTTTGGCAGCACATAGACTCAGAAACATAGGTAGATCTGGAAGGGATTATTTTGCTCAGTGAAATTAGTCCCAAGGAAAAGAAAAATATCAGATGATATAGGAGGAATATAGGGAAAACAAACAAAGGGTCAAAAAATAAAAAAGCAAAACTTGTAGACAACTATAGATCTGAGACTTAAAGTAGGGAAGGGGGAAGAAAAGGGATTAAAACAGGGATGGAAAGAAGACAAGGGACCATGGTGATAGTTCACAGGTGATATGATGGTGGGATAATTACAGAGACTACACCTGATGGGAGAAATCAAATTCTGTACCAAAAACAACAAAACAGCAATGAAAAAAAATTTAAAAATTAATATAAGGAAATTATAGATTGGGTTTTTCGAGTTTAATTTAAAGCAAAACAAAAAAATTTGCCCTCTACCTTGTTTTCCAAAGAGCTATATCATGTTATGTTTCCACCAAAATGAGAGCTTTCCATTTGCTGTATATGAGGGTTCCAGTTCCTCCACAGCCTTAACCAACTCTTGGTATGTTAATCATTTTATATCACCGTGCTTTAATTTGTGTTTCCTAACTGTACATTGATGATGAGCATCCTTAATGTATTATTTGTAATTGATCTGTCTTCTCTGATGTGATATATATCCATTTTAAAAAACAGGTTTTCTCATTTTTTTTTACCATTTCATATATTCTGAATCTAAGTCTATATGAAATAAATGTTGTCTTAAATCTGTTATTAGTCTTTCTATTTCAGCAGTGTCTGAAAAGGAGTTGAAGTTTTAAATTTTGATAAAGTCTAATTTATCAACATTTTTTGGATCTTGCTTTTGGTGTCACATTTAAGAATCTATGCTTAATCCAAAGTCTCAAATCTTTCTTGCAGAAAGGTAAAATTCTTACAGAATTTTTATAATTTTAAGTTTTATATTTGGTTCTATGATTTGTTAATTTTTCTCATGTGGTACAAAGTCCCAATCAAAATTCAGTAGGAACTCCCTGGTGGCCTAGGAGTTCAGTTTCCGTGCTATCACCTCTATGGCCTGAGTTTAATTCCTGCAGGGAGCTAACCCACATATGGCTCAACAGACCTCTCCTGTGTCACCCACTGCTGCCCTTAGTGTATTTCAGTACATCTGCTGATTCTGTCTCTGGTAAATCCTCCCCCTCTCTCTCTTCCACCCCACAACTTTGACCTACACCCTAGTTCTTCTATGCAAAAAAAAAAAGTCCAATGTATTATAAATGTATATCCCGTTGCTCCAGCACTATTTGCTAGAAGTCTGTCATTTTCTATTGCATGGCATTGTACCTTTATCAAAAATCAGTTCATCTGTTTCACTGACTTTTGTGCCTATCCCATTTTGATTACTGCCTTGAGTCTTGAAATAAAATACTAATTTTAATTACTGGGTCCTTTGCATTTTTATATGGATTTTAGAATCAGCTTGTTACTCCATACAAATACTTTGCTAGGATTTTGATTGGATGCTATTAAATACAATTGAGCAGGAGAGAACTGGCAACTTAACAATATGGGGCTTCCATCCTATGAACAAGGTTCTAACTCACCTTTTACTACATTTTCTTTAATCTGTTTCAGTAATGTAATTTTTTAGTGAGGCGTTCTTTCACATTTTTGTCAGGTTTATCTCTGAGTACTTTATTTTTAATACTGTAAATGATCTTTAAAAAAATGTCAATTTGAGATCATCTGCTACTGGTATATAGAAGTATAATTGATTGATCTTGTATCTTGCAGCCTTACTAAAATCATTGGTACTAGTAGATTTTTTTTCTATTATGTTATCTATGTAGATCACCATGGTGTCTTTAAATATAGAGAATTTTACTTTTGTCTGGACACTTTTAATTTTCTTTGTCTTATTGTAGTGGCTAGATCCTTCTATAAAATGTTAAAAAGAAGTGAGATGAAATATCCTGCTTCTGATCCCACTGAGAAGCAGTCAATTTTCACTAGTAAATGTGTTTACTTAGGTTTTTCATAAATACTTTTTATGAAGTTTACAAAATTTCCTTCTATAATAAATTTTCTGAAAGTATTTTTTAAATCAGAAATGTTAGAATTTTATGTCTCAGAGACATAAAATAATTTTAAGTTAATACAGTAAATTGTATTTTGGGGGGTGAATTTTAACCAACTATACAATATAAGTACATGATCATAATGTATTTTTTATATATTTTCAGATTCAACTTGCAAAAATATTTAGTGGTTTACTCTTATGCTGTCTTTTTCTGCTTTTGGTGTCAGAATCATGCTGTTTTCCTGGAATGAGTGGGAAATAGTCTCAAGATTTTGTTTAGAAATTGTTTCTTCTTTAATATTTGGTAGAATTTTCTGTGAAATCATCTGGGTCTGATGTTATGTTTGTAGAAGTTTTCTTTGGTTGGTTGGTTTTTTTACTGAAAATTCAAGTTCTTTGAATATATTCTGGTATTTAATTTTGTGTGTATAAGCTTTGTTAATTTGTGTCTTTCAAGGATTTCCCCCTTTTAATCTGTTTTGAAACAATTGCCAAAAGTTGCATATATTAGTACCTTATTATAATTTCAGTATCTATAAAGTATGTTGTAGTGTCAAATGATAAATTGTGTTTTTTCTTACTTTCCTAATAAAAATATAGAGAGGGTCATATAATTATTGATCTTTTGAAAGAACAGGCTTTTAATTTTATTTTTGCTATTGTTTTTCTTCTTTAACTCTGCTGTTATTTTTAAATTTACTTCAACTTATTTTTAGGGTTAATGTCCTTTTTCTAATTGAGGCAGAAATTGAGGTCATTAACTTGAGGCCTGTCTTTTATATTAGTGTAGGTATTTAATGTAATTTTTCCTTAGTGCTATTTTAGTAAAGCACTTTAACTGTATTTACAAATTTTATACTTTTTCATTTTCCTTTAATTCAAAATATCTTAACATCTTTGGGCCATGGTTTATGTAGAAAAATTGTTTAGTTTCCAAATATCTGGGCTTCTGTAAAAGCTCCATTACCAGCTTCTAGTGTACTTCTGTGGTATTTAAAGAATATACTTTCCATGAATTTTTAATCTATTAGTAATTTTAATCTATTTAGACTTGCTTTATGACCAAGATTATGTTGTATTCTGATAAATGTTCCACATGCATATGAAAAGAATGGCCTATTTTGGATGGGTCGGGTGTTCTATAATTGCCAGTTAGGTCCAGTTAGTTAATAGATATCTTTATTGATTTTTCTGTTTACTTGTTCTGTCAATTATTGAAAGGTATTGAAATCTCAAATTATAATCATGGATTTGTCTATCTTTGTAGTTAAATGAGTTTTTGTTTTATGTATTTCAAAGCTCTGTTAATAGGTTTATAATGTTTAGGATTGTTGTGTCCTCCTGATTAATTGCTACTTATCTTTCGAAATATCTACCTTTATTCTAGGAAATACTTTTAGTTCAGAAATGTATACTATCACTGTTTTGTTTTTTAAAAATATTATTAGTCTGGTGTATCTTCTCATATTTACTTAGATCTTTATATTGTAAAATGTATTTATTGATTTTATTGTAAGTAGTATGTGGTTGGGTTTGTCTTTTTTTATCCAGCTTAGACTTTCAGTTGAGTTACGACTGCTTACATTGAATGTCATTATTTATATGGTTAAATGAAGTCTTTTATCTTGCTCTTTTTTTAGTTTTTTTTCCCCCTTTCCTTGTTTTACCATCTGCTTCTATATTGAATTTTTTAAATAATTCCAATTTACTTTGACTTTTTAGCTATATTTGTTTTAATGGTTACTTAATTTTTGTAAAGATTATTTGTGCAGAAGAACTGGGGTGTAGGCCAGAGTTGTGGGAGTGAGAAGATTCACCAGAGACAGAACAGAAAGGTGAATCTACTGAAATACACTGCTAATGAGAATAGTGGGCAAGAAAGGAGAAGTCTGCTGCCCCATATGTGGGTTAACTCCCTTGGCTGAGGCTCAAACCTAAATTCATGGCTGCAGATCAAACATAGGCTACAGTGGTGATTGTGCTGAGACTTAACCCTTACATCAACAGGGAGGTCCTTAATGGTTACTTTAGAGTTTATAGATACATCTTTTCATAGTTTACCTTAATATGGTATTATTATAAGAATCTTAGAATAGTATACTTTCATTTCTACTCCCCTCCCCAGTCTTTTTTACCCCTGCAATTCTACAAGAATGTTTTATGATAAAATGATGTTATGTAAGTATAAAACACTTTAATAGTAGTTACTTGTACTTTACTAAGTGTTTTTTTCATATTTTCTTGTTAACTTGCAAGACTGAGATCCTACCTTTTACGTTTTCACTAAATCATTACAAGTGCTGCTTGTTACAAGTTTTGAACATGACACTCATAAATTCTAGAAACAGATTTTCCTTATTGAACATTCTATTTGGTTTAAATTCTATTCAGTGTTAAAATAATTTGAGGTGAACTTTCCAGGAGCCCTTTATGCTGACAATTGGGATAAGGTAATACCCCAAAAGCAGTGTTTTATTTGGTGGGATGTTTGCATAATTTTATGAAGGACACACTATTTAATGGAAATAGGGAAAATCCAAAGTATAATTTAGAGGTCATACACTGTGAATTACAAGCTGGAAGCTATTAAAGTTAAGATCCAAACATAGGCAAATAGATAGGTTAAGCTAAATAGTATTTTGGTATGTGAACAATTTGAGGATTCCATGACAGATTTAGATGAAATTGCATGTGCAGGCAGTAATATGGGAGGATGGAGAGAGAGGGGGACATTCTGAAGGTAAAACAATGGGTGTGATTACTCACATGTGTGCTCTGGTTTAGAAAGTTTGTGCCCCACCATTTTTAGCTCCAGGAGTTAAGCAAACAAACAAGCAAACAAACAAAAAAACCCAAGACGAATGCAAGTTTCATCTCTTGTTATGTGTAATATATATTATATATATACAGTATGTGAACAGAAAGAAGACTGGCAAGAATATGGTGAGTGTATGAATGTATGAGAAAGGAGACTTCTTTGTTATCTGTGATTGAGAAGCCTTTGTGCTATCATTTCATATATTTTGTTTTTATACATGTAAGAAGCCCCATAATACATTTATATGTTTTAAGTCACTTTCTTATTAAAGAGACTTACATAATTGGAATAAGTTTTATATGTTTAATTCACATACTTATTGTTTCTTGTAAATGCCTATTTCCACGTGGTCTCATTTTTGTTCTGTTTGAAAGACTTCTTTTGAAAATTCTTGTAATACAGGTCTTAAAAAGCTTTTGTGTATCTGAAAATATTTCACTTCTGAAAAAAAAATTTCACTTCTGGTTTTGAGATATATTTTTACTGTGTATAAAATTGTAGGTTGATAGTTTTTTTCCTGTTGGTGTTTAATGACACTCAACTCTCTTCTCACTTGCATTAATCCTGATGAGAAATTTCAATCCTCCTGATGTTGGCTCTTTTGTATGGCTTTTATCCTCTAGATGCTTTTAAGATTCTTTTTTCACAGGTTTAGAAGAATTTGATCATAATGTGCCTTGATGTTCATGTATTTTATGGTCAGGGTTTTTTCATTCCTTAGATCTATGAATTTGTGGTTTTTGTCAGGTATGGAAAAATTTTATACTTTATTTCTTCAAATTTTTTTCTGTCTCCATCCTCATTATTTAAGGGAACTTCAATATATGTGTCTTGTGCAACAAAATTCTGTATTTCACTGATGCTATTTCCAGTTTTTAGAATTCATTCTTTTTGCTTTCTTTTGGACAGCTTTTATTACTATGTTGTCAAGTCCATACTCTTTTGTTTTTCATTGTTTAGTCATTAATCTCAGTCAGTGTGTTTTTCATCTCAGACATTGTACTTTTCTTCTGCAGAGGTTTAGTTTGGAGATTTAAACCTTTTTCTATATTGACCTTTAATTTTTTGAAAATATAGAAGGCATTTATACCAGGTTTTGGTTTTTTTTGTTTGTTTGTTTGTTTTTTGGTCTGCTTATCATAACATTTGTTTCTTATGGGTTTTGTTTGATGTTGTTTTCCTGCATCCTAGGTTGAGTCCTCCTTGAATGCTGGATGTTGTGACTTTTACCTTTTTGGTTCTATACTGTATGTATATTTTTGTTTTCTTGAACTTTGTTCTACGATACAGTTAAATTTTCTTGGAAACCGTGTGATAATTTTCTGTGGTATTTTAATATTTGCTAGGCAGAATTTAGTCTAGGATTTAGTATTCCTTACTACTGAGTAAAGATCCTTTTAAGTACTATATCACATACCTCATAAATTCTGAAGTTTTAGGTGTGACTGGTGGGAATGGTAATTTGTAGAGTATTATGTATTACATCAATACATATTATGTATTACATCATAGATAAATATTTCTCCTGTATATTTTATGTCATTTTAAAATACATGCAATATGACAGACATGAAGTACAGATTAGCTAATAAAACAAAATCCTTAATCTTATTGTCTGGAGGCAGACAATAAACTAACAATTATATAATATGACAGATGTGCTTTGAAGAAAAATAATGCAGGGTAAAGAGAGAAAGAATGATGGGGAGAAAGAAGGCTCAGTTCTATATGAGTGTCTGGAATGACTCAGAAAAAGTGACCTTTAAGCAGAGGCTAGAATAAAGTGAAGCAGCACACTAGCAGACTTTCTGGGGGAAGAATATTGCGAGTATTTGAATAATAAGTGCTCAGATAGCATAAGAGGAGGGTAACTTGGCACGTTTGGGGGAAGAGTATAAGCTAGTGTGGCTGGAGTTTGTGAGAAAGTGAGGGGAGAAACAACAGAAGATGAGGACATAGAGCACTATGTGGATGTAGAGTCATATAAGGCTTTGCTATGTGTGGTAAGAATCTGGGCTTTTCTAATTGTGATAGAAACAGTTCAGGATTTTGAGAAATATAATGGCATGGCAAGACTTCTTAAAGGACTGCTCCTGTGATTATGTGCAGAATTGATGGTAGATACAGGGGATAGCAGCAAGGAGATCAGATTAAAATCTGTTATCATGTAGACCAAAGGAGTTGATAGTGATGAAAGCAATAGGAAGTAGTCAGATTCAGGATATATTTAGACGTTAGAGCAAGTGGGTTCAATGTAGGATTTGAGCAATTGGGTAAAGGTGGGGAAGGGTGAGAACAAAATTGAGAATGACTTTAAAATCCACTTTTTCTGGAGGAGTCATGGCCTTGCCCCTCCTTTCTCTCAACAACAACAAAATAACATTGCTATTTTATGGACTAAAGAAGATTAGGGGATGATAAGCAAATACTCAGTTTTGACAGGTCAAGTATGAGATGTCAAGGATATAAATTGACATGAGTCTGGGTTTCAAGGAAGAAGTAGGTGTTGAACATCATCTCCATCCATGCTTACTTCCTAGGTGATCTCATCCAAGCATATGAGATCACCTAGGGAGTAAGTATGGATGTAAAAAGTAAGAGGATTGAGGACTATGATTATTCAACATTTAGAAGTCAGAAAGATGAGGACAAACCTCAAAAAGATGAAGAGTAGCTAAAGAGACCACTGACACCAAGAAGCCAAGAAATAAAATGTTTTAAGGAAAAGGACACGATATAGTTTGTTACTCACTAGTCAGAGTTTACTAAAATCAGGTATTTGAACTGACATTAGGATTTGGAAACATGGAGAGCACGAGTGACCTTGACGAGTGCAGTTATTACTGAAGTGGTAAGAGTAAGTCTAATTGGAGTGAGTTTAAGACAGAGTGGAGGAGATAAAGTGGCAACAGTAAGCAAGCATGAATGGTCTTTGGAATTGTGATATAAAGAGGAACACAGGAATGGAGTGTGAGTAAATGCATATGGCTGATGCTTTGATGTCTTATAGGAGACACAAGAAATGGTTCCTTGTAATTACCTCTGAGAGAGATTGAGTAGACTTGCCTATAGAGGAGATGGAGGAAAATTTGATTTTCCCCTTCATGACTTTTTATAGTGTTGGAGTTTTTCCCCCATCAAGCTTATATTGCTCTTACTGAGAAACAGTCTTAGCAGAGTTTATATTAGTATGTGAGAATATATAGATACAATATGATATAATAATATTAGTAGTTTAAGCAAGCAAGCAAAAAGTACTGAGAAATACAGGAAGAAAGCAGATGCTTGGTACATTTTTAAAGTAATAAAAATATTAAATAGTATTAAAATATTAAAAATATAAAAATTATTAAAAATATTAAATAGTATTAAAAATAATATGAAAGCTGGCTTCCATACAATCACTTAAGGTCTCTTATCTTTGGTTTTCTCACTTGTAATATGTATATAAAAATGCTAATGTCAAGGAATAGTGTAAAGCTTAAATAGAATATGTGTTGAGTGCCTACAATCTATTTAATTTGGGACATATTTTGTTCCTTCTAATTTCCATATTTTAAAAGGGACAAAATATCCATACATATTTGTACATTACCTATGTAGTTAAAATTTGGAAACAGGAGCAACAGTTGCTGAAATGTTAGTGCTTGGTTCTGGGTCATTTTCCATTTGGTATAGTTTCTGTGTTTTCAAAACAACAAACCAACAGATCCTTTAAGTAGAAATAACAGGTGATGTCTGTGCACGTGTGCATGTGCACATGTTTTGTTCAGGTTATTAACAAATTTGTTGTACAGGAGAGGAGGGTGTACAGAAAGAGGTGGTAGGAGAGGCATTAAAAGTTCAGATGGTACCTAGCACCTTAAAAATTAGTTGAGAAAACCTAATGGATCTGAAAACTAGAATAATGAAATTCACAGACAGCTTTGAAGACTTGTATCTGCTGCCTGAATTGAGGTCTACATGTGAGACTTATAAAGAGGGTGGCTTATAAGGACAGTTCCAGTTTAACTGTTGTCCTGGTATCATTATTTATGGAGTCCCTTTTTACTTTCAGAAGCTTCCCTGTTTGGATGATAAATTATATGATCTTCCTACTTAAGGAATGTGGAGCCCTAAAAAGTTTTCAGAGGACTTGAAACTCAGATAGTTTTGCCCAAATATTTTTTTTCTTTTTTTTAAATTTATTATTTTTTTTATTAAAATATTTTAAAATTTACATATACTTGCCATTAATTGTAATCCCCATGTATTCCCCATCACCATCTCACCAGTGCACCATCACCTCAGTCCCTCGTGTTCCCATCTTCCCTCAACCCGCCCCCTCCCCTCCCCACCAGGTGTCCCTAGTCTGTCCTTGTGTCCTCATTTTTGGTTTCTGTGTCTTTATTGCTGTTATTGTTATTATTATATTGCCCAAATATTTTTATGTTGGGATGGAGAATGGGATGGGGAAACCAATGAGATTAAAAAGGATATAAAGATTTAATGTCTGTGATGAAGTTGGGAAAGGTATTTAATGTTCAAGATGGAAAACAGATGCTATAGTGTCCTGTATTTTCTATCCTAATTCTGTGGGCAGTATAAGAAAGTGCTTTTAACAAAGGATGGGGGCGCAATGTTATGTAAAATCTATTGGAGCCCTGAGACTCTATGTGCTTTCATGTGTGTTATTCCATTTAGTATTGCCATGTTCTTTTTTTTTTTTTTGAAATATCTAGTGATTGACTATATGGTTATATTGGCTCTGTGTGTGTGTGTGTGTGTGTAAATAAAATACCCCTGTCTCCTCATGTCCTTTTCATTATACCACACATCTGGGATCTGGGAGTTTTTCTCATACTGAGGTTTTTCTGAGTAAGACAAAAAATGAGTTTAAGTGGCTTCCTAGAGTGAACTGCACACATCTCACAAGAATAAGTTATCTTCACTACTTAAGGTGCCTTTGCTATGTAAGTTTTGGAGAAGATGTAGTTTGAATTGGAAATTTTTGCCTATTTCCTAGATGTTCAAAACCAACAAACCAACAAACAGAATGAATGGTTGACTGTTGTCAGATTTGGGTATGTGTCAGTTACCTCAAAACTGGAAATTCCATTTCTTTCTCTTCCCTTCAATAAAGCAAAAGGAAGGAAAGCTGTGGAGAGAGTTTCAGGGGTTGACCTAATACCATTAAAAATTCTTTCTTAGTACTTCACTCACATACCAACTTCTAAATTAAGGATTGCAGTAAGGAATTTAAGATTTGAAAGAAATAATAAAGGTTTATAGCTAATTGCTCTTTCAACTCTTTTTCTGAATACAAATCTTTGGAGAAAAGTCTTATCATTATAAGAAATGCTTTTATCTCAATGCCAAGTGATATTTCATTTTGATCTAGGGTTTCAAAGTTTAGATGTATATTTCATTTTGAAAAATGTTAGCACTTGTGCTGCTAAGTTAACTACTGATAGAAAAAAAAGCAAAAACAAATAACAACAACCAATATAGTTATTCTTACTATCCTGAAGCCCTATCAAGACCCCACATATCTGAGAGAAGGAAATTGTACTTTAAAATTTAACACAGAAGTCATAAAGATTGGTCTCTGTTAAAGCTGGGCTGTCAGCAACCTGCAAATTAGAACTGTAGGGAATGTTTAAACTTAAAGTTCATCTTTAATATGAAGGGGGTTCATACAATGCTTTTCTGAGAGCTAATCTTTAGTGACAGATGCAAAGAAAGGAACTTCAGGTATTATTAGGAAAGCCCAAGCCTTCCAGCCTAAGCCCTTTTGACTTTCATTTTTGGCATCAGCCAGTCATTGCCAAGAATATGTCTAAAGGGACTGATCCAAGCTATTTCAAAGGACCTTCCTTTGTGTTAGGTACTTACAGAAACCTGCAGTGTTCAACTCTGTGATATATTTTATATATACTGTAATGACCAAAATATCAGTGATCTTAAGGATTTTTTCTCCCAAGTTAGTCATAGTGTGGACTTGTGCAAAGAAAACTCATGCTGGTAATTTTACTTCCATGGTTTAAATTAGATATTATAACTAGATATTTAAAATTTTATTGTCTCAATTTTCATATCTGTAAAGGATAGATTATAATCTTATATACCTACCTCATTGGGGTGTTTGCATGGTCAAATAAATCATTAAAAGTCAGGTCCTTTAGCAAACTAAAATTGTGGAAAATACTGACAATATTCACGTATATCTAGCTCGTGAGAAAATTCCTTTTCCTGTTTCCCTTGCAGTTGAACAAATTATGTGACCTTTTATGACCAATGGCTTATGGATAAAAATGAGTCATTTCTGGGATAGATTATTTTCTACTATGAGACCATTAGGGCTCTCTCCCCTGCTGAGATAATTGTGGAAATGTTTCTCCATTTAGAGCTGTCTGGGATGCTAAGAGAACATATGGAGGATAGCTACCTGATAGAGGTGTCTAGATCCACAGTGGCATTGAGATAGTAAGAAATAGACTTAAATTGTGTCAGATCACAGAGCTTGAGAGATTGCTTGTTATGGCAGTAGAACCTAGCCTTTACAGACTGCTCTACTTATAAAGAAGTAAAAAACTTCTTAGAGTGTTAGAAGTCTCTCAGATCTTCCTTAACATTCAAACAAATTTCCTTGTGTGCCATTTTCTGACACTTAGAGGATTTGAATCAGATGATTTTGATTCTTTGTCCATCATCTCTCCGTGAGGAATCTCCAATATCCTTTTGGGTATAACCTTAAGGGCAATATATATTGGCAATCATAATGTATTGACAGTTAAAACATAAAGAAGAGGCACGAAATTCAAGTACTCTACCTGGCATGTAATAGGTACTTAACAAACATTAACAATGGAAGAGAAATTAGCTGATGTGACTGTTACCAATGATTATGGCAAAACTGAGTTGTCAACATTCAGTCCTCACTTTACTTGATCTTAAAAGCGCCATCACTCCCTTTTTTTTGAAACTCTTTTTGATCCTTGGCTGCCTAGACACCAGAATCTTTGATTTTTCTTCCTGACCACTCTTGGGACTCTTGCTGAATTCTCTTCTTCCTAATCCCTGAATACTGGAGTGTTCTAAACTCATTTTTCTGACCTCTTTTATTTGAATTAGTCATTTCTGTCTGCTTTCCTATTGAGTTATTTCTTTTATTGATTTGTACATTCTCTTTTATGTAGAGAGTACTAACCTTCTGTTTATGCTACACTGCTGATAATTTCCTCTTTTGCCACTATATTTTTATAGTTTTCCTGTATAGGTATTTTACATTTTAATATAATCAAATATTTTTTTAAAAGGCTTTTGGGTTTAATGTGGGATTTGGAGGATTAGTTAATATTTGATTTGATGAAGCTTATGAGAGTTGTTTCTATATTAAAGACACCTTCCTCTGCATAACAGTTTTGGAGATCCACGTTGCCCACTGATCATTGTTTGGACATGTTCTTTTGGTTATGAAGCTTTATGGTGAAGAGTCACGTTCCAGTTCACATTATTGCCAAGTTACTCTTGTTATTGTAATAACCTATTTCTGTATAACCAAGCATTAGAAAATTTGGTTGCTTAAAACACCAATATTTATTATCTTTCATGTTTTCTAATTCAGAAGTAGCTTGGTTGTGTGTTTCTGGATCAGGGTTTATCAGGATGCTGTAGATTTTGACCAGGGCCACAGTCATCTGAAGGCTTATCTTGGGCTGGAAGATTTACATCTAAGGTGATCTTCAGGGCTGGCAGTTAGTCCTGGCAAGCTGGACAATCTTCTTATGGGTCTGTTCATGGGGTTACCTGGTTGTCTACATGACATGGTGTTTGGCTTTCTCCAGAGCATGTGATGCATGATGGCCCGGGCAGAAACGCCAACATCTTTTACAGTGTAACTTCAGAACTCACACTTCATCATTGTCATTATTTTCTATTGGTTGCAAAATAGACCAGCCCTGTGGTCAGTATATCTGTGGGGGATGGGGGAAGGCTCTATTAAAGGTGCCTCACCAGGAAATGAAATCACTGGGGCTATTGTAAAAGCTGGCTTCCCTGATAACCAAAGAGTATTATTTATTTGAGATGGTTTCTTGGGTTTGATAGACACTTTTTAAGCTTAGAATAAAGGAATTCCAACTTATTGAGACTGGGTTTTATACAAAGCCCCAGCACTTCTATGTCCTGCTCAAGGAGAAACAGATGGATATGATTTTGCAGATTATTTGCTTGATTAGGGTCTTCAGGTCAGAGGTGTCTAAGGTTGTATTGATAGAGTACTTCTAATAGGTTCTCTGGGGCTTATGTTATTGTTAATGATTTTATACACCCTTCATACCCCTCTGAATCTAAATATTCGGAAGAAAATAAGACACACGGGGCAAGAAACTGTTTAATACAGAATAGAATAGCTGCCAATAATAGCAGCAACATTTTATTTATTGATCACTTGCTATATGCCAGGTATATACCAGATTGTTAAGTTTAGTTTTCCTAACAGCCATTAATGGAAGGTGATATCCCCATTTTAAATAGTAATTCTTGCAAGGTCGTCACACAGTAACGTCACACAGTTGAACTGAGACGTGAGTCCAGGCCTGTTTTCAAAGACCATGGGTTAACTCTACCTCTCACCATGTTTCCTTGATATAAAACCTATGCACATAAAAGATGTTTGGGCTTCATAAAGTTAAAACTTGAGTTATGTGTTATTTGGAAGAATCTATGAAAGGCAAAACATGCAGGAAAATGTAATCCTAGATACAAAAGCACTTTGGAAATGAAAAATTCTTTACAAATATAAGGTGGCAATGTTACTAAAATTATTCAGCTCAGAGAAGTAAGAAAATGAATCATGTATAATTTCTATTTCTTCTTCATTCAGCTTACAGGAGAACATATGCCCATTAATTCTTACTCAGTTAAAACAATAACTGCCCATATAGGTAATGCATTTGAATTAATATGTAACTAAAGAAAATTATCCATTCTGCTTTGAAATAGAATAGCAGTATTTCACTTTAATATGTATTAAAGACCAAGAAATATTTTAAAGTAGGAAATGCTACTGAAATGTATAATTTGGGAAGATAGCAAATCATCAGTTTAAAATGAAAGCATTAAAGAACTTTTACTGTAAAAGCATTTTGTTGTAATGTTGACATCGTGTCATAGTTGTCTTCCGTTCTGAAAAATGTGTTTCTTAGAATACTGTTTAAAGGAAATAAGCCTGTGGAGTGGGAAAAGCCTGCTTCTTTTGAATGTCTCCTCTTCCGTCATGTTTTTGGTGTCACTAGTACATTAACAAGCGATGAGCTGAGATGATGTTCCTGAGGGTGGGGTGACGTGTAGCTCCTTGGCATCTGGCCCATGGACACTGGGAGCAAGCACCTTGATTTGATTGTAAAAGGAGTTAGAAGAATGTGGAGAAGGTCATGGCCATCAATCTGTTATCACTCTGCTAGATAAGATCTTTTTAAGGAGAAGCATGAAGCATATTTTAAAACCTCCAATGAAAGTCCCAAATGACAATGTTCATCTTATCACTTTCTAATGAAAGGGTGCAGTGTCTGAGACCAGACTCAAAAGCAGTGCACCATAATATTTGTCAAAATGCTTTCATTTTCAACTCTCCCAGCTGATATTGCCATATACTATCATTCTATACAGGGAGATACGTATGGGAAAGCAGAAACATTTTGGCAGTCCTGTTAGTTAAGTCCTACTTATTAACCCTACATTCTTATGAGTGGGTTAGTAGTCCTCCTAATACAGAGAAAAAAGGAGACAGAAGTAGAAAGTCCTGTTAAGGCTGCTTATTGATTGGAGGGCAGTATATAGCCAGGAGGAGCTACAGTCTCCCAGAACGTACCTCTTCTATCATTAACTATGGTTATGAGATCCCTGGAATTATGCCAGAAGTTTTATGTCTTTTTGCTTTATGTAAAGGGTATTTAGAAAAGAATCTTAAAGTATTTAGAATTTGTCTTCCAACATGGGTTTTAGTTTTGCGATATTTTTATCTAACATTTAGGTACATGCATATTTACTTTTGTATAACTAATGTATGTTTAAAATATCTGTTCTTACCGTTATTATAATACTTTTTTTTTTTTTTTTGCTGTTGCAGAGTGGTAACAGTCATATTTTATCCTGGCATCATAGTTCATCAGGTTGATATATTTTAATTATTCCCTTACTGTTGGAAATCTAGTTTCTAAAATTTCCTCTGCTATAGATGACAGTGTAATAAACTTCTTTGTGAATGTAGCTTTTAATTTTTTTTTTTATTTTCTAAGGTGCTGTTTCTTTCAACATAAAATTTTCACGAGTGGACTAGGAAAGTCCAGGACAGATTTGTTGTTGTGTATATTTATGGCTTTGTTTCCCTTATAGGTGGGGAGTGATTTTTCTCCTTTTCATATTGTTAATTTTGGGGAGTCTAAATGGCACCTCAGGATTTACATAGCGCTGTTTTGCCTGACAAAATTGGATGATTGTATCAGTAATGGTCCCAGCAGGACACACAATTTACCCTATGAGAACAAATAAAGAGATTTCAGTGAAGGGCTAGCCAGAGAAGCCTTGCTGAGTGAGAGAACAAATTAGGGACTACAGCTTGGCCAACTTTGAGCTGAGGGGACAGGGAAGAACCTATTTGCTGAGCCCTTGGAGCTGTGGCATGGAGGAAACAGTGCTGGCTGGGACTGCAGATGCTTCAACCTCTACCAGACACGCTGAGCTGAAACATGTGAGAATTGGGAACAAGCATCCTATCCTCTGTTATCCCCCCACCCCAACCAGTGCAGTGCCTCCACTGGTCAAATTCAAAAAGTCAACTGGTGCTTTGCTGATGTGGTCTCTTGGGATCATTATCCTGGGCACAGAGCAGCACAGACAGGAGATCTGGGGCTTGTGGAGGCTGGGTGCAGAAGACAAAACCATCACAATGATAATAGGAGATTTGTTTCAATGCAGTGTGGAATGTCAAGTGTAGATGATATTTCACTTCTTTCTAGACTGTACTCTCAGAGAAAGTCCTTCAACATTACATTTCCTTGACTATGAAAAGTAGGATGCAGTGAGAGAGCAGGGACTAGAAAGAGCACGGGACAGAACCAGGCACCAGTCTGCTGGGCTCTGTTTGCTTCTTGGCTGTCTTCCAGTTGTCTTACATCAACCTTGATTTTATTCCTTAGACTAGTTGTATCACATCTTCTGCAGCTCCTTAGCTCACCCCTCAACATTTTGATTCAAGAATGTTTGAGAGATTGGAAAACGGAGAGATTTAAATACAAAATAATCTTCCTTTAGCTCCAAAAAGGTTACGAATCTTTACCCCAAACTAGGACTATGACTCTTAGTTGCAAGGACACACTAAGGTACTGAGGTCAGATGATCTCTGTAGAACTGTTCCAGGCCATACCTCTCCCTCCCCCTCCCCAGACCCCCTGCTGAGTTTTGTGGATTTAGGAAGTTTGCTGTGAGTTTTCTGTGAGAATGTTAAAATACTGCTTGTTTGACATTCTGTATCATTGGATAACTCAGCACCGTGACTTGACTTTAGTGACTCCATCTGTGTTTAACTTTGTGTTCGTGTTTGTGTCAAGTAGACTCACTTTATTTTTATTTTTATTTTTAAAATTAGATTTATTTAATTATATTTGACATCATTTGTATTCCCCAGGAAGTTCTCACCACCATTTCACCTGTGCACCATCACCTCAGTCCTTTGTGCTCTTTCTGCCCTCATTCCCGCCTTTGCCCTCCTCTCCCCGACAAAGTCCCTTTGGTTTATCTTTGATCTTTTGGTCTTGTTGAGGTTGGTTTGTTTGTTTGTTTTTGGTTGTAATTGCCCATTTCTTTGAGCTTGCTCTTCTTTTTTTTTTTTTTTTTTTGTAGTTGTTGCTCTTTCACATTCCTCCCAAAAGTGAAGCCATCCAATATTTTTCTCTTGCTTTCTGACTCCTTCTAGCTCCATCCATGTTTCTATAAATGGCCCTAGTTTCTCATTTCTGATTGCTGAATAATATTCCATTGTGTATATGTACCACATCTTCTTGAT
>JAGFMF010011870.1:2654819-2766365 GCA_019455555.1 Galemys pyrenaicus
CCTGACTAAGAGGGATGTTGAGCATTTTCTCATGTGGCTATTAGCCATGTGTATGTCCTCTTTGGAGAAGTGTCTTTTAAGTTCTTCTGCCCATTTTTTTATTGGGTTTTTTACTTTATTTTTTTGAATCTTATGAGTTCTTTGTATATCTTTGTGATCAGACCCTTGTCCGTTGTGTGGAGCGCAAAGATTTTTTTCCCATTCAGTGGGGTTTCTTTTTGTTCTGTTTAATGTTTCCTTTGCTGTACAGAAGCTTTTTATCTTGATGTAGTCCCATCTTTTTATCTTCTCTCTCATTTTTATTCTTTGGGGGATGCAACTTCAAAGGCGCTATTGAGATGTATGTCTTGCAGCATTTTACGTATGTTTCCCTCTATATATTTTATAGTTTCGGGTCTTACATTTAGGTCTTTTATCCATTTTGAGTTGATTTTCATACATGGTATGAGGTAGTGGTCCAGTATCATTTTTTTTGCATATGGTGGACCACTTTTGCCAGCACCATTTATTGAATAAGCTATCTTTGTCCCATTGCAGATTCTTTGCTCCTTGGCAAGTAGACTCACTTTAAATGTAGAGCATTCTTAAGAAAAATCAGGGTAGTTTCAATCTGATGCTGAAGCACTGCATGCATTTAAGAGCCAGATGCCCAAAGAGCAAGCTTATAAAGAAAGTGCCACAGAAGTGCAGAAAGAGAAAGTTCAGGGAGAATCCAGTCATCACAGGGAATGTGGACATAAGTGCTGGCTGAGCTCTAAAGACCCCAGTCCTAGCTGATCAGCACCACACATTTCCTCTGGGAGCAGTATGGCTTCAGGAAACCATCAGTTAGCATGTTAATTTAGTGTTTGATTTGATTTTATAGTTTTGGTTTTATCTATACCTGAATTTTGGTTTGTATCGATTAAGGGCACTATGTCTAAGAATCATGTACCTCATTTTGCATTGTTTTCTAGGTAATGCACTAAAGAGTAATTAGCACTAACTCTGGGGGATTTGAGGGAACCTATTTATTTTTTAAGAGTGTGCATATAATTCAATTGGACAATTACTATGTGAAGTGAAAAACACAAGACTGACAATCTTAGTCTCTGTACTGATTTAAGGGAGAATGGAAAGATTTAAAACAAAAAATCTTCTTCAGCTCTAAAAAGACTGAATCTTCACTCCAAGAATTCCTGACATTTGTGTTGATTTAATAGCACATTTATGTCATTCACATGACATAGCCAACAGCATCCCACTGGCTCATTTGCTTCCTGCTTTTCTCATTCAGGACAATTTCCTATGGAATCCAAGGCAATCCTTCCTATTTCTGCCATAACCAAGAACATAATAAATTCTTATAAATCATTGATGACTGGTTTCCTGAAGTATTAATTCCATTACTGAAGATGCTAAAGAACGTCTCTTTTAATTCCTCACTGTGCTGGCCCCTCCAATTATGTGGATCATGAATGCAACTTCTTGGGGGATCCCAGTGTACAGCCCTCTTTGGGGAAAAACTACCTTTTCTCCTTTGGGCATTATTTCCTCTGCATACAGAAGATAATTTGTATCAACACTCAGTGATTTCATGCTTGTGGGTAACAGTGTGTTTGGCATTAAATACTGGGTCTGTCCTTGAGGCAGGGGTTATAAAACATTATATAAGGAGGGATCAAATGATACTATGACCAGGTGTGCATGCAGGACAAGTGCAGTGTTCTCAGCTAGGGAACACCTTTGTCCTTAGCAACTCTCAAGGGTAGAATCAGTTCCAACACTTCTGCAGTTGTGGTAACGGTGGTTATTAACTATTGTCACTGTTCTCTAATTCTTCTAATGTAGTCCATCAGAGATGATCCAAATCATAGATAGTTTATAAATAGCTTGGCACTGGCATTGAAATATGCTATCTGCTTATTCTCTTGCCAATTGACTTTTCTACTGTTTGCTTTAGGATTATGTGAAAAGGAGTCTGCATTCCACAAGTTAGGATTCTAGTTACTGTGTAGCTCTTCCTCAAAGTTATTCTCACCTCCTCCTTCCCATACCAAACCAATGGTCCAAGTTATCATGAAAAGGGATAATGAAATGGCCACAGGAAGCTTATTTGGGTAGTTTCTAGAAACCCAAAACTTAAAGATTCAGACATAGGAACCAGGCTGCAAGGAAGCTCTCAAGAAGGAAGGTCTTAAATGTGATTTTTATTCTCCTGAGAAGAAAGTTGATGTGGGTTGATGAGATCAGGCTGCACCTAGCAGAAAAATTCTAAGAGAAAATTAGGCTTTTCCAGGCAAACATAAATCTCTCACATCCTCTCTTCTGGCTACCCCACACTCCTTGATTGGCACAAACCAGAACTTTAGCATATCCTCACCTACCAGTCAGTGCAGTGACTTTACAAATCACTAACCTCCAGGCTTGTTGACTGAAGTCAAACAAGGCTTTACTCCTACAGAGCCCTTCATAATCAAAGCCATGGCTGGCCTGAGAGTTAGGATAAATAGATTACTTTCTAGCCCAGAGGAAAGTAGCTGCATATATACTGCTTCTCTTTCCCCTGTTGGCCTTTCCTTTGCTCAAAGTTCCTCCTCCTGTCTCAGGGAAGCTCCTGTTTTCAGCGATTACAAAACTCACCTAAGAATCTCATTCTTTCAGGAAATGTATCAAATCTACTGTTTTTTTCCTTCTCCCCCCACCCCCAACTTCTCAAGCACAGCTAGGAAGGTGCAGGTAGCGAAAGTGGTGGGTCCTGCTGTAATCCAGCTGGGTGATGCCATGTTCCCTTACTGGGAATAAAGTTATTCAGTGTCATAAGGCCTTTCAAGCTACACAGCACCTTGAAGTGTTAATTTTCATCACTTTTTTTAAAACTTGAACTGTAATCGGCATATAGCACTGATTTCAGGTGTATAACAATGGTTTAATATTTGTATATGTTGCAAAATGTTCACAATAAGTTGACAACCACCACCACACAATGTGTTTTTTTCTGGTGATGAGAATTTTTAAGATCCATTGTCTTAGTGACTGTAAACTATACAGTAAAACACAGTAAAAATAAAGTATTAGTTATAATCACTATGCTTTAGCTACACTTTATCTCACTTATTTTGTAACTGGAAATTTGTGTCTTTTGACCATCTTCACCCATTTTTCCTACTTCCACCCCCAGCCTCTGGCAACCTCCAATGTGTTCTCTGTGAGTTTGGTTTTTTGTGTATTAGATTTCACATGTAAGTGAGATCACATAGTATTTCTTTGTCTTATTTCACTTTATAATGCCCTCAGATGTTGCAAATGGCTGAATATTTTTTTATGGCTGAATATTTCACTATATAAATTATTTAAATATATAAATAATATATATTTCAGTTTCTTTATCTGTCATTTTGTCTGATGGACTCTTACGTTACTTACAAGTCTTGGCTGTAATATGTAATACTTAGGGAACATGGGTTTCATGTAATCTTTTCAAGTTAGCATTTTCACTTCTCTCAGATAAATGCCCAGAGATGGAATTGCCAGCATATCATTGTATTTTTTACCCTCTCTTGAATAATATATGCTATTGTCATATAATATTTTGTTTTGAATTCTTTTACCACCACAAGATCCATTTTATTTTTACCCATTATTTTACAGATAATTTAAAATAGATCTCTTAAATTATGTGCATATTTATCAGCTTTTCTGCTCATAGTTCCTTGATTATCTCATATTCCTTCTGAGTTTATTTTTTCTAAAGTATACCTGGTAGAAATTGCTTTAGTGATGTTTTGTTGATGGCCAGCTCTTTTTGTTTATAAGAAAGTATATTTATTTTCATTCTTAAAAAATGACTTCATTGGATATTCTAGTTATTTTCTCCTGAAACTTTGATCATAGCTATTCTTATCCATCTTCAGTTTTGCTTTTTTTTTGAAATCTGCTGTTTGTCTAATTGGTTTTCTTTTGTGTCTGCTTTTACAAAATTGTCATTGAATTTGGTATTCTGCAATATTACTGCAGTATATCTAGATGTAGAATGCTTTGACTCTATTCTGCTTAGTATACACTGTATTTTCTGCACTTTTGAATAGGTATATTTGGTTTTTATCTTTGTTTATTATGTTTCAAAATGCCCTCTTCAATTAAATGTGTCTAACCTATCCATCAAGTTTGTTAACTTCAGTGATTTCATGTATTCTAGAAGTTCTTTAATTTTCAAATTGTCCTAATCTTTTTTTAGTCTTTTTTTGTCCCCATTTATTTCCTATTTCGTTACATAAAAATTCCATATATAATATTGTATATATATAACAATGCTAAGTATTTGATAATTGAAGTTATAATGTTTTTTGTTTCTGGCAACTTGCATTTATGTTGCTTTCTTTGTTGTTTTGAGGAATTTTTTTGAGACCTTCTATTTGATTAATTGTAATACATAGCAACATTAAGGGCTTAATACAAATGCTTTCCTGCAAAGATTTACATTTTTTTCTTTTATAAACTTCATCTAAAAGATTTGTATTTCTTATGTTCTGGAGTTTAGGGAGTAGACTGACTTGGAACCACATTAGCAACCCTTCGAGTATGTATTACTTTGGAAGGTTCTCTACTTTTTTGATGGTCAAAATCCATTACAAGTTTTATTTGCTCTATTTGTACAGTGTCTTGTTATATTAGGACGAGGGCCTTTCAGAAGATGAACTAGGAACAGAAAATCCAACTGAACTTTTGAGGATACCCCAGTTTCTTGTTTCCTCTCAGTTACAATTTACTTGTGCCTGAGTGTATGCTGAACTCTGGAACTACTTTTGGCTGATGGGGTATAAGGCTCCCTAAGCACCCAGCCTTTTAGATACTACCTCATGATCTTTTTTTACTGTGCTGATTACTTTGAGCTAATTGGTCAGGGGTGTGTCTGCATAAGCACATGGAGATGTTCTAAGGAGAAAGAAACTGGATACTATATTTGGGTCTTTAATTCCTTTAAAAGATATTTTCAGCTAACATTTAGCATCCAACTGATTAAAAGAGAAAAACCAACTATTATCTACGTGGCTCTTTTCATTTGAATATATTACCACCATTTGCTTCTTGAGAATCAGGTTTGGGTTTTATTTTTCTTTTTATACCCAGTTATATATACCATGGGATATACTTTTCTGGAATTGAATTACATATTTCCAAATGACTTGGCAGAGATTTTAGTATGACATTTAGGGATGTCCTTTGAGATAGTATTTGAAATCTCCTGGAAGGCCAGTTGTAATTAGCAAAGCAAGTTTTTAGTTCAGTTACAGATCCAAATCATTGACTTCAGAGATGTCTTCTGAAAAACTGATTCCTTGTTCTCTTTCTAATCATTGGTACTGCATCTCCAGTCATGTTATTGATGAGCAGCTGTTGTAATTATACAAGGATGTGAATGTTCTGCCCCATCAGGATGAGAGCTTTGGAAGAAGTGTGTGAGGCAGTCAGCTTTTCCAGTGAATGAATAGTGAGTGGTTCAGAAGGTCTTTGAATGTGAAACATGTCCTAAATTTTCTCTCTTCAAAAATAACCTTTCAAAACAATCAAAATTTCTTAGGGCAATTACAGAGCCATTTGTTCCAACAAACTAGTGATGGATGAGTTATAGAAGGTTATGTATCTGTTCATTGCTCAGCTGCTTAAGGACCCACCAGTGAAGAACCTATTACCTGCCTTTTATTTTCTCTTGAGAGACTGCACCATTTAAATCTTGCCTAGTGTTCTTATCTTCCTGATTGTACAACAGAAGAAAACTTGAAAAGAATTATTAGGCCACCTGCTTTCACCTCACAAATGAGAGGAAGAAACCACCAGGGGAATCTCAAGTCTTTGCTGTTGAAAAATGATGAATAATTCAGATGGGTGGAAATATAACGCTGAGTGAGTGAACAGCAAAGGGTACATCAGGTTTTAGTGTTGTTGCACGTTCCCTAAAACAACATACAAAGACTATCTTTCAGACACAAGGAACTTCTCTGCTGGTGACATGCAAGGCAAGAATGACAAATCCTTGTGTTTTGGAAGGCTCCCCCCCAAAAAAAATTCATCTCCTATAGATGTCTAATAAGAAAGACATTTGAATTAAAGCATGTAAAATTGCTTAAAGCACAAATGATTTTCGCAGCTTAAGAATATATAAAACCAGGCAAGCAGGTTATCTCTTGGGAATATGTCCTGAAGGAATGAGCACAGGTGTCAGGTCTGAGCTACCTCTGTGTAAACTTATAATTCTGTCATTAGGGACCCATGTCTCATACTCTGGATCTGGATATATCTCTGGGAAGAATGAAGTTAACTCCTTCATGCAGAGGTATACATTACTATAAGTTTCATGGGTTTCCTCCCATTTTAATTTGGTTCATCTTTTAGTCAAGAAGTGCAGCTGCTGTTGTGTAATAGCAGGTGTATTGATTGGGTGGGGAAGGTTACCTTCTGAAGAAGGGGAGCAGAGTGCCAAGTGATTTTTAGAATTGGGAAGCTTTTCCTGTGATGTTGGAAGCATCCACAGCTGGTGATGCTTTTTTTTTTTTTTTAAGATTTATTTAGTTATGCATACAAGAGCTGGAGTACAAGTCAGAGTCACAGGAGGCGAGAGGATTCACCAGACAGAGTGGGGAGCAGAACAGGCAGATTGACTGAAACATACCGCTGAGGGGAGCAGCAAGCAAGGCAAGAGAAATCCTGCTGTGCCATGTGGGTCTCCTCCCTGGCTGGGGATTGAACTCACACTGCTGTGCAGCAGATGCTTCATAGTGCGGTGCTCAACCTGCTGTACCACCAGGGAGGCCCACAGCTGGTAATGCTTGTGAAGAAATAGACGAGACTCACAGTGGATTTGACCTAGCTTTCTTGAAGCAGCTTTGTATTTTCAGAGCAGAGAACCTATAGAAATCTTCTCTGCATCCTTCATTTCTGACTCACTGTCTGGTGTGAGGTAAGAGCTCTGTGCAAACTGACTGTCAGATGGATGTCAGCTTAGGATGTACCAATGGAGTTATAAGGTCCAAGGGGAAGAATAAAGAGGCATACAGATGGGTAGTGACAGGGAGGAATATGCCTGACAGCAGTATTGTTTCTTTGTTTTTGCTGTGGTCTTTTTACTTCTTGATTCTGGCTTTCATGATGTGAAATGGTAGCTTTCTTGCTCTCACAGATTTCTGCCTCTGCTCCATCTCAGGCCTTTTACCTTTGGTTCAGAACCCTGGATACTGTTGGCTTGGGCTCAGATACATTGAGTGCACCTATTTCTTTCCTGTGTGCCCTTGAGAAGCTATTGGGTCAGAACTCTGAACAGCATCTCCTCTTCCTCCACACCTTAAGATATGCCTGTTCCTTTCTCTGCTTTGGATTTATCCTGGACACTGCCAGGAGCTTTATCCCCCTCCTGAGGCTCTTGCTGAGACATTGTTTGTGCTGCTCTTGTTGATACCTTCCTTTAGTCCCTGCTACCACAATGGCAGATCTCTAGAGAGATAGCATTTGTATTGTTCTGGGGAAAAAAATCTTTGAATGCATTAAAATGCCAGGGAGGAGAAAGGGGAAAAGTCACTGTTTTAACGTGGATGTAGAATGGTTGGACTCATGTCTCATAGTCAATCCATTATGAATCTGTAATTTAAACAAGTATCTATGGAGGAACAAATCAAGGAGGGACAAAGTTAGTCATCCATCTTAGGTGCCTGGTAAGTTTTGTGTATACCTACAAGGTGAAGGCGAAAACCAAATGTATCTTTCTCTGGAAGAGGGATGGAAGTCTGGCTATACTGAGTTGTAGCAGCTGCAGGTAAAGTGGGTGTTCTGATTGGAGTGAGGAGCCTCAAAAGTGTTCTTCCCTGTGCTCCTGTCACAGCTAAAATCTGAATCTGTGCCATTTGCATTCCTGGTGATCGTTCTATCTGGGGTCAGTGGCACCCACTGTGAAGTCTGGGTCTTTTACCTGGTTTGTGACTGGGAAAGGTTATTGAGCTCATGGGCCTCTTTAAAAGACTGGTCCCCTGCCTAAAACATCTTACATGCTGCAAAAGCCTTTTATCACAAATGACTACAACATCAGTCATGATGACACCTTTCTGTTTTCATTTTAGTGATGCCACACTTCTGCCTGTCGTTGGCAGCCCTCCTGGACTAGGCCACTTTTGTTAATCACATGGATGTTGTGAGTATTATGTTCACAAGTGGATGTAGAGAAGATATTTTGATTGAACTACAAATCCTCACCACATGAACTACTCATGCCCAGCAAAAATAGATTAGGCAGTTGTGACTGGAGTTTCATTAATCTCAGGGATTATGCTGCCAGCATATTAGTGAAATGCTGTGGTTTCTGTATCTCACCCTAATCATATCAACTTTTTATGAAAGAACTTTTGACACAAAGCCGTGCCATAGAATGTTTCAACATAAAGGTAGTTGGTTTGAATTTGTGATTCTGAATTTGTTTCATCTCATATGCTTTTATGTCATAGTTTTCTTAATGCTGTCAGCATGAATGTGCTTCAAATAGCTTTCAGTCCTAATCTTGTGGTTCTGTTCCCTGAAGATAAGCAGCAATGGCTTCTTCTATTTTCCTGTGGGTTACCAACAGGCCTAAATCGCCCCCTTAGTTGTGCTGACAGGCTCAAGTGAGAAGAGATGGGGAAGAAGGAGAGGAAACAAAAGAATGACTGAAAAAATATGTGAAAAATAGAGAAGGGAGAAGAAATATCTTTGGAAGGTGATAAAGGCTATGAGTTACCTCCGGGCTACTGGTCTCCTGCTTAAGAGTTTATAAGCCAAGAGTAAGAAAGGGCCACTCTGCAGCCCCCAAAAGAAAGTGTGTCTGTGGCCATTTGGTGCCATGGCCTGAGCTTAATGATCAAGAATAGTTGTGTCGTGTGTTGTCAGGACCCAGGACAATCAGAGAGCGGGCAAATCCTGAGTCTTTAGTCAACCTTTTATGTGATGTGAAGAGTCACACAAATTTCTCCAGACTCAGGCAAAGGACATCTGACTAGCAAAACTTTGGGGATATGTAAGAGCTAAAACAGATAGGCAGTCAGAAAATATTGATCATAAAAATACTTCCTTCAATGAAAGAGACATCTCAGAAAAAAATCCAAAGTAGTGGAGAATCTGCAAGTAGACTGTACTCTCTGATATCATTTTGGTCTCATCTTTGTGCTTGGTAGTGAGAGGTTATGTGGGGTGGTGGGAACTGAGACCAGGAGAGGGGAAGTGATGTGCTCAGTGGGCATCTGAGCAAAGTCGTGTGTGTCTATTTCTGGGTTCCCTCTTCTAGAAACAGAATCACATGGAAGTCAGTCAGATGTAACAGCAGACTAGAGTTTGCTTCATTACATGAAAAGAAAGAGCCATAGCTAGGATGGAGTTCCTTTTTTGAGGTCTTGAAAACTCACTTTTCCCAGGGCTGTCTCAAACTTCCTGTGCACAGGAAATAGAAGCAATTCTAGTTGATGCCTGAAATCTTGATGAAGTGGACTCAGCTTCCAGGTACCACTGATATCATTTGGGCAAAAGGAAATAGACTTAGAAAGTACAGGGGCTAGTGACAAGCAGGTCATGATCCATGTGGCCTTGCTCCAAGGAAGGGGTCAAATGCAGCTTGAATTTCTCAGTCCTTGGCAACTCCAGTGATGACACACAAAAGCCCTGCATTTTGGCAGCCTCTTCTTTGCTGACAGAATTTAAAGTATTTCTGGGTCACTTTATTGCTTATTTAATTCTATTTTTATGGTTCTTTTCCTTATTGGGTTCTAGCTCTCCTGTGACTTAAGTGGCTCAGGTCCCCTCAATTCTATGCATATCTGGGTTCTTTCCTCTTTAGCCAAATGTCACAAAACTTAAAGGGTCTTAGAGACTGATTCAGAAAGATGAGTGTTTTCTATTAGAGAGATTCTAAAGTACGTAGTAACGCTGTATACTGGGGCTACCTGGTCAATATAATGAGGTTTATAGATATACATCATTGATAATTGCTGATCTTAGTACCTTCCCTAGCTCCCTCCCCTTTTTAACTTTAGATACTAGAAAGGGAGTCAATATAGCTAGCAGAGATCTTTCTCATTTCAGAGTCATGACTAGAAATTGTAGTTGATTTCTGTTGCCTATGAGAAACCCTTAGAACATGCAGACTGGGTAGGTCTCAAGAGTGTCAGAAACAGCAAGTCAAAGTGCATTCAGTTGTTGGTCTGCAAGTGGAGTTCAAGATGCATCACTGCAGATTAACGGAACTTCTTTGTTTGTTCCAGTCAGCTTTGGCTTTTTGTGGAGTGCTGTTCTTTGCTAGACTGAGAAGAGGAAGTTGGGAAGGTGCCCTGTCAACCCTCACTGTACTTTGGTTTCCATATCAAGAGGCAGGGAAGGGATGGGAGCAAGCTTGCAGTAAAAAAAAAACTTTATTCGGCAAATATTTATTGAATACCTGCTGGGGGCAGGTGTTAGAGATAAAGCAATAAACAGGGAACAGCCCCTGCTCTCTGGGGCATGTGTTACATTGAAGGAAGAGGGTAAACAAATCAACAAATATGTACCTGGGGGTGATAGTGCATGCAAAAATAGGTTGGTGGTAGGTGGGTAGGTTGATAGAAGAGAGAGAGATGAAGAAAAAAAAATGGAAACCAGCCAGGAAAGGGTTAGGGAGAGCTGGTGCTGCTGTTTTTTGTAGATGTGTGTTGAGGAAAGGCCTCTCTGATGAGGGAACATTTCAGCAGGTTGTGCAAGGACAGGAGGCCTGGGCAGAGAAACCCTGAGGGTGGAGTCAGCCCCTTCCTGCAGCTCTTCCCTGACTGATTCTGACTTATAAGCTGAAAGTTACTTTTACCAGAGGCTTATGAAGTAGTTATAATTAAACAAAAATTTGTACATAAGTACATTATTAAAACATTTGTTGTTATGTTAAACACAAAATTCATATTTCTTTATGTAGAATTCAGATTTTTTTCAGAGAACCACAAAAAGGATGCCAATCTACCAAACTCTTTATTGCTTCTAAGGTATTTGTAGCATAGAAAATGATTCCTTTGGGGGCTCCAAGTGCCACATAAATGTAGAGTTGTTTTACTGCCCCTGCAATTCAGATCGCTAGAGAATGTTCATCTGAAATAAAATCAGGTTTGCTTTGGGATAATTTGAATGAATGATATAACTTGAAATTCTGCCAGAAACCCCATTCTCTCATAGTGTATGATGTGACAGAGGAAAAAATTGTTATAGAGGCAAAGAATACACTGGTGTTGCATTAGTCAAATCTGGAACTATGCCAAGATTCATCTAGAAACCAAAGAGTTAATCTGTGTTGTAAGTTACTGTCTACCAGCCCAGAGTTACCTGATCAAGATTTTTGGGGTTGGCCTGCTGGAATAAATAGTAGTGAAGTAGGTAAGGTTAAGAATTTGCTAAATCAAGGAGAGGATACCTTAATATTTAGAAACCAGAGTTTTTTGGGAACCTTGGAAAATAAGGCAAGAATCAACTCTTCAAAGTATATTCCAAGGGTTTCTTGTATTACTGGATTTTAAGATGTGTTTTATCAATTTAGAGGATTTAGGTTAAATAGTTACTGTTTGAGTTTCATGTATGTTCTAAACTATTTCTATAAAATTTTAAAACATTTTATAGGAAGAATTAGAAATATCAGAAATCAAATAAGAGATTAGGTGCTAAGATCTGGAGCTTATATCATTTTTAGGGGATGCCATCTCCCTGTCACATCTTGGTCCCCCCTCTACACATGCACACAAACTCCATCCTGAACTGAATGAGATACGCTTCCTCTGAGCGTTTAAAATATCCTCACGGACACTTATTAGCTCAGGGTCCGTGGCTTTCTGGGAGACTGACTCGATCCTTGAACTCAGAATAGCCAGCATTTTGCAGGATGTTTGACATGTAATGGGGGTTCTGTGTATGTTTATTGATGAACGAATGAGTCATTAGATTTATATCTGGTTCAAACTTCCTGGTAACCCAAGCAAGAAGAAAAATATATTGACTACACAGTTCTCATCTGTATTTAAGATTAAACAGATACTGCTTCAGAAGATCCAATTATATTTTCTTGGTACTAAATTCCTGAATATATGTGTCGGAACAGGGTATAATGACAGTGAGTTTTAAGAAGTAATGTTTCAAAATGCAATGAGCTGCTGCTCCCTTGCTCAAGTAAGTGAAAGAATTAGCATGGCCTTTGGGAGAGCCTTGCAGCCAGAGGCCAGCTCCAGAGCCTGGAGAATCTTGTCTTCACTCATTTCTTAGAGTCCCAGTTACAGCCACTTTCTCAGAAGACAGAGGGTCATAAGATGGCTTCTTTTCTGCCACTGCATTTTATTTTCATGATTGCCACTAATAGATATTCTCCTGGAAGATTTTATTGTGCTCAATCCTGAGGCATTAAGTGATGTGTGTGAATTAAGGGAGGACATCCGATAGAAAACAAATTGTGAAGAGGCTGTAGTTCATTTAGGATTGCAGTGCACACAGCAGGGTGTGGGGTCTCAGAAAAATTTGCCCCTGCTGACCTGTAAAGGCTTTTTATAGCAAGCATTTTTATGGAAACAAATAACAGATATCACTGTATATGGGAGAATAAATGACTGGATATTTGTTTAATTAAAAATTAAACCAGATTTTTTTTTTTATGAGGGAAGTGTTAGCAGTATAAAGATATAGTTGCTGAAGGAAAGATTGATTGGTTTTTGCTGTGTAAATATGGACTCAGAAGGACAATTAAAAACCCATTGATCTTTGAGCAATAATTGTTATTTAAACTTTTTAAAGGTCATGTTTTTTCTTAAATGGAACAATCAGTTAATAGAGAAAAACATTGAGTGTTCCGAATCCCAAGGCAGTTAATTCATGTGTGTGACTTTCTCCTGTAAGGAGAAAGAATAGGAAACATACTTATTTAGCGTCTTGTAAATAGTTCTAGATATTTTTCTTTTTCTCAGAACTCTTATAGTAATTTTGTGAGTCAAAAAAAAAAGGAAAATGAAGTAGTGAGATTAAGTTATTTGTTAAGATCATGCAGCTAGTGTGTATTTCGAAGTCAGGATTGAATCCACTTAAGTTTCTTCCAAAGCTCAGGCTGGTATTTTATTTTAAAAATGCTTCAGTGACTTGCCATTTGCCTGTAAGGGACCCACAGGGACCTCAGAGCTACTGCAAGGGTTTCATTTAAGAGCACATTATCTGTGCATACAAAAATAATGTCTCATAGATATATGTACATCTATATTTCAAAATTATGTAACCATTTTGGAATTTCTCATTAACAATTTATTTAAATGTATTACAATTAGAATATGAACTCCACAGTAGTAGGGATATTTTTTCTTCTTTATATATATTTGACATCAATTGTGGTCCCCATGGATTTCCCACCACCATTTCACCAGTGCACCATCACCTCAGTCCCTTGTGCTCTTTCTGCTCTCTACCTACTCCCTCCTCCTTCCCCACCAAGTGTCCCCTATTTGTCCTTGTCTTTTTGTTTTTGTTATTATTATTATTGTTATTATTATTCTTCTTGGTCATTTATTTGGTTCTCTTATATTCCTCCTAGGGGGGAAACCATGTGGTATTTTTCTTTTGCTTTCTGACTTATTTCGCTGAGCATAATCAGTACTAGGGATTTTTTTGGTGTACTTTGTGTGATGTAACTCAAATGCCTAGAAACAAGCTCAGCAGAGTAGTTGTTCAATAAATATTTGTGCATGCAAGAGTGAAATAATCATTGTAGTGCTTTATGTCATGCTTTAGTCTCTTGTCTATTAATAGACATTTAAATTGTTTCCATTTTTTAAAAAACTGCTTACCCATGCTACAAATAAGTCCTTATACTTCATATTCATACTTTTTACAGAAATAATCTGTTATTTCATTATATTAGATTCTTGGAAGTAGGCTTAGTGGGTCCAAGGCATATATATTCTTGATTTCGATACAGTCTTTCTGCTGGGAGTCTGGCACAAATATCAGTGCCACTTCCTCCCCTCCCTCTAATGGCGAGTAAGATTATCTGTGTCACCTTAACCCAGCTGACATTAGAAATTAACATATCAGACTTTTTGCTCTTTCAAAGTAGTGTTAAAGTCCAGAATTTGGAAGACTAATCCTTTATATTTCTCTTTATACTGCTTGGAAGCTAGGACAATTTTCTGTGCTTTCTTTCCTTCTGAGTTAAGAGAATGTGTGTGAATGATGATAGTCAATAAAATTAATGTTCTTTTTAAACCCAAGTTACCGTCTCTTTGCTACTCTCTGACACCTGTCTGGACCTAGGGATCCTGTCTCTTGCAATTGGTTGTTATGTGCCTAGGGAGAAAAAAATCTGAAATTAGTTGCACATCTTCAGCAAGTGAGATCTGTCCATTTGCTGAGAAACCATGGATGCATTTTTAAACCATTCTTAACCTCTATGGGAATGATCTGCTATTGGGAACTTGTGGTCTCTTGTTCTGGGCCCATCCAGCTTTGTAAATGAATGAGACTCCAGAATGTATTTATGCTGGCATTTAAGGATGCAGAGAAGCAGCCAATAACTGATGTTGATCTTCGTCCCATAGCAGGTGCAGATGGGCTAGTCCACATGTGACCAACATCTTTCTATAGCAAATAATGTGAAGTACACTGACTCACTGCTGACCTTTTAAATGGGATTTCAGTAGAGAATTTTAAATAACTCACAGAAACACATACTGAACATTCTCCAAAACATCAGGAGTATTGTATTTTTTTGAATAGCATTCTTTTTTATTCTCACATGAAAACTATCTAAACTGGTATATTTCTCTTTTTGCTTTGGTTACTAGAAAGTTCAGAACCTAATGTAAATTCTAACGAATCCTCCCTGCATTTTTTCAGTGAACATACACAGACTCCTGCTGTGTGTCAAGCTAAAGTGCTGGTACTTCTGAGCTAAAGGACAGTGTCAGCCTTCCAGCAAAGGGGTTCCAGTCCCCGCTGGGAATGAATGACTGCTAGTCTCCTCCAGCCCCTTGCTGGATGCTTGCCCTACATTGGGTGAGCCCAGCTTTTCCCATGGAACATAACCCTTTTCCACTAAACTTATTAGCACTAGAAAGGAGGCAGCTCATTTTCCTCTCAAGGTGAAGACAAAGGCCGCTGTTGTCCGAGAGTGAAGGGCCTTTGGTGACTTGATTAGCACACAACCTGGCCTGTGCCGATTTTCAGATGGAGACCATCAGATATAATCTGCCATCTCATTAGGTTGACACTGTTCCTGCCCCTTCTTGTAATAATGGCCCTGCAGCACTTAGTAATCTTAGGTAAGTGGTGTAAGAATACACTCCAGAGGTAACCCAGGGTCAGCAGCAATAGATGCTCAAAAAAGCAATTGTTTTCTCATTCTCTGCTCTGTTTAAAATATAACAAGCAAAGAAATATAATAATTGGGCAGGCTTAAATATTAGGGGAGTAGAACTTGCAGCAATATAACTTTTTAATTCTGATTTGAACCTGCAGTTTTTCAAGATCAAGGGGATCGTGAAATATGTTGGATGCTTGCCCTGGACTTACGGAAGAGAGCTCATTTATTCTACAGAAGGAAGAGAGGGGCCCCGAAATATTTGAGGATCTAGGAGATGGACAGTATTTATAAATTCTCCTTTTCTAGTGTAAGCAGGTGAAATAAAAGTTAGTTAGGTTATAAAAAGAACTTCCTGAGTAGTGTGGAAAAGCGGAGGAACCTTACCTCTTGTTTTTAATAGTAGGCAGTGGATGGATGGAGGAGAAATTTCCCTCTGCCCCTCTAGTCTCTTTTTGGACTAGTTGAACAATCATGTGATACCAGACAGATTAGTAGGAGAAAAAGAACAAATATAATGACCTATGTATAGAGAATCTCCGTGCAAATTCTGGAGGAAATGGGGCAACACAATCGTTTATATTCTTAACTGAGGAAGGGGATAAGGGCTTGGCGCCTCAGGGAGATAAAGAGAGGGACTTATGACAAAAATCATATGTTCTATAATTAGATTTTTGCCCTGCCATATAGATGGGTTTCTCTGACAGTTATCTCCAGAATAACCTTTCTAAGTCTAGATAATTCTACCAATCTTCATTCTTTTAGGTAATTCAGGTAATGTTTAAAGTTTCCCTTGAAGCCCACAAGGCCTTGATTGGCCTCAATTTGAAATAATTTACCTGCCATGATGACATGTCTTGAGTAGACATCTTGAAGTGGTCCATCTGGCTATCCTTTGACAGCTATTTTCTTTACTGGAATTGGAATTCAGGCTGGACATGAATTTACAAAGAAAACAACTTGCCTCTGAGAACTGCATGGATGTGGTACACTGATTGCTCTACAATCAGTGGGTTGTAAGGCTGTGATGGGGGAGGCCTGTCCACAGGGCTAATACCATCTTCTCTTTACATCAAGATGGGGAGACTAGAGTGGTGGGGGAACCACTCAAAATCACTGGGATCTCTTGAAGAATCAAAAGTGGGGGGAGGTATGTCTTCCGAAGCAGAACTTTCTGAAAATGTCAAGATGGAGTGATTACTTTCTGGCCCTTTTATTCTTTCACATAACACCATTTCTCTGATAAGTGAAGCCAGAGAGGTGGAGAAGTGGGAGAAGTCTAGTCAAGATGGAACTTGGTAGGGACCTGGACTTCCAGGTAGCTGAACCCTTCACTCTCCAGAACTTAGCTAGATCTCATTCAACCCAGCTGGATCATGAGGACCAGGTCCCTCCATACACTTAGATTTAGATAACCTCTGTAAACTCACCCTTACTTTAGAATACTTGTGTAGTGCTGGATTTTTATTTCTCAATGTCTGAATAGAGGTTTTCCCTAACTGTTATGTTTGGGTGACTCAGAAAATAAATGTTGATTTTGAACCGGTAACATATCAGCCTGGTGAATTTTAATACAATCCAGCATTCGAGAATTCTCTGTTCTTGAGTCTTTTTCTCCAGAGAGCACTTTGCCCTGGTTGATCACTGGTTAGGCATAAAAGACAAGAAAAAAACTGCAGCTTGAAAGAATACACTTATGTGAGAAGGGATGTGGTCAAAACATAAAGAATACTATTGATTCCCTGTCCGGAAATTTTAATTTATGTAGCAAACATGTATTCAGTGACTGTATACTCCTAGGTGTGGGTGGAGAGCAGTAGAATTCCCACCTTCTAGGGTGGGAAGCAAACAGATAAGCAAAGGAAATTATATCAGTTAGGGATAAGTGATGAAAACTAGAATAAAATGGAGTCAGGAGGCAGAGGGACTGGAGGGTAGTGTTGTTTTAGAAAAGCTGCTCAAGAGAGACCTTTCTGAATATGTGACATTGGGCTGATATTTGAGTGAATTCAGAGTGTAACCCTGTGACACCCTGGGGGTGTGTCTGAGGGCTGCTGATGGAGGTAGGAGCTTTCCAGGAATCAGGAGTAGCTCTTGAGGGCCCTGTGCAGGGTCAGAGTGTGCTCAGTGTCTGCTTGCAGAGAAGGAGATGAGAGAGTCAGTTCGTCTTCATCACATTGGTTTGCCACGGAAGTACTGGTTTTAGCCTACAGTTTTTGATCAAGCACCTGAATATGACCCATCAGGTAACGAACCTCTTGAAAACCTTGTTGAACATGTTTGCTGGCGTAATTGCGCAGACATGTTAGTCTTGACAGTTCATCAATAAAGGAATTTAAAGGGAATGTACAAAAGAATTTGGAACTTCTGCAGTTTAAGTCTACCATTAGGGACTTCATTTTATTTAGCTGTTGTTGTATTTTAAGTGTATAAATAAAGCGATTAGAGGCTTTTTTCCAGTTTACTATTTGAATAGCAATATATGAATATGATAAAAATTCAGACATGTTACAAAAATATTTAGAGAAAATAAGTCTCAGAACTTTCTTGAAGCAATTAATATTAGATTATTGGGTATCTTTCATAAGAATATAATGCCCCCTACCCCTATAAAAATTAATAATTGTTGACTATGCCCATTTTCAGCTTAGAGATCTCGTGCTCTTCTGTATCAGTGAACATGGGCGTACAACCTAGTCATTCCTACACTGGCAGCAATTAAGGATTTTGTATCCTTGCTATAATGATACTGGGATGAAAATCCTGGTACATTTTTCTTTGTGTACTTTAGGAAAAATTGCTGAGAGTAGTAGGTAGGTTAAGGGGAAAGCCATAGTACACTTCACCTCCTCCCCCATCCCCAGGGGAGAGTCTATTTTCTCACCAACACTGTGTGTTTGCAACATAAATGAAAAATGCACTTTGTTTGCATGTTTTGTGTTGTGGTCAAGGAATGTTCTCTGTATGACTGTGATTCCTTGAAATTTATTGAAAATTCTTGGAAATCAAGTACAGGGATAACTTTATAAATGTGCCCATGTGCTTTGACAAAATGTGAATTGTGTGTTGGGATAAACGTGTTATGTATTTTTGTTACTCCTGCTGATGAAGTTGTTCACATTATCTGTCACCCTACTGGTTTATATCTACATGTTTTCTCAGACCATTACTTTCACAAGAGAATTTCTATCACTGTTTTATTCCATTTGTCCTTGAGCTCCCACTTTATATTTTTGTTTAGGAAGGTTATCGTTATTTCTTCTTGGTGCATTGTAAGCTTCAGTTCTTTCTTTTTGTCTCTGCTCTTAGTATTGCAACATCAGCTTTTTTTCCCACTTGGTGTTAGGTGTGTTCATTTTCATTCTTCTTTTCTTTTTATATTTTGTTCTGTCCCAGAAATGTCACCTGAAAATTATGAGTCAGATTTGTAAACCCATTTAGCATTTTGTAGTTTAATGAATTTAATGTTTATAATTTTGAGTTTTACTGATTTTTGAATATATCTGTTTTATATTTGTTATATAAAATATTTCAATATTTTTCTATTTAAAAAAAATTCCCTCCTGTTGGAGTAATCAAGTTTTCTCTTTCTCTTTCTTATCCTCCTTGACTTAACTGAGAACTGATATGGACCACTGTAATAAAGTACCACCAACAAAGTGGCTTAAAACAACAGAAATTGACTGTCTCCCAGCACTGGAGATTTCAAGTTAGAAACTGAGGCTTCAAGTTTGAGGTGTCAGCAGGAACATGCTCCCTCAAAAACCTGTCAGGGAACCCTTCCTCTGTTTACCTCAGCTTCTGCTGTTTTGCTGGCACTTCTGGCATCCCTTCATCTTTAACACTCCATATGTAACTTCTTGGCCATGTGATGTTCTCCCTGTGGGTCTTTGTGTGATTTCTCCCTAGCTTTATTATTTCCTTCCTTCTGCTTGTTTTGGGTTTATGTCGCTATTGTTTTTCTATACTTTTGAGGTAAGAGCTTATATTATTGATTTGAGACAGTTCTTCCTTTCTAATGTTTGTAATTATTACTGTCAATTTCTCAGCTGGCTTAAACTGCATTCCACATATTTTGATATATTTTCATTTTATTTCAGGTAAGTATATTTTAAATTCTCTTAAGATATTTTCTTTGACCCATGGATTATTTTAAGTGCATTGTTTTCTGGTGTTTCGAGTGTTTCCTGTTATCTGCTGCTGATTTTTTTTAAGTTTGGTTCACTGTAGTTGGAGAATATATTCAATGTGATTCCTTTAAATTTGTGCATAGTCTGTGTTATGATTACTCCTGTTGTATAGCCCAAAATATACGTAAAGCCTGTGTTCCATGGGCATTTGTAAAGGATGTGTATTCTGCTGTTCTGGGGTGGAACATTCTATTTGATTTTGCTGGTTGGTTGTATTATCCTTTTATATTCTCTTTCCTTGATCATATTTTGTCGAGTTATTATCAATTGTTGAGAAAGGATCCATGTACTTTTTAATGTTCTTTCTACCAAGAATGTATACTTCCTCTTTGAGTACTAAAATCTCTGAATTCATAAGGAGCATTTCTTTTTTAAAAAAAATACTTTTTTTCAATTGAGGCAATATTGGTTTAAAACATTATGATAGAGGTACAGGATCTTCCCCTTCAGGTATCACTATACCCACCACCAAATGACCCATAGTCCTCCACCATAGTCCTTTGTGCATAAGGAACATTTTTCTTGACCCTTGAATAGATCATAATAGTGATATGGCCCCAGTGTCTTCTTACATCCTTAATTCTTAAAAGCAGATACTTTATCCATTTTAGTTGCTGGACACAAGCACAGTGAATCAGACCCTGGGGTGGGGGGGGGGGTGGAGAGAAAATAGTAGCTTTCTCCTGCATAAGAAAAGAATATCAACATGCTTTAATCCCCCCTTTTGTTTTCCCACCACAGCTACTTGGCTAGTGTTACATAACTTTTGGTTCCAACTTCTTTTTAAGAATATGAATGCCAATGGGTTTATGATCTGAGCCAAGCCATAGTGGGTAAATGGTTCTTGGTTTTCTTGTGCTGAGAACATGCCCAAAACCCACAGGACTCTACCACCAGTTTTGACTATATCATTGGGTTATTTTAGAAATTTTGATCTGAAATTACAAAGTGATGTTTTCTCAAACCACACCACCCTCACTCCAAAAGTATCATTGAGGAAATTAACTTTGGGTGACAAACACTGTATTTTCTAGATCCAGCAATCTCTACCTAGTCATCTCTTTGATAATCATAAAGACAGTATCATCATAAGATGCAGTAAATAACACCCACCAAGTTTAATTGTTTTTAAATTGCAATTATAACTGATTAAATGCTAAAATGTGAACAGCTGCAGAGGAATATTTAATAGATTTCTTGGAGCCCTCTTTTGATAGGACTTTCAAAAGACTAGCTTATGGAAATACATGATAAGTGTTCTTTTATATTCACAGAAGAAAGCACAGAGACCATTCAGAAATGAACTTTTTCATTTCTGAAAATTGGCAAGAAATGAATTTTCTGCTAAGCTGCTCATTGGCAGTCACTTAGCTGGTAGACAGCCTCTGTGCACAGCCTACCTGAAGTCAGCAGACATCACAAGTTCAAGTTAGGAGTGAGGGAGGCCTTTGTGGAGTGTCATCTGCACTCAGTCTTGAAACATGAATGGGATTCTTTCATTCCACATACATGGCATTACTCTGCAGCTGTGTGCCTATCACTATGTGAGAACTAAGACCCCAGGGTGAAAGAAATCCTGACTTAAGCTTGTAGTACCATGATGTGGGGGGAGATGGGCTGAGCAGTTGTTGCAGGGAAGACACTGTGACTTATGGGCCAGAGCCCACCTGCCATCTTCTGTAGTCCATGAGAAGAGAATGATTTTTACAAAGCACAGAGGAAATAGCGATGGGTTTGAGGTCCCCTGGAACAAAGTTCCAGTTCCTCATCTACTTAAAACATGCCTCAATTATACCAGATTTCATATGGTCTACCCTTGATTTTTATTTTCTTTTAAGATTCAGTTATCCTTTTGACTGTTCCTTATAAAATGTGGTTTTGGTGCATCTTCTTGTCACCACCCACTGGTTGTATTCCTCTTTTCCCCTGTGTTTGTAAAATAGTGTTTCTTAACACTATTTTTTTTGTGGATGGGGCATCAGAGATTCTGAGAATCCTCTACACTCCTTAAACTGAAAGTAAGCCAGTGCACACGTGCCTTTTTCTGGGAGAAGGGCTTTTGGTTTCTATCAGATTCTCTGAAGCTCATCATTTAAACATTTTGAGAGACATGGTTTTACTGTGAGTTTCTTAAACCTCAAATCAATGCCACTGATGCTGACCAGTGTGGAATTAAGCACAGAACTGGTGAATTCCCTTGTAGTTTGCCAGGACAAGATTCCAACAGCTTTATTCATGCATTTGAATGAGTGAGAAACTCTTCTCAAAGTACTTTGTGCTTAGGTCATAGGTGCAGTGTCTTGAGGGGATGTCTGTAAGCTCGAGAGAACAGGGTCTAAGAGAAGAATTATGTAGCCAACAGTTTATTTGGAAGATAGAATCACAGGAGTGTGAGTTGAGGAAGAGAAGCAGAACAGGGGAAGATGCTCTGCTTTATCCTCTGCTGGCTAATGCCTCTCAACAGGCTGTGAAGAGCCACATCTATCTCTCAGTGGCTTATTCACTGAGTGGTTCAGCACTTCTCCAGGGTGTTATACTGGGCCATGCCTTGAGGAAAGCAAAAGGGTGGGTTTATCTCTGGCTTCACTCCTATCTCCTTGTCACCTTGTTAAAGCCTTAGATGTTAACCCTACCTGACTTCACATTGACCTTTTCCACCCTCAGGAATAGCTCAATAAGCCAGAACCCACTCTCCTCATGGGGTGGCCAGTCAGTACCAAAGTGCAGGAATGATCCCTTGTAAGTTAACAATTAAAGAGTTAACAATTAAAGAGAAGTTAGTGATATATTTTATATAAAGAGAAGTTAGTGATATATTTTGAGGAATCTGTGATGATGCATAGATTTGTTTCCAGGAGGAGGGGAGGCAGGAATCTGAAGGGTATGGGTGGAATTGGGGGCAGAGGAAAGGAGACAGAAAAAGCACATCATCAAGGGAAATAGGATGGGGAATAAGACGGTCCTACTGAGATTGTGTTTTCATCTTTCTGTGCTTCATCTGATAGTCATTACACTTCCAGTCTGTGCCAATGGTGGTACAGCGATGTGAGCAAAAGCAGACATGGACCCTTCTCTCACAGAACCTGGAATCCAGTATAGAAGACAGAAATTGAATTACATAATCATATGAGCAAATGTGAAACTGCAAGAGTAGTAAGTGTTCCTATGAGAATGAAAAGCAGGCTGTTCTTGAGAGTCTCTTTTAGACTGAATTAAATCTAGTGAGAGAAGTCAGAGAAAGCTTTCTAGGCAAAATGACTCATGAACTGAAATATAAAGTTAAGGGTAAAAGGAAAGAGCTTTCTGGGCCAGGTAACAGAATGCCCAGAGGTTCTGTGGTAGGGGAAGGCATGGTGAATATCAAAGTCAGAAAGGAGGCCAATGTGATGGGAAAAGAGAGAGCACGTGGTTGAAAAGGTGGGCGCAACAGTCAGACCAGGATGTATTAAAGAGTTTTGTCTTTCTCTGAGGAGCAATGGAACACTTTTGGAGCAATTTAAGTATACATGCTGTTATTATCAGGTTAAAGATCATTTGGAAGGCTCAAGCAGTATCTCCTCCTCCCCAACAGAAGACCCTTTACTCTTACTGTTGGGGCAACTCCTACAAAAACCCAAGTATTAACAACCCATGGGTATGTGAAGGGAAGCAATTCCTGGAAAATTGCTGAAATAACAAATAGGTATTGGAGAATTTGAACTAGTCATCATAACAGACTCTTCTATGTGCTAATCCTAAGAAGGTTTTTCAAATGCTACCTAGTTTTTCTATATTTATCTCTTGAGATTTCCTGGCAACACTGTCAGGCAGGGCAAGAAATTCAAGTGCCCTTATGGAAAGTTCTAGAACAATCTAGAAATATAGGCCTCCTCATGAGACACCCCTCTCCCCCCAACCAATGACCAATTTGGGTGCCATTCGGGTGAAGGCTTGCTCCCACACAGCCCTAGGTCAGTATAGGAAGACTTGCACTCCCAGTTTCTCTGTGGTTCCTGTAGAGTCTTGACTAAAACACTTTTTGAGCTTGCCTGTGCTCAAGTCCCCAATACCTATTTTGCTTTCAGAAGCTTTGGAGATAGTTGTGTGGTCCAAAAACTCTGTACATTCAAAACAAGACACAAAGCAGAAACCCCACAGTGAAGCAATTTAAGAAAAATTTATCAGTCCAACTTTTAAGTTACCTTTGGCTTGTGATAAACAGAATAATTCAACTCATTAACTCAGGAGAGGGTATCTCTGAAGGGCAGCCTATTTTGTCTTTTGAAAAGCTTTGAGAGGAATTTCAATTAATTCTCATTTAGCAGGAATTTATTTATATATTTTAATTACCGCCAGTCAAAGCAAATTGTCTGCCGCTTTAGTGCAGCAAGAAACCTTCAGATTGGCTAGAACAGACTTAGTTGATTACAGATTTATGCATATGAACCAAGTGTGTGTTCGTGTAAGAGTGTTTTTCTAATCAAGTCAGGAGTGATTGTAGTCTGGGTAGTTTTCTGGGTAGTTTCAATACTTCAGAGTATTTAAAAATGGCTGCAGGAATAGACTTCCCCAATATTCTCAATGTACAAGAAATATTATGGGAATGTCTATATGCATGATGTCCATGCTTTGTGTTCCCTGGCATGCTCTGTACTTACTGTCTCAACTGGGTGGCTGCATGTGAGAAGCTGAATTAACATGTCAAATCTTGGATAGCCCTTCTAAAATTTTTTAGGTGTACACTTGCTTTGCTATTCTATAGCTAAGAATCATCCTAGGGAAATGTGATGAATGTAGGACTTCACAGTGGATTTTGGACAAATTGAAAGAATTTTAAAAAGAGTCATAAAAGTGATTAAGGGCTGGAGGGAGTGACTGAAAGATTAAAGGAGTGAAATGCAGAACTTTGCCAAACTACAGATGTGGGTGGAGCAGAAGGCAAAACACTTACTGGCTGGCCAAATGCTGGGAAAGGAAGAAGGGCTGTTTCAAGGCTTTTAACCTCTTTTTGGGTCATGGATTGAACATGGTAATCCTCAGGGAAAGGGGAGGTTCCAGCTTCCCTGCCTCACCCAAAGAAGGGTGGAGCTGGGCAGGGAGGGGAAGCTAGAAAGAAAGGAAGGAAGAAAAGAAGGATCAAGGAGGAGACCTGGAGGAGGTACATGGAGCAGAGAGACATGTGAAGAAGCTGCACTTACTTTTCAGCTTGGACTTGTACCAGGGACCTGGGGCACATGGAAGGAGATGCTTGAAACAGACGTGAGAGACCAGCGGGGATGTTGATGATTGCAGCCTTTATTTTGACTTCCGTTTTAATTTTGCTCCTCTCTTTCCAAACTTTCCTAACTCCTTCTTCCCTTTTCCTATGGGTCCCCCAGGGAAGGTGTCTCAAGATTCATGGCCAGCTTTCAGGCCTCAGTATCTGGCTGGGTCAACCCTGTTTGTGTAATTGTAACAGGGTATCCCTGTCCCACCCTAAGTAGGGTAAAGCTGAGCAGGGATAAAAAAAAAAAAAAAAAAACGCTAGAAAAAAAATTAGAGACAGAAGAAAGGGAAGAAAAAGGAATCAGGATGGAGAGCAGCAAGAAAACCTAGAGGAAGCATGTGTAGCAGAGGGACATCATGTACAAAAACGACTTGCTTTTTAGTCCTAAACTAATTGAAACAGGTGCGGGTGAAAGACTCATGAGGAGCTTAATAATGACAGCTTTTACCTTAATTTTAATTTTACTCTTTTCCTCCCAATTTGTCTAACCCTTTCTAACCCTTTTCTATAAGTCTTCACTGAAAGGTCCTTCAAACTTATAACAGGCTTTTGGGCCTTGCTTTAGCCAATCCTATTTAGCTAAACTTTTACCCTTAAAAAAATAGGTAACTTTAAATGCTTAATTTAATAACTATATTCTTTATCTTTTCTATATTATTTATAAATTATTTTAAATTTCCTTTCCATTAAAAACCTTATATGTTTATCTTAATACAACAAATAGCAAAACCCATTTAGAGCCAGCAGGTTTAGGGGTTCTAAAGTACCCCTCTCCTTGCCCTGTAACATAATTACCCACAAGGGCATGTGTAACTTTGGGTGCTGCATGTGGAAACTATTTTATCTATTCTTTCCCTTATCTTTATTGCACACTAATTGTATGAAAGTTAATTTCTATTGAAGGTCTTACACACTGGGGTATGTCTTGTTATAATGTAGGGGATGGCAGAAACCATTTAGAGTGTTCAGATTCGAGGGTCCCAGGGTACCCTAACTTTGCCCTGTACAAATCCTTTGGCAAATCCAGTAACAGTTGTGAACCCTTTCATCACAAACCGGGCTCTCTCCTACCCTCATTCTTGGTTCCAGGCATGTGCGATTACCATGCAAGTCTGGAATTGCCAGTTCTTTTGGTATTTCAAGATAACTTAGAAGTACAGAATTTTTAAAATTGTATTTTTTATTGAGGTAATGTTGCTTTACTGTAATAGCATATGATTTAGTGGTACAAATTCATACCTCTTTAGATGTATATTACCACAACACACAAACTACCGAGGCCCTCATAATCCTCCACCATAGTCCACTGCTCCCCACCATTTCGTTCCCCACTTCCACCCTACCTCTCTAGTAGCCTCAACTCTAAAGTCAGATTTCTAGGTTTTATTTTGACTGTTCATTTGTTTTTCTCTGTAATCCACATATGAATGAAATCATCAAGTATTTCGTTCCTTCTGGTTTATTTCACTAGTATAATCTTCTCTAGTTCTATCCATGTGATTGCATGTAATGAGAAGAAGTGCAGATTTTTATGTGGGTTTTTTTTTTTTTCGTAGCCAACATTTTTAGTTGCTAGTTTTTTAAAAATTTTTTTATTAATATAATTTTTTAAAAAATTTACATATACTTGCCATCAATTGTAATCCCCATGTATTCCCCATCACCATCTCACCAGTGCACCATCACCTCAGTCCCTCGTGCTCCCATCTTCCCTCAACCCTCCTCCTTCCCTCCCCACCAAGTGTCCCCAGTCTGTCCCTGTCTCATTTTTGGTTTCTGTGTCTTTATTGCTGTTACTGTTATTATTACTGTTCTTATTCCTTTCCTTGATCCTTATTTGGTTCCCTTATGTTCCTCCTAAGGGAGGAACCATCTGGTGTTTTTCTTTTGCCTTCTGGCTTACTTCGCTGAGCATAGTCCCTTCCAGATCCATCCATGTCCCTATGAATGAGTCTAGTTTTTCATTTCTGATTGCTGAGTAGTATTCCATCGTGTATATGTACCACAGCTTCCCGATCCACTCATCTGTTTTTGGGCATTTAGGTTGTTTCCAGGTCTTACCTATTGTAAGGAGTGCTGCTATAAGCATAGGGGTGCAGGTATTCTTTTGAATCAGAGTTTTTTTGTGTGTCTTTTGGGTATATTTCTAGGAGTGGGATTGCTGGATCCTATGGAAGTTCCATTCTTAGTAGATTGAGGAATCGCCATACTGCTTTCCATAATGGTTGGACCAGCTTGCATTCCCTATGTGGGTTACTTTTTAAAAAAGAAAAATCTATGCTGGGCAAATAAATACCTCTCTGGGTTGTTTTAGCCACTACAGTGCCATTACAATCTTAATTTTTGTTACTGTCTCTAAGTTCCTTGTGTTTAGTTTGGTTTGGTCCCACTTTTTTATGTGGGAGTCTCTCCTCAAATGTCAGGTGGTCCCTGGCTATAAATTCAATGAAAAATGCAGGGGAAAAAAAATCCATTTCCTGTAGATAATGGATGGTGAGTGTATGTGGGTGTTTCTCTGGGCACATAGCTTTTCCAGAGAATTGTCCTGTCTGCCATGGAAGGGAGAGAAGGCAGGCTGTATGGGTTCAGAAGCTGTTTGGTTTCATGCCTGGATGCTACCTTATATAAGAATGTTGTAAGTTTATTACCAGTCCCTCAGTTCTCTGTTGTCCACCTCATCCACGTATTCCACTTTGCCTGATGCTATTGAATTCAGAGTCATCTTTGTTAATTTCTTCCAAAGGATGAAGACCTTGTCTCCTGTGAGATTAAATGCCTTGGACAGCAGGACTGACTAGAAGCTCGGAGATTCTAAATTTGAGTCTTCTTTTAAATAACCTCTCTTTTTCTACCTAAGAGTCACCCATCCTTTTTGCTGTCTGATATCTAAGGGCTATCTGGTATCTAAGGTATAGATACAATTAATTTGCTTTTTGTTGGTCAAAACTGTTTTGTAGGCAAATACTGTCATAAGCTACAGTGGTCATCATGGGGCCTGGTTTTCATCTTCCCAGAATGCTCCTCTGCACTTACCTCCTTTTAGTTCTCTTTGTCTTGGTAAAGAGAATGTAATAGTGTTAACTATTTTATAGTTTTGGCAGTCTTTTGATCAGGGATCTGTAAAGGGAGGGACAGGTGTGTGTGTGTGTGTGTGTGTGTGTGTGTGTGTGATCTACCATTTTTGAAAGAACCCTTCTTGTTTCCTAATCCAGTTTTCTTCAAGACCTAGAGTCGTCTTTATTTTCTAACCTTTTCACAATGTCTTCTGCTGCTGGTTCCTTTCTCACATTCTAACCATTCAAATCTCGTATTCTAAACCCTAAAGGAATTATCCCTCCACCGTTCTTTTTGACCTCCAGTTTCAACACTAAAGAGTAACTTAATGTTGCTCTTTCCAGAATTTTTAGCTTGTGTCTCACTCTGACTTATTCCCCTGTGATTGCTGCTAGTCTTTGAAAATCACTTACCTGGTATAATGACCTCTCTGTCCTCCTCTTTAGTCTCACACACTGGTCACTGTGCTTTATGGATCTTTGACCTTTCTGGTGGTTTCCTTCCTTATTCCAGCTGCTCTTATCCTACTTCTGGCCACTCTTTAGTCTCTTGAGCTTGCTGGTCTTCATCTGATCTCCCTGAAATACCATCCTCCACCTAGCACCTAGTCAGGCCTCTCTTCTCTTCTAAAACACCTATTTCCTTGTGCACATCTGTGTTATCTTTAAGTAGGAATCCAGAGTTCATATCCTGATCCCTGACCCACCTTGGTCTAGCCCAGCATGTATAAGTACCTGTTGGAGGTATTTACACAAAGGTCCTGCTGATATCTCAAGAGCACACTTAAGACCAAATCAGTTTTACCTCACAGTCCATTCTTCCTCCTGAGTTGAACATTTTTGTTAACAGCCTGAGGGGCATTTCTTGGCTATACTTTTTCTCACCACAGAATCTAATTACTAAAAAAAGTTCTATTGCTTTTATTCTCACAGGACCTCAGAATCTGTTCCCTGTCTTTCATTTTTCATTTCCATTACCTTTGTGTAGCACCCCATTACTTCCTGCATAAATTATTGCAAAATGTTCTTACTGTTCTTCCTGTCTCCACTTTATCTTCTCTCTGGTTCATCTTCTATACCAGTGACTCCCAAATGCTGATTGAGTGAACACAAAATGAACTGGGATTGTGATTAGTGAGACCTGGGTGGGAGGTAGGAATAAAAATTTTTAAAACTGATTCACAGTGAATAAAAGAAATTTAGAACACTATTTGTGAAGTATATCGATAGATATAATCTTAACATCAAGGAGCAATGCTATATGGATTAGTGCATCTATCTATATATTTCTTTGAATAACACAGACTAGATGGATATCCACTAAAAGGAAGTGTTTACTTCTGTGCAAGGTAATAAAGGGGAGGTCAAGGAGAGCTGTGGTTTTGTTGCCTTAAAGATCCTAATGCCAAAATAGCAAAATGATGTCATTGTCAAAGGAGAATTGTGTTAACTGTTATTTGTCCTTTTCTTTCTGTATTAAGTAAGTTTGAAACTCTCCAGATGATAGTGATGCGTATTTCAGGGTTAGTTCTCACAGACTTTATAAGTGATCAGCTGAAATTGCAGATGCAGCTGTAACACTCCTGCTTGCAGGCTTTCCACGACTCCTGTCTCCTGCAGAGCCAACTTCAAATTCCCTGGCGTGCTGTTTGAGATGCTGACCTGACCTTTTTGCTCGTCTCAGTTACTCACCATTCACGCAGTCAGTGGCTGGAACACTCTGCTCTTCATAGGAGCTGGAAAAGGCCACTTGCTTTCATTTGTCTTTCTAGCAATTGCTGTTTTTCCCCCTGCATTTAATTCTCTTCAAACTCCCCACCTTTTGTTCATCAAAATATTATCTATTCTTTATGATGCATCTTCCATTCTGCCTCCTCTAGGAAATTTTCCTCTTTTCAAAGGTGTCCTTTTCTGTGCTTCCTAAAGAATTTTATTGATAACTTCTTTTATGATACTTAAGCAATGATGTGTTTATCCTGTCCTCCCCTACAGCACATTAACTTTGGACTTTGGACTTCTGGTCTTCAGAACTGTGAGAGAATGAGTGTCATTTTGAGTACAATTTAAAAAAAAATTATTTCCATAGCTACTTTGGCAGTACATTTTGACACCTCCATATATGCACATGCTTCACTCAACCTCCACCAAAATTACTATATAAGCCTCAAAATTGGTGGCAATTGTTACTACAGTTCTTGAAAGCATATAGCTATGCTCATATGCTCAGATTTTAAACTGAGAACAAGAACTTACCAACTGAAGCACCATTTGTGGCTTTGCTAGTGTGTTTGACCCACAGAAAAGATGGGCGTTCACTGTGGAGACTCAGATGCTGATATTTTGGTTGGATGGAAGTTGTGCTGATACGAGGAAGATAGAGTAGATTTGCTTCCCTGCTCTGGAACAGTATTTGAAAAACAAGAAGCAATCTGTAATTGAGCCTTTACTGAGTTTTTATTTTGTGTCCAACCCTGTGTTAGGTGCTAAATGGATATAAGGATAGGATTCTGTCTGGACCCTTGAGATGCTCACCATTCGATTAATTAATACAAAACCATTAGCAAAGCTAAGATTTAATCTGTTGGCAACAGATGTAAATAAGATTGAAGGAGGCAAGGGACCATCTTTGATTTTATGAATTAGGTACTTGTATTTTTTCAGAATTTATCACTGAGTTTCAGATTCTATGATAGTCCCTCAACTGGGTGTGTCCCTAGATTCCATTAAGTTCAAATTACCCCTTGGCTTGAGGCATGATTCCTGCTGATTTAAGGTAGAGCCCTGGAATGCAGAATGAGAAATCATCCTTTTCTTCCTTGCTAGGAAAATACTGTGCAGCCTGCAGAATCACCCTCAGGTAATGGGAACTGAATAAATTCAAGTACTGTCTTATCTAAATGGTTTGACAAGTTCCCCTTTGCCTGGCTAATTGCATTAGTCCGCTCTCCTTTTTCTTCTGCATGGGCTGATCTTCAACAGGAATGAGTGTTAGTGATCCCTGGACAAGAACTCCTGCTCATTGCAGCTGGAGAGCACCCAGGGCTTTGTTTGCTGACCCTGGGGGTGCTCTAGGGTATTACTTGTAATAAAGGAGTTGTCACATTTGTTTTGGATACTTACAGGCAAAACTGTGCCAAGCTTGTATTGGTTTTGGATAGGTGATCTGAGCAAGGTTGAATAGCTTGAGGAGACTAGTGGAGCTGAGACATAAGGGTGGCTAAGTGACCCCAAGTGTCACTATAACTTTCCAACACTTCATTTCCTGTTCTCTCTCTGAATCTAGCACTGCCTCCTTCATGAATTCACCTGGAGCCAGATATAATAATGCCCACCTATACCACAGTCAGAGGTGGTGGCTATGGAGATGGTCGTCATAAACACCAGCGTTTTAACTCTCACTAAAAACCAGTGTTGAGAAAGGATAGCAGTTAGCTCTCCTATATGAACTTTCCTGTGGTAGGAAAAAGTTGCTTTGCAAATCAAATCTTGAGACAACTGGGAGTCCTTTTGTTCCTGATAGTCTCTTGCTCTGGACTCACTTTTGTAATGCACAGTGCACTTTGGCCTCCAACTCTTGTTCTCTTTAGGAAGAGAGGGGACTGAGGTTGGTTCAGGCATCTAAGCCAGTAATGGGTATTGAGGCAAAAGAATTGAGGGTACAATTTCTGGGAAGAGTATCCTACATATACTGTTTGCTGGGTGAGTACTAGCTGGCACAGAGCATTTGGGAAAGGGAGAAAGACATCCTGTAACATGGGGGGCCTTAGCACCAGCAAGCAAGGCCTGTGTTTGGAATAGGGTCTTCAAGGTATTTGTGGTGGTCCGGTATGTCACTTTCTCTTGATTTAGGGGATGAGGAAGTGAATTACACTGAGGTCCTTGAGATAAGGTAGGAGCCGTGTCCCTGCAACCTTTTATAGACCCTTTCCTGGCACTCTTGGCATTCAGAGGAGAAGGGAAGAAGGGAGGAAAACTAATTCTATGGGGCTGCCACAAGAAGTACTGCCAACTATGTGGTTTAAGCAAATTTCTCAAAGTTTTGGGGTCTGGAAGTCTAAGATCAAGGTGTTGGTAGGATCAGTTTCTTCTGAGCTCAGTCTCCTTGACTTGTAGTTGGCCACTATCTCCTGAAGCCTCATATGATCATCCTTCTGTGCATGTCTGTGTCCAGATTTCCTCTTAGAAGGACAACGATCGTTTTGGATTAGAACCCATTCTAATGACCTCATTTTTATTTAGTCACTTTTTATTTTTTTTAAAGACTATCTCTAAATACAGTCACTTCTAAGGAATGTGCTGGGGGTTAGGACTTCAATACAAAAAATTTGGATGGAGAGGGCACAATATTCTAGGAGCTTAATTTTATAAATACTGATGCAGTCTGTTTGCTTTGTTGGCATTCTTTAAGAATGGAACCAGGTCAATGGAGAGCAGGAGGGAGGCAGGCAGTGGGGAGAGAAAATGTGTGTAATATACACACTTTAGGGAAGCTTGAATGAACCTATCACAACTTGGAGGATTGGAATTATTGTCACAGATAAAATTTTAGCACTCAAGTTGTATCCCTCATCCACTTCCAGAAAGTGTATTGTCTATGCCTTGAGTAAGACATTCAGTAATTACTTGGGATAAGTGCTCCCTTCTGGGTTTTCCTGATTAGGTTCATTTGAGATCTTTGTATTGGATCCTAGTTTCAACCTGTTGGGGACTGGCTTCTGCAAGCATGGAAATGTCTCCTATTTTAGAGGCAATGAATTCTTTACCTATACACTAGAGGGAATAACCCTAACAACCTTTATTTTGTATTTATGTAAAAAACTCTTGATTTCCAAGACTAACTCTAAGTTAGTCTTTTAAAACATACAGGAGGAACTCAAAGCTTAGTTCTCTGTAATGTTCTAAAGTAGCTTTTGTTGTTTAAAGATGTCTTCTCAGCAAAACAGTCTGGAGTGACAGCAGATCCTCCTGGCTGAGAAGATGATGCTAAACAAAGTGGCTTGACTCTTCGGTGGCTCTGGATCTTGTATGCACTTCCCTTGCCAGTGTGCAATCATGGTGTTTTTTTGGCCAACTTCCTACAGGCATTTTTTGATTCACATTGGGCCTCTTTTGTGAATCCAGGTGTGTGAGGTATTCTCCCCTTCATGCCATCTGCTCTTCTATGTTTTGCAGAGGAAAGCAGACGTGGAGTGCAGCTTCTTGATTTCTCTTTCAATGACTCACTCTTCTTGCTAGAGATCGATGCTCTTTTTAGAACCTTTGTTTCCACATGGAAGACTGGTTACCTCACACATAGGCCCCAGAAATGAAAAGCTTATGGATGGCAAGCAAGTAAAGGGAAGATGTGCCTTTCAGATTGTTTCTGTCAGGGGTCAAGGATGACACTTGATAATCTTTAGGCTCTGTCCTATAAAGAGTTTCAGTGTATACTGACCACATAATAAGGATATTTTACTCTCCTTCAGCTTTATGAGGGTGTAAATTTACTGAACCTATAGAGAAGAAAAACTAACAAACTTTTGTTTTCAGAATCATTGCAGCAGTAAGAAACTAGGATTTGTATAATTGGATCCTTGTGGAATAGCTCTTCTGCCTCTTAAATACTATTCCTAGGAAAAGGCTGATGCTTTGTCAAAAATCGAGACTTTTTACATTTTAAAACCTCAGTAATTATTTGTGGAATTAATTATGAAAATTCATTAATTATAAAAAATTTGATAAGCAAAATGTGCTATAACTTGCAGTTATAACTTGCAGTGGATATTTTTCAGCTACTAAAGGGAACAGAATTCCGATTCAAACATTCAATCTTGATGGGCTTTGACAATATTATGCTGAGTGAAATATAGACATAAAAGGTCAAATATTGTACAATTTCACCATTATGAGTCACTCCGAATAGACAAACTCAGACAACGCAGAGTAGTGTTTCCCAGGGCCTGAGGGATGGGAATGTGAGGGGGAGTAATGAGGACTTAATGGGTATAGAGACTTTGTTTGGGATGATGAATTAGTTCTCAGAATGATTAGTGGTGATGGTACATAGCATTGTATGTAATGCCACTGAATTCTACACTTAAATAGCAAATTTTATATTATGTATATTTTGCCATAATAAAGAATCTGAAAAATTGATGCCAGTGTCAGAAGGGTATACAAGACTTCTATAAATGTAAAAATCAAACTTTATAGACATATTACCTGAGCTCTGTACTGGTGTGAGGGCAGTTTTTCTATAGCTCTGTCCCTCACCAGCAATAGAGAGAAACTTTCCTCTAGGCTATTGGCATAAACTACAGCCTCAGACAGTTACAGACCAGTTCCCACTCAGCTTTCCATTGGGAAAAACAATTAAAAGCCAAGTCATCATTTTTTGGTATTATATGTTTTATTAGTAAGAGTTTTCTAGAGAACCCCATTGAAAAGAATATATGTATGAAAACACAGATAATAGAGAGAAAGAGAGATTTATTTTAATGATTTGACTCACTTAATTGTGAAGTTTCCAAGTTAAAAATCTTCAGGTCAGGCCAGTATGTTGGAGACCTAGAGAAGAGCTGACATCAGACTTGAGACCCAAGACTGTTGAGAGGCAGAATACCTTCTAGGAAGACCTCAGTCTTTGAACACTGCGTCTGACTGGATGAGACCTAGTCACATTATGGAGTCTATCTTCAGCTCTATGCAAAGTGTAATATTTTAAATTTTAATCACATCTAAACTGTACCTTCACAGCAATATCTAGACTGGTATTTGACCAAATAACTAGGCATTGTAAAGTAACCTGGTTTGATATAAATTAGATAAGTTGATATATAACATTAACCATCACAAGTACGCATATCCATATATAATAGAATTTCTTTCAAATTGGGCATAGTTGTTAATTGTCTCTTACTTGCTTATTTAATGCATGTAGAAAAAGATCCCAGTTCTCTCCCACTTCTTCATCTAGGTTCAGATCTCATTGTGTCATTATTTCATCAACTGGGAGGGCTGTCTTCCAAAGCTGGGTTGGTTAAATGGCATAGATGTGTGGATTCATTGTGTATGGATGTGTGTGCTCTGACCTGCCGGCCTACCCTGAGATTTGTCGGTGTTACATGAAGTTCTGCCAGTTTCTTGGTAAACAGCCATTTTTGTGGAGGGATGTGATGAGGTGCATGATTTCACCAATTATCACTATTCCCAATTAGACAGGGCCCAGGTGTGTGTTAATAAAATGTTAGCTAACCCTCTGTAAACTTAACAGCCCTCTCTGACTTGAGTCCAGGGATTTCATGCATTTGATTTTGTTCAATTGATTATATCACTGCTGTTCTATTCTCTGGTCTTCGACCCTCCAGAGACCTGGTTTTTTGGTAGAAAACATTCCACTTGTTCAGGAAAGTAAATCATTGTCAGCAGTGCCTCTTACCTTATTTCTTTTTCTTTTGGCAGATTGGTGACTGGAGGTATAGCCACTTCATTGTTCCAGAGCAGAGTCTGAAAACTCTACCCTCTGTCTCTTAAGGTAAGAATCCAAATGATTGTGCACAACCCTTGATTTTTCACTTGGGCATTCTGGGTTAGGTCCTCACGGACCCATGTGAACTCCTGAACATCTGAGATCCATCTTTGCCCAGCCCCTCAGCGGTGTGCCAGGTATTCTAGCCCACCTGTACCCTTTGTTATGCTCTGTAGTCCTAGGATTTAAAAAGCTGGTTTTGGTGTAAGTTACCTTTCTGGGGAACTCGAGGAGGGAGTCCCCATGCTCACGGAATGGTTAATAAGTTAAAGACTTTATTAACCCGATACATTAACTTGGTCATTTAAAGGAGAGCCTTCTGGAGTTCCTATTCCTGTGTCATAAGTGGGAATCTGTGTTTGATGGGGAACATGCTGAAAAGGGTCTGTGTCAAAGGGTATGTGAATATTAAGCATTAGAAAGTATTTCCTGACACAAAACAGAATGAGTGTTACCCCAACAAAGAAGAGGTGACAACATTCATATGGGCACTTTGAAAATGATGTGTTTTCTAATGACGGCTCTTTTATTATGTTAATTTCACTCTTTAGCTTTTAGGTGTGGTGCTTAATACACAGGCTGACCAGGTTCGGTTGTTAGGCTTGCCTCTATTTTCCCAGTGAAAAAACTGAATGTGAGATCTGATTTTCTGAGTTCAGCCTAGGTCAGGAGTGTCTTTTTGAGGTTCAGGGACCTGAGCCTGGTCTGCTCTTTTCTCTGGTGTGGGCTATCAGTTCCCAGCCCAGAGACTCTCTCTCCCTTGCACACAGACCTCCCACCTTTCATCTGATGGTGAGGAGACAGTCTCCAAAGAAAGACGTATGAGCTTCTGAGCTAATGGGTTTACAAAAGTAAACATGGGTTTACTTTTCCGTTTCTTGTCTAAAGAGCAGATTGAATTATTAGCACCCATGGTTTGTTAATGATAATTACGTGTTTCAAGTACAAAGCATAATTCTATAGAATCTACTAAGATGCTTTACTCCTGGTCTTTTTGAAAGGATGACATTGTACTACTCTAATTAGGCTCTAGAAAACAAGTAGGAATCTGTATATAATCATCACTGTTTCCCCAAGGCTTGCTGGGTGGTATATGAGCTGTTACTTCAACTTAACAGTCTGCTGTTAATAAACCCAAAGAGTATGGAGATCAGAGAAGTGGGGTGCCATGTGCCGTGAGACATGGGGTGAGAACTGGGTGGTGGTCACCTAATACCTTTTTAGCTACTGTGCTACACATGGTGTTGGGGACATCATCATAACCAAAACAACAATGGCAGTGAAACCAGTACCTCTAGTATTAACCATCTCTGTCACCACCTTCACTACAACTAACACTTACTGGCTCCTAGGCACTGCCAGACATTGAACTAAGCATTTTATTGGCACTCGCTGTTTGAATCTGCACAGCATTGCTGTTAGGAAAGACCTGTTAATAGCTACCTTTTGTAGCTGAGGAAACTGAGGTTTAAAGAAATCAGGTAAGTTACCCACAGTTAGAAAGTTAAGCCAAAAAGTGGCAGGCAGTAAATACGGGCCTGCGCTGCACTCATCTTCCACGCTTGACCCTGATCATTCCCTTTGGCTCTGTGACTATCATCCCTGACTGATAATGTGTCTCTTCCACACTGAGGTAGCTGGAAAAGTTAAAAAAATATGTTAGTAGTTCAAGATAGTTAAGACTCTCTGGCTTATGGACAACTGCAGAAAGAATGAAGAATGAATATCACCCATTTTAAAAGATGCCAAGTATAATCCTGATAAACACATCACTGTGTTTTGTTTTAACTTTCTGCTTGGGGTGTGTGTGTGTGTGTTGTGTGTATTTTATATACATGTGAAAATAATATCTATAAAATTATATATAGTATATATGTTCTATAAAGCTTATATATATAATTAACCATCACAAATAGGGATAGATGTATATAATAGAATTTCCTTCAAATTAGGCAGTTATTTCTCTTATTTGCTTACTGGAATCCATGTAGAAAAAGATTCCAATTCTCTCCCATCTCATCATCTAGGTTCAGATCTCATAGTCTCATAGTGTCATTATTTCAAAGCAGGGTGGGTTAAATATCAGAGAGTCTGCATTGTATATAGCTGTGTGGACATGTGATGCTCTGATAATAGAATAGGTAACATGATGCACTCAACAAATACAAGACTTATACTCCCTTGATTTAGCTACAAATCATCAATTCTTCCTGCATGTTACACATGAGAGAAACGTGAACTTGGTATTTTATCTCCATGTGATATGGGATAAACTAGGCTTTTGCTTAGATTTGTCACAGAAAAAACCTAGAAGATATTTATTCTCTTCACCAGCAGAAAAACTAAGGGTTTGGGGCTTCCTGTTTTCTTGGAACCACATATGTGGATCATGGGGATTGGATGGCTGGTTCTCATTGACTTTCCCTGGCTCTCACTTGGCAATACTGACTTTGAATTGGTTTGCTTATGCCTTGACGGTATGGCCCATGTTCATCATGCAACATCCAAGGCCCATGGTGCAAAGCTGCTGCCAAGGAAGTCAAATCTTAGTTTTGATCCAATGTTCTATTACAGACTAAAAGGAGGCAAAACCCTGCTTTCCCATTACCTCCTTCTGAAAAGACAATTTGGTACATATCTCTTGGTCCAGAAACTTTGCCTCATCTTCCCTGATTTGATGATTAACTAGTCTTAGCAGTTCCCAAGTTAATGTGCTGATTGCAGTGGCATCTCTGACCTAAATGGGAAAATGAGAGCTTGGAGGAAGTACCATGAGGTGGTTGGTAAATCTTCTGGCAAAATAGCCAAGTAGCCTGGTTTCATGTGTGTGTTTATGTTTGAAACACTATTAATAATTAGTCCTCATTTGTGTAAGTTTCTGCATCTGACCTTTTGCTTAATAATAAACTACCCCAAATTTAGTAGCTTAAAACCAGAGCCATCTTCTTGCTCATCATTCTATATGTTAGCATTTTGGGTTCAGCTGGGTGGTTCTGCTAGTCTTACCTGGAGACACTCATACCACTCAGCTGGTGTCCAGAAAGGTTGATCTAGAGGACATCTGCCAGGATGACTTGTCTCCATCGTGTCTCATTCTCAAGTAGGTTAGCTGAGACTCTTTAGTGTGGCAGAACATTTTAGCAAGAATACAAGTGTCCAAGCTACATATTCTATTGATCAAATAAACAGCACCAGCCCAGGTTTAATGGGAGGGGCTTGAAATAGATTGTCATTAATGGGAATAGTTGCAAACAATTTATGACCATTTAAAACATCAGTTTTTCTGATATGAAAACAAGCCTCAATTGTTTCATTTTAAAATTATTTTATTTTGACTTTAAATAATCCTAACGTTATGAAGGTGTTGTAAGTGAATTTGAAAGAAGAGAAATCTGAAAAACTGAGGCCTTCTATGCCTAACATCCCAGAGAGTGTAAGAAGAAAGATAATACTATTAACATTAATATTTTTCTTGCTCTTTGCCAAACACCATTTTATATCCTTTACATGTTATAATGCACTTAGTCATCACACAATCTTGTGAGTAGGTACTACTTTAAATCCCATTTATTTGGTGCAAAACAAGACACAGAATTGTTAAATAACTTCCTCCAATATTATAAAGCTAAGTACCAGGACTGGAAGTCCACTCCAGGAGGTCTGGCTCCAGAGTCCATGTATTAACTCAACTGTCTCTCAAGTCAATGGAAACTAAATCTTCCTGACTCTGAGTGGCACTTCTTCATGGTCCTTTTGCATTTAGCAAACTGCCCTTTCCCTCTCATTGTCTGTCCACTTTCCATGCCAGGAACTTCCTTGAAGGTCGCATTTCCTGTTGTCAAGCTGCAAATTCTAGGGATGCTTTCTCTATACTGGTAGAGATTATTACCTTTATAATCTTTTCTTTCAGCTAATCTTGAAGAGTTTATAATCTTGTCCTGTATTAAGTACATTTTTCTTTTCTTTCTTTTTTTTTTTTTTTGCATGATTGCTTTCCTTTTTCCTTTTCAGACCACTTAATCCCCTAGCATAGAAATTCCACCCTGGCGGGCTGGTCTCTAAAGCAGATTCTCTGAAGAGTGCTATCACCAAAGAGCACAGCCTTCTTTACAACAGAAAGAGAGAACAGAACACAGGCAGCAACCAGCTTTTGTTTTTATGGCCTTTGGGGCTGTTCTTTCCTTGCCATAAACCTAATTGCTTCCTGTGATGGTTCTAGCCAACACACCAGCCCCTTTAGCTCCCTCCTGCTGGTCAACAGGATTATTAAAGCCTGCACCTTTGTTTTTCAGTACTGTTTGGTTAAGTAATATTATTGGCCGTTGAATTTTGCTAACATTGCCTATTTTGCAGCCTGGTGGTGCCCAGGAGGCAGATGTGAATGAGTGGGTGGGGCTGGAGTTGGGGTAGGTGGGGAGGCAGCTGGGCACAGGGTGATCTAGAGACTCACAGGGGGTCCTTGGTGTAAGCAAAAGAGGATGTCTCAGGCATGAATTTGCCTTAAATTCACCCGAGGATTGCTGGGGTTCACGGTTCCGCTTTCTTGTTAGTTTTATGACCAGTGTTGTAGGCAGACAATACCTTGAAAGTTTGTGTAAGCCTTTTTTTTTTTTTTTTTTTTGATTAGTAAAGATGATTGCTTAACAATAAACATAAAAAAGATTTACAGGAAAAAAAAGAACTTAGCTCTAGGCTGGCTCTTGGCAAGGAAGGCCTCCCTGGAGAAGGTGTTCTACGTGTTTGGGATGCATGTTTACACTTCTGCACAGGCAGTATTCAAACATCTAACCCAGGTGACAGACAGGCGTTTTAGCAACTTTTTTTTTGCAGAGGTTCATTCTTGAACGGTTGCTATCAGCAGTCCGACCAAAGAACAGCACTTCTAATAGAAACCTAAGCAGCTCATAAAATTCTTTCTCTGAGAAGTCTTTCTAGAGGGAGATGCAAACTCCCTCTGTGTCTAAACATGACAAGCCCATACACGATTCTCCAGTTCTCACCACGAGCCCTTTGCTATTCAAGCTGCAGACATGGGGCCCTGTCTACTACTAGCCAAGTTTCCCCACTTTTCTCTCAGCTGTGCTGAACTGGCAGATAAGGGGTCATTCTGGGATGCAAATCTGTGTTAACACCCAGTTTGATGCCACCAGACAGATGACAGTGTGATGTCCTGTACACTCTGATACAGGAGCCTGACCTTTTCTGTGTTTGAATTTCAGGGATGCCTTGACCACGTGTGTGGCCTGGTCTCTTTCCTGAAGTTTACTGTGGAACCTCAACAGTGTTTCCAAGGAGGTTACTGCCACAGCCCCACAGAACAAACTTGGTTAGTGCTACCCATCAGGGCACTAACAAGCATGAGGCAGTTCACCAAATTCAGCTTTTCCTTGTTTTTTTTAGTAGTGCTTCATTTGTCATTAAACAGTATAACTGCTTAACCTTCCCCCTCCATAGGTAAATTAGAGTAATGGAATGTGGAAAATAAAGGGGGATTGGGAGTGGGAATTCGGATTTATTAGGGAGTAAGAATCCCTAATACATTCATGGATTTGCTCCTGAGATTGGTTATGACGCTGAAAGGGAGAAGGTTTTCAATTTTCAAACCTTCCAAATGAAGAGCCATGTCACAGGCTTTTACATCCACTTGTTAAACATGTGAATCTATTCTATGATTAAGACATTTAATATAAAGGTTTCCTGAATTACCCCAGGCAGTGACCAAGGGCAGAAGCCAGTGGTATTCCCATGGGATTCCTCACCACCAAAGTTACAAATGTCCTCTCTGCCATTGCTCATCTACGTGGATGTCATCCTTGTTATCACCAAAGGCCAATGGATAGTTCTATGGATAGCTTTCCTGGAATCGTGAGCTAAAAGGCAGACTGTAAATACAGAATTTTAAGATGCTAGGGTGGAAAGTGGCATTGATTTATTTGTTCTGTTCTCAGCCAACCTGAGAAACCTGTCCTGTCAGGTAATGAACAACTGTTTTTATCCTAACTAGTGACTCCAAGAGAACTATTACTCATCCCATCATTACCGTCCCCCTGAGTCATCCAGGCTGGCTCTGGCTGGTTTCAACTCATCAGACTCTTTAGGCAGTGGACTTGAGGGCCAAGGCCCCTTTTAGTGATATGAATGATATGAGCATGCCCTGGACATGGAACCATGGCTTATTCTGGAAAGATATTTCATGGGTCCAGGTTTTCAGTATGTGCCAGTATGAGAAAAAATTTTGCTTGATATGGTCAAAAGTGGCCATATTATTGATCAGTAATTATAGGAACAACAAGATACTCCAGCCTCAGTGATTTTGACCTAAAGGGCAAAGATATGCTTATGAAAATGAATGATGATTGGGGTTATACCTCTTGCTTGTGCCTTCTTAATAGGGCTACAGTTGACCACTGAGTGTTTAGTGAGGATCTTTAGTAAAGCCTCTTTAGTAAAGCCTCTTTAAGACCCTGTCTTTGTGATGGTGTCCAGAGTACCTTGACACTTAAGAATACATGTGCCATTAGTGATGGTACCAGCGAAAGGTCACAGGCATTACTTCCATTTTGCAAACACCACCTGACCCCTCTCAGGTCATGCTTCTAAGGAATATCTTTGGGCCCTGTTGTCTAGGATGTGGATGACATATAAGAGATTGTATCAGAGAAAGATCAATACTGACATGTGTTTAGTTCCATTTCATTTCAAAATTAAGTTTGTATCCAAATTATTCCCATTTATTTTCATTAGAAATATAGATCAAACTTAGTTTTGAGTGGGAGCTGTCTTGAGTCTTAGTTAAACTATCACATGTTGACGGGAGAGCTTGACATGTGAAAAATGACAAAGAAAACATTCAAGGTGAAATGCTGGATGCAATTTGGGGGTTAGTTGAAAATCCTACCTCTTTAACAAATTCTTAACTAATCCTTCCTGGGTTTAAATAAAGTCTCCAGTTGCTTTTACAGGAGCTACTCCCGTCACCTTTTTCTATCTTCAGGCACTTGAAATACATCATTAAGTCACATCAAAATTAATCTGAGTCCCTTTAAATTGTAGACTGAGCTCCTGGGGGCAGGGGCCTGTCTACTTTATCTTGAATTCCTAGGACTAAGAAAAGGACTGAAAAACCCATTCCTATTGTCCAAACAGGGTTGTATGAGATACATACTGCTAACTGTGAACATAAAATTGTGAGGCGGACACTCCGGAAGGTTGATGGCATGTCCTGCAGGGTCAGTACTATACTAGAGGGAGCCCAGTTCTGGGCTGGGCGTAGCTGCTCTGGGGTTCCTGGACAGGCCTGTGTGAAAGGTGATAATGTGTGGCCTGTGGCGAATGACTTTTACCATTGCCCGTGATGTATGTGTTGAAATAGGGAGGCACAGCCTAGACAAATGCTAAGGAAACAAAACCAACTCTTTTATTACTCTCTACAGCATTTATAGCCAAGTCCTCGTCCATGTCCTTATCCTTGAGGCATTCTGACAGTCATTTTAATGATTTGTTTTCTTTTTCACCATTTGAAAAAAAAAATAAAATATTTTATCACCATTTGGGTAGACTTGATATCTTTCTCTTCATCGCTTTCTGTGTCTATAAAATACCCCTTTCAGCTTTTATAACTCAAGGGTAAGAATTCTGTTTTTCTCATTCCTTCTATGAATACTGCTTCTTAGTTGATTTTTCTTTTGGTCTCTTATTCCCAGCCTGTAATTTTGTTGCTGTATCTATACGTGGAGTGTGGGAAGCAGGGAAATGGGGCTCAAGGCAAGTCAGGTTGGCAGGAACATGCGCATCCCAAGGGAAGGTTTGTTTTTTTTTTTTTTTAATATTGTTTCAAGACTCTTATCCACTATTAATAGCTATTAGAACACTGGAGCCACAGGTGCTGAAGATGTGATTGTGCTGACTTAAGGAAAGAATACTCCATGGCTGAAATTTGCTCTGATTTCTTTCAAGATCTACACTTACAAACCAATGATATACATGAGAACCTGTTGCACTGAGATTTCCCCTCCATTCTGAGCTGGGTGTCTTTGGCTAAACTCCTTGCTTTATAGCTTGCAGGCTCACTTTTTCTACTTACTCTTTTTTTTTTTTTTAAGATTTATTTATTTATGTATACAAGAGCTGGGGTACAGGCCAGAGTCCAGGGAGGTGAGAGGATTCACCAGAGACAGAGCAGGATGCAGAATAGGCAGATTGACAGAAACTCACTGCTGACGGGAGCAGCAGGCGAGGCAGGAGAGGTCTGCTGCGCCATGTGGGTCACCTCCCTGGCCGGCGGCAGGGATCGAACTTGTGCTGCAGTGGCTGCGGTTTGCCTTGTAGTGCGTTGCTCAACCCACTGAGCCACCAGGGAGGTCCTACTCTTATTCTTTTTGTGTATTTTGACCTCATTTTCCGTATGCTTCCTTAAGGTGTCAATAGCAGGACTCTCACTCGGACCAGTCATCCTAAGCCACAAAAACTGCTCAAGCACATCTGCGGATTTGTAAGGGTAAAGGTTTCCTTGGAAAGGTAATTTTAAGTCCCAGTCATTGCAGTGTGGGATTTTGTCCATCCCTTCCAATGAAGATTCCAGAATTGAAAGGGACTTCAAGGTCCTTCCTGCAGGGATCCTGTTGTACACATGCAGACTTTCATTCCATAGCCTCTCCATTGGTGTCTGGTTAATCCTCCTCTACTTGACAAATTCCATCAGTAGGGTTGTTCTGAGGTAGTTCATTTCCTTTTCAGGCCTTTCAAACCTTGACCCCCAAATCAGCCTCCCTTTTTCCTTTCCAGCTGTTTGAAAAGTTAGCAGTTTCCCCCTCTCTCCAGCAAAGTTTTCACTTCTCTGGTCCTCTCATCATTCCAGGTATTGGGTTCTGTAGACTTTCTAATTTGAAATGGATGTTATATTCCAAAGGTAATTGGACTCATGAAGAGGAATTTTGCTTGATCCAGATGTTGTAAAAGCGAGGATCACTTGTGCATTAGTTGTTTTTTTTTTAACTTTAGCAATATTCTGTGTGTTCTTAATTACAGATAAAATTTATAGAAATTAATGCCTATCTCATAAGGTCTTACCCATCCTAGGCTATGGCAACCAGTACCTATGCTTCTGATAATTTGAACCAAAATATGTAACTTTAGATTTAGTATTGTGTTAGTGTGGTACTGTAATCTACAAGTCTAATTTCACATTTTGATTCTGTTATGAAACATAGTTATATCCTGGCTTTGTGCCCTTGCAGGTTTGATAGGAAATCTTATCTTAATTCATGTAGTTAATAAAATGTTGAACAGCATAAATATGTAGCTCTGCAGCAATCTACCACATAGTTTTGGGTTGAGATTTATTCTATTAAACATTGCTTGGCAACTCATAATTTTCTGTTATTTCTACAAAGAAGAAAAAAAATTATATATTGTCTTGCCAAAATCCAGGTTGTATATAAAATTTTACTGATTTAATAGACTGGAAACTATGTCACAAAGGACAGGAGATTTGTTTGGCAATACTTTCCGTTCACTTACCCATCCTAGGCCTTACTAATCACTTCATTCTTTGCTGTGAACAAGCTCTTACTGATCTGCACCTTCATTCACTAAAATTCAAAGAGATTTACTTGTGAACCTTCACTGTGTGATACAGTACTTCATAGATGACGTGATGCCTGCCTTCAAAATGTTTATCGTCTAACAAAGAGGTCCTAATACTCTGATAATACACATGTCTGTGCATTAAATTATTTGTATACTAAAGACTAAACACAGCATAGTAGAAATGTATAATGTATTAGTATAAGACACCTAGTAAAGATATGTTCAAGAGAGCAGACAGCCTGGGAGTGAAATCAAACAAGTAGTGTTTGAGCTGGGCCTTACAAATTGAGGAGCTGATGGATAGTTTTAGAAAGGATGGAAGGGCATTCAAGGAACAGGGAAAAGCTTCCACTGATGAGTACGCTGTGCCTGGAACCCAGAGCTGGTCTGTTAGCCCCTTCTCGCCTGCCTTTGCCATTTCCTTGCTCTGTGACTTGAAATTGGTCATGCTAACTACTGATGTTTTTGCCCTTGCCACAATCATTTTGACTCATGCTTTCAAATTATATTTAATTTTTGGGTTGCTCTGGCATCCAGGCTAATCAATCATGTGATCACAAGTCCCTAGGACCTGTCTGGTAGCTACCTGTTTCCTACTTAATATTCACCCCACAGTCACTACAGAAGGCAGCCATTTTATTACCTTAAAAAAAAGTCACAGGAAGCCATAAAGGATGCATATCTGAAGACCACTGAAATTAGGATAGTACCTATGCTATAAACAAGTAACTTTAATAAAGAGACTTTATCTCACATACATACCCAGTAGCTCCATGCCCTGAGATTTCCAATCATCCTTACTTTTGAAATATCTGCTTTCATCTTCCATTGAATTGTTTGAGAAAATGGAAGTGAATTAATTCAGCTGTGTTTTGCATTTTCTAGAAGATTCAATAATTACATGTGGAGAGCTAAGGAACCAAAACATGTAAACGTGAATAGCCTTTGTTCTTTTTTTTAGATTGCAGGTGAAAATGGCAGTATTGGTAGTTAAATAGCCTCCAAGGATGTGAGATGTGAGCTGAGTAAACTCAGTCAGCACCACATGATAATTCAGAGACTAACCCTGGAACACTTCAGTGGTGGTTACCCCAACTGCATTTCTTACCACTCCCATTTCGTGGGGAAAAACTCACTTTTCCACTGTTGGATCTCTGTTTCTATTACAAATGTAGCCAGTTGGCTGACAGTAACCTCCAAAACTGACTGAAATTCTGTTTTTAGTGTCCTGGCAGGAAGGAGAGATGTTTATTATAATTGGGTACCTTAGCTGTTCTTCCATCTGGCCATTTCCTCCTGCCTTTTATTCCCCTTCACCTTGTTTCTTTGGGGAACAGTAGTGTTGCTTTTTGTACAGATAATGGCTGTAGATGACCATAAGTGAGGAAACAATTCATGCATTTCTTTTTGGCTGAGAAGGTGAACATTGTAGGAGTCAACAGCAGGATGCTTTGCTATTGGATCTGCAAGGGGTTGGGGAAGATGGCTGATGTTTTGTGAACAAATCTCATGCCTGTTGGGCATTTCATTCCACCTTCCTTACAAAGAGTGACTGAAGTAGGTGTTCCTCAGTGCCTGTTTACAGACCTGATAGGGGTTCAGCTAAATCTGCCAACAACAAGAAAATTCATGATGCTCACTTCTTACAATACCTGGCACTATCTCCTTCCTCACAAGTGTTTCTATGCTACAATCTAAAGTGAAAAAACTGGGAAGGAAAACATTTATCGAGGTACATACTATTAGCTAGGCATTGTGAAACATACTTTATAGTGATTAATTGAATTCTATTTCTTATTTCCCACCATAGCCTTGAAACTTAAATCTTACTGATTTACGAATGACAAAATTAAGATTCTAAGAAGTTAAGCAACTTGAGTAGGCTAAATCACCCCTAACAGTATTTATCAGAACCTTAAATTCAGGGTTGGAACCAGGTTTTCCTGACTCCAGTTAAATCAGGATAAGCTAAAGCTTAAATAACTTCTTTTCCATGAGGAGCTAGAAATATCAATACTTAGGCAGAGAAGGAATTAAGCACCCAGAATAGCCTGTCTTTTCCCTTTTTTTAATCAGATGCAAAATGTAGACAATGTTTTGTTGTTCTTTCCTTCTGCCATCAAATGTTGTCAGAGCTTGAGTATTTATTTTTCATCTTTTGCAAATGTGAACTATTATAAATAGATCATCTTGTCACTTCTATGATCTAGAGGTCAATGTACACTAAGTCATTTTTCTATCATTTTAACACTGCCTACCTCTCTCAAGTGAGACTAAGCAGTGCTTCCTGTGCACCTTGTCCTTCAGCTCATGACAAACCAACAAAAGTGACATGGAGTCCAGTCATGGAGAAGCTGTGTCTTGTTCCAGAGCAGAGACTGTCAGAGGACAGAGCAAGCTATCTGGTAACTTCAGACAGACACTAGGGCTAACTTCACTTGCTTTGGAAACTTGTTTTCCAAGTTTAAAGGGAAACAACCTTTAATGCTTTCCTCCTGATACTGCTACACTGTGGACATGATCTTCTAAGCCAGACAACTGTTTTATGAGATCCTGGAAGCCTGTCTGTGGTAGATAGTCTTCTCTTAACAAGTTGTGTATTTCTGCCTTTACCCTGGCCAGTAGGTCTTGTCAATAAATCTGTCAAAGTTTAGACTTGTCTGCACAAAGCATGCTTTCTGCTTTCCCCAAAGAGTTGAAAGATAGCCCTTTAGAGCACAGTGGGATGGAAATTACTTTTCTTAGTCAGCTCAAGAATAAAAGTGTATGTACATCTATCAGATTTCTTTCTAGTCTGGCTATACAGTGGGCAGGGAACTACTGTTTGTTCATTAACCAATTTGTAGATTCCCTAGTTTTAAGCAAATAAAGGAAATCACAGCTTTATGCAGGGATTTCAGAATCATGGAATAATGGAAGATAGGAGAGAGCTGTGCATTCCAGGGGTCTGCTTTCCTTTCCACAGCGATGCCTAAGTGGCCAGTTCAGGAAGAACTCAAAGGGAGTTTGTGCATCAAATTACTGGACCAGGGACTACAGAGCCTCAATTTCTCCTAGCATAATTATGGGTCTTCATGGGTATTAGAAAGCTCTGCAATTATGCAGATGACTTTCAAAGGCAACACAAGATATTTTACCTATCAGACCAAATCCACCCATCTCAGGAACTCTCAACAGCCAGCTGACATGCCAATAACTATGGTAAATCCTGGAGCAGTCAAATGTGTGAATTGCTTATGAAGCACAGAGCTGTGTAACTTATTTTAAGAAGATTTTATATTCCTGACACTGGTGATTAAATAAACAGGTTCTGTTGCGTAGATCAGCAAAAATATCATAGACAGTTTCTCCCCTTGATTTCTAACTGGTATGTTATTGGCAGTGTTGGCTTGTATCGGGAAGATCATTTTGATTTGTTACTGTTTAAGCTGGTCATTCGAGATATTGAGGAGTTAAATCAGAAAGGTCTGGTTTTCATTTGTAGCTTATAGTCCCTTTTGGAGACATCTCTTGCCACTCAAGCCATTGCACAGTCGCAGCCCCACAACACACTCCATATTTCAGGAGTCCTTTTTCATTTAATAATTCACAAAATCAGTAAGAAATATTTCAACCCAAGTTAAAGTGAAAATGACTATCTCATGTAGAAATTTTCTGTAGAATTCAATCACCTTTATTTTTCTTGACACTAGGAAAAGAAAGGAAATACCAGAATTGGAAAGTTTGTCTCACTGTAGTTGGCAAGCAGGTGAGTTCTGGTCTGCTAACTTTTCCCTGGGCAGGTTTAGTCAGTGTTTGCTATCAAACAAGAGAAATACTGCAGTTGTGGCAAAGACATTTCGTCTGTCTCAATCAACACAGTCAAGGTGATGGTAGACTCTGTGTGAAAAAGTGAGGGCAATACATTTTTATGACCCGAATACAAAAGGACAGATTTACTAGGGCTCTGCTGGGCTTCCCCCCTCAACTTCCTGATTCAGTGGGTAATGCAGCAGCAGGTACAATGTTATACGCTGTTATACAAGTACAACCAGCAGACTTAATGATTGATTCTCTGCTTCTGAGTCATAATTCTTTGGTAACAGTGAGAATTCCAAACCTGCCACACTTCTTTATCTTTCCCAAGGCGCACTCGTCCATTTTCTTAAGGTAGTTTTTTATTGGTGGTGACATTAGTATTTTTTTCCCCACCATAGTGTTAGTCTCCAAAAGGAGACCAAGGTGAGAAAAAGAGCAAGTGTTGAGTAGATTAGTCAGAGGCATGTATTACCCAGACCCTTTGCTTACTAGAAACACCCTAGGTTTTATTTGTTGTCAGGAAGCTGATATTCCAACAAACTCCAGGCATGAGTCACTGCTCTGAGGCCCAGGCTGGCTGAGCATGGGCAAGATGTCCCCATGTCCCCATCTGCTGTCCCCACTGCCTGTGCTATTCTGTTTAGGGCATCAGGGAACTGGCTCCTGCTTCCACAGGCTCAGTAAAGCACTGGCAGGAATCTGGCCCCTATTGAAAGGACATCAAATAATTTTTGTTTCCTGAGTTCTCACTTGCCTGAAATTTCCCTCCTAGCCTTAGTGAGAAAACACAATTTTGTTGATTTACATATAATGTTAGGATGTGCAATGCGATGATTTATATATGTATATATTGTGAAATGATTCCCACAAATTAACATATTCATCACCTATGTTATTTTGGGTTTGTGTGCTGGGGCGGGGGGAGGAATCCTTGATCTACTCTAATAGCAAATTTCAAATAGTAAAATACAGTAATATTAACTATAGTCCCCATGCTGTATGTTGGTATCCCAGAGCTTATAATGGAATGTTTGTACCTTTTAACCAGTATTTCTTCTCATTTCTTCTACCCCTTAACCCCTAGAGATGACTATTTTATTCTTCTGGTTCTATAATTTTGACATTGTTGGTTCTATTCGTAAGTGATACTGTATCACACAGTCTCTGTGTGTTTGGCTTATTTCACTTGGCATAATGCTCTGTAGGTTCTTGTATATTGTCACAAATGGAAGTATTTCTTTCTATTTTTTTATGATTGAATAATATTCCACATACACATATATATATACACCAAGGAAATATGTACCACATTTAAAAGATTCATTCATCTGCTAACAGAAACTTGGATTGTTTCTATGTCTTGGCTATTGTGACTAGCTGTGATAATATTGCAGTGAGGTGGATATCTCCTAGGAGAGCCTAATTTCCTTTGAATATATAACCAGAAGTGAGATTGATGGAAAATATTAGAGATGTTAATTTTTTGAGGAACCTTCATAACATTAACCATAATGGCTGTACCACTGTATATTTCCACCAGTGGTACCCAGAGTCCCTTTTTCTCCACATTTCTGCCAGCGTGTATCTCATGCCTTTTTAATGATAGACATTTATAATAGAAGTGAGGTGGTATCTCTGCTTGATTTTCATTTCTCTGATGTTTAGCATCTCTTCATGTACCTGTTAGTCATTTGTATATTGGTTTTGGAAAAATGTATATTGAGGTCCTTAGCCCAGTTTTAAATTGGGTTGTTACTATTGTTATTTACTACTGAGTTGTATGAGTTTCTAATATATTCTGGATATTAACTCCTTATTAGATACTTGTCTGCATATATTTTCTTCCATTCTATGTGTATTCTTTACATTTTGTTGATGCTTTCCATTGCTCTGTAAAAGTTTGTTCAGTTTCCAAGTTGGAGCAGTTGAAATTGTCCCTTAAGTGGCTTCACCTGCTCTGTGACCTTGAACCAGGTTCTTTATCTCTGTTCTGTATCCTCATTTGCTCGAGGCTGGGATTGGACTAGATCTGTGGCTCTTCAGAGGTTTTAAGCTATGGACCCCTTTACTTAAAGGGAATTTTGTGAAATGCCCTAGTAAAAGTGAATTTATAAAATGAGACCTAATCTCATTTAGCTGTGAGTGAGGGACACAGAATACCTCCTCCTCCACACTCTACCTGTGCAAATCTCCTTCATCTGCTAAACTCCAGTTGGCCTACAGGAATACCTTTAGTCTACCCTGATAGACTAACTGATGTAGGAAGTCACACTAAACCAAGGCTTGAAAATGCAGCTAATTTTACTTTTGTTAGTCCCGATATCTGGAGACTGATAAGGAGACACTGTACAAGTTTTAAGTCAGTCAACTTAAAGTGGCTTAACATCATAAATTTGTTCAGAGTTTATAATGATGTTCTTTTATATGCCGTATTCCTTGTAACTGGAGTATCTTTACATTTGCTGTTGTGTTGTTCAGCAATGTCCAAATGAAAGTAGGTGATGGGTTTTGTAGAGCACACCAATCTCAACATCTCAGAGCTCTGTCAACCCTGGTATAGTTTCAGAAACCCACTCTACACCCCACACATCCCAGTGGCTGCCCCTCTACTGTCCCAAGACCACATCATCTTGCACAAACTTCATATTGATCATGTCAGTCTCCTTCAAAACATAGTCTGGTTATTTTAAAAGACCAAAACTCTACTCCCTACTCTTTGAACATTCCATGATTATTTAATTTTCTGATTATCCTGATTTCCCACTTCCTTCTAATACTAGTTCAGGCTCACTTTGGAGATTCTATGGGTTTGATTTCAGACCACCACAACAAAGCAAATATTGCAATAAAGTGAGTCAGACAAATTTTCTGGTTTCCCAGTGCATATAAAAGTTATATTTATACTCTACTGTAGTCTACTAAGTGTGCAATAGCATTGTGTCTACAAAATAGTGGACATACCTTAATTAAGTGTGACACAGACTCAAAATGAGCACTTGCTCAACACAGGTTACCACAAGCCTTCAATTTGTAAAGCAAGCAGTATCTGTGAAGCAGAGTAAAGCAAAGTGCAGTAAAACGAGGTAAGCCTGTATATGCGCCATTTCAGTAAGTTCCTCTCTCAGCCCATGGCTGTGCTCTATGCCCATCTCGCTGTCTTCCTTCCCCATGTGGATCTTATCTCCTTTTGGCTATGAGCCTTTGCACTCACCTTTCTAATACTTGCCCACTCCCTCTTCTCCTTCCTGTGGCATAGACAAAGGAGGCAGCAAAATTATAGAACTGGGAGACAGCACTAGGACTGGACTAGGTCCCAGAATGCTGCCTGTTGGCTAAGTTCTGTCGACGACCTTTTTTAGGTCAGTTTTACTCATTTGTAAAATAGGGCTAAATAATACAATTTTTCTTGCCTACCAGTGCGCTTTTGTAAGAATCAAAAGAAATACATGTATGGGGTGGGGAGTGGCCTCCCTGGTGGCACAAGGGGTTAAATCTTAGTACTATCAAGCAATCAGCAGCCGCTGCAGCTTGAGTTCGATCCCTGGCCAGGGAGGGGACCCAACATGGCACAGCAGACCTCTCCTGCCTCGTCCACTGCTCTCCTTAGCAGTGTACTTCAGTAAATCCACCTGTTCTGCTTCCCCCTCTGTCTCTGGTGAATTCTTTTACCCTCACACCTCTGGCCTACACCCCAGCTCTTGTATGTATAAATAAATAAATCATTAAAAAATGCTAAAAAAAGAAATACATCAACTTTATTTAGGCACTTTTCCCTTATTAGATTTTCTTCTTACATTATAATGGATTACTATTATTGTACCATATAGCAGTCATTGAGTTATTACACATACTCTGCCCTATATTTCAGTAATTTCATGTGTGCTGTCTAGTCTCATTAGTTCTTTAGGTCATTTTTCTTTTTAAAATTCCTGTGGTTATCACAGTGTTGACCAAACAGTGGGTATGTCATATGAACCTGTTAAATAGATTTTGATCTCTGATATTCTCCCAGAACCTACTAGTTCTGGTGTGCTGGCAGTAGAGGTCATTAAACTATTCTAAGACTACTTGAAATTTTGACATGCTCACAAAGCAAGACTGAAATTCTAGGATTTCAAATGGGTGCAGAAGACCTTAGAAGCTGGGTAAATAAGTTGCTTGGTGAGATGCTCTCTTGCAAAATAATTCAAGTGGAACTCAGTTCTATGCCAGTTGGACTAGTCTAGCCATGAGCCCCCAAGTCAGTATAATGTTTTTACCACTCTGTGGGGAAGGACGCAGCCCAGACTCTCAGAAATACATGGGGGTTCACAGAAGACATTCCTTTGCCTGAAATAGCAGAGGCGCCCTTTGCTGGCTTCAAGAGATGGTGTATTTTAACAGTCCACATGGATTTGTATTCAACTTTTTCTAGTCAAATGTGTTCCCTGAAAATGGGTTCTTGTATTATTTTACATATACTACGAGGGTGGGGGCGCTGCTTTTAGTGTTTTGATTAGTATATGGCAAATTCTTCATGTAAGTGAAAATTGTTTTATTTTGAATAACAGGGAAATACCATTTTAAAAAGAAAGCAAGATAATGTGTTGTGATAGACTTTGACTAGGGGGTCAGGGGTGTGCTGGGTTCTTCTCATTACCCTGGAGATTTAGTCTGTAATGGTAAACTGGTGAGCAGTGAAACTTAGTCCCCCCACTCCCATCTATCTATCCTTGACATAGCCAGTTAACTTATGCTTCTGGAAGAATTGAGTTTTGTTGTAAGGGTGAAATTTCTGAAGAAAGGTATAGGGGAGTTAGCCTTTTAAATTCTAGACTACACAGTTCTGAGTTTATGTAGACAGAACCTCAGCAAGACGCCTGGTCAGTGCTGCAAATGTAAGCGTGTGTCTGCTCCATCCTGTGTTCTGATGATATATGTGAAATCTCAGCGAGCAGGCCTCTTTTTATTTTTTAAAAAAAGATTTATTTATTTATGCATACAAGGGCTGGGGTACAGTCTAGAGTGGTGAGAGGCAAAAGGATTCACCAGAGACAGAGTGGGGAGCAGAACAGGCAGATCAACTGAAATATACTGCTGAGGGGAGCAGTGGGCGAGGTCTGCTGAGCCATGTTGGGTTCCCTCCCTGGCCAGGGATCGAACTCAAGCTGCTCTGCTGTGGATGCTTCATAGTGCAACACTCAACCTGCTGTGCCACCAGGGAGGTGCTGTTTTGTTTTTTTTTTTTTCCCAGATTTGCTTATTTCTGTGAATATCCTTGCATGGTTTCAGCAGAAATAATTTACTTCTGTACCTGCCACAAGCTGTAGAAATCATTAGCATATCTAGAAAAATGTCATGCTGCAGGACTCATCCTCCCCATAGCCAAATGTTTGCCCTTCATACATGATGGCCTTTGTCACTATATTCAAGTCACTTTAGGACATGGAACATGTCTTATATTTTTATTGTAGGTACTCACAGTGCATAGTAGGTACTCGAGTGTTTATTACATTAATAATATACCTATCTCCAATTTTGAAAGTTAATACTTTCTCAGTTAAGAAAACCCCCAACGATACATTTGGATTGATGATGCCAGCACATAATGTTTCTAACCCAGTGCTCAGTGTAGTTACCCGTACACAGGGAAGCCATATACATGGAGCAAGTTCGCAGTGTGTGACTAGGCCACTGGTGTATAACACTGCCACGTTTCTTTAGCTCTTCTGTGGAGGCCCAGTGAACTCAGGCTGAAAGGAATTCTTGGGACAGCTTTTTCTCCACTAGTACTAAAGTATTAATGTCTGGGATTCTGGAATTTTCCTTAAAGGGTTTCACAACCAAATTAAGATTGTTTGAAGGTTGATTTTTGCTGTTGCTGTTGTTTTCCTCACGGAAGTGCCCAATTTCATGTTAGTTTGATACTTCTGTACTTTTTCCTCTTTCTCATAAATAGTCTAATGGTGAGAAGTCAGGTCTTTTCAGGACTCACTTCTGTGTGGTGTGCAGTATACACATCTCTTGTGCAAGTAATCTTTTTCTTCAACCCACTGTCCCATAAAATGTTCCTGACAGGAAAATGACTTGACTTTCACACCTCCTTTCTACAGCATTCAGCAAACACTTGGGCCTCTGCTCTCTGCTACACCCATGGTTAGAGATGACAGATTACTCCTGCCTGCAGGGAGGCATGGCGAGAGAGGGCAGTGGAGCCTCCCTTTTCTCACACACTTTTCATTCCCCCAAAGGACTGGTGCCATGGTCCGACCAGTTGCATGGACTTGTGGGGCATTCAGGGATTGAAAATAAGGATTTTTCAGCAGGCCGATGAAAGAAGTCATTGACGAGAACAATTAGAATTTGAAACTCCAAACTTGAACAATCTCACATTAACCTGGAAAAGCAGCAGCAGCGATTGCCATCTGCTGACATCTTGCCCCCCTACAGGGAGCCAGTGTTACAGGCCAGCCTGCCCTCCCACTAGCTGGCCGGTAAAGTCTCTCTGATTCCAGCAATTAAGAGCTACTCCCTGAGCCGGTTCATAATTACTTAATCACGCTCTCTTCTCTGAATTATGATTTTAGCTTAGGGTGGTGTAAGGGGGAAAAAGTGCAAGGTTTGGGGAAAAGAAAAGGAAGCAATTAGGGAGAGAGGGTTCAAATTGTTTCTCTCTAGTCAGTTCAGGGTTGACAGAAAAGAAGGCGACTGACATGACCAGGTGTAAATGTAAGGAAGCTGATTTGGAAAATGGGTCCTTTGAGTTTTGTTTGGGTGAGAACCATTGAGATCACAAAATGAAGCAGCTGGTATGTTCCGGAAACCTTTTTTCTGTAAGCCCAGGATTTGAATAATACACTAAGTGGAGTGCATATATTTAAATATTTATGTACAAATGGCTGTCATTTCTTAGCTGGCTCTGCCATGGTCCTATGACTTGATACAATTGTTTTTAAAATGATCATTTTCTAGATGCTCGAAAGGCATTGTACAGAAAGATGAGGATCACAGCAAATCAAGGGAAATGCAGAAGAGGCTATTATACACCCAATATGCCCACCAGAGCAAAGAAGTTTCAAAGGCAGTATAGTGTAGGAATTAAGATGGAGTTCAGAATTGGACCTGAATTTAAATTCTGTCCATGCTTTATTAGCTTTGTAGCTTTGGCTAAGTTAGTTTTCTCTTTAAATTTTACCTCCTCTGTAAAGTAGGTATAAATAATAGCTCCCACCTCACAGTGGTCTTGTGAGAATTAAATGAATTGATAATGTTAGGTGCCTGACACCTATAAGCTCCCAATAAATACTAGCTTAAAAAGGAATTAATTCTGTATGAGGTGCAGGGAGGAACCCATTTGTGAATCCTTGGAAGGTCAAATCTCCAAAAGTGGGAACTGTTAGGGCCTAAAGCTACAGTGGTGAACATAAGGATGCCTCGTAGATAATAGGTGCTTTGTAAATGTTGACTGGAATATTGAATAGTAGTCACCCTTCAATCTTGCTTTTGTTTTCTGCAATTTGAGTTACTTGCAGTTAGCCAAAGTCCAAAAATATCCTGTACAATAAGGTAGTTTGAGAGAGACCACACTCAAACTTTTATTTCAGTATATTATTACAATTGTTTCATTATTGTTGTTAATCTCTATTGTGTTGAATTTATAAATTCCTATGTAGGTGTGCATAGGAACAAAAACCTATAGTTGGGTTTGGTACTGTCATTTTCAAGGCATCCACCTTGGGTCTGGAATGAATCTTCTGAAGATAAAGGAGCATTACTGTAGATGTTTTTAGTCTGTTTGGAGTATGTTACATTTTTTGAAATTAGTGAAAATGTGCATTTTAAATGAGGAAAGTAGAAGGAAAGAAATAAAAGGTGAATTTTTAAGTGTGACAAAGCTATATTTTTCAAGAGTTAGCCACGAAAATGTTTGTTCTCTCATTTTTTCTATCCGGGACATACATTTTTTTTTTCCCACCTGGGAGATGATTTGGGGGAAGATTTTGGAATGTTCTAGATGGTCTCTTCCTTGGTGAAGCATTCACAGATCCTTTTGTTCTCTTGTTTGGATAGTGTTGAGAGACAAACAGTTTAAACTTTTAAACTCCCAGTTATAATACCTGGAGTCATTACTGTTTACTCATTTGTAAATAGACCCCACCCAGTGTCTCTTCTGAACCCCAAGAGGGTTCAGCTGTGGGCTGGTTGTGTGCAGTGTCTTCCTCTGCTTCCTGGTGTTCTAACATTTGCACAGAAGGTGGGGAAAGGGATTGACATTTTCTGCCTAGCTCTAGCCTCAAGTCATTTCTCAGACAAGATGAGATGAACAAACACTGCCTTTGAAGGAAGACATACAAATTTGCCAAAGAAAGGAATGTAGTCCTGGGACCTCCTAGCTGTAAGATTATGTAAATCATTCAGCACAAGTAAAATGGAAGTTATGAAAGTAAATAATTTCCATTTGTACCATGCTAATTAGTCAAAATGGTGGCAGATGATTTACTCTCTAACTTCTCAGGAGGTAGGGCAGGAAGGCTGACTCCAAAGAGTTTTAAAACACATTCTGTGGTGATACATGTGGGTAACTAATTACTGAGTTTGTCCTACCATCCCAGACATTATTCTACATGCTTGAGACATGTTGACTTACTCACCTGAGGTCATTTTTCAATTTCCTCACTGCAGAAAGGAGATTATAAAGTGGAGAGGTAATTTGCCTGGTGTTAGCACTCAAATTAGCACTTGATTCTATGTGAAGAAAGCAGAAATACTGAGAAAGAGCCCAGACTTGGCAAAAATATTTTAGTCACTCAGATAAGTATCAGGAATTTCCTCCCCCCCCACCCCCCCCCCCAATTTTCTGAACACAAGGAATAACATCATCTATTTTGGTGGGTTGGGTTATAGCCCCACTCACCAATGGAGCCATAGATGAGACTAATCACCCTCCTCCTTTGTCTGCTCAAATGTGTGAAATCTGGGGACTCAGAAACTCAAAGGGAGCCCTGGGGGATGTTGAGCTATTTCTCGGATTTCAAAGGACCTAACAAATCATTCATTTAGGGCAGTAAAACACTGTGGGCTAATGAGTGTATATAAACAGTTCTTTTTGTATTTGTCAAAATTATATGTGTCACTTTTCATGGCAATTTTGTGTTTGTAAAGTTAGGTAACATATTTGACATACATTTAGAAAGAGCCTTTAAAATATGGAATCTGGGGTCTGGAATGTGGACATTCCCCTTGGGGATGAAAATAGTAGCTTCTATTTGCTTATAGGGTAAGAGAGATGTGTTAATAATCAACAAATCACAATATACTTGAATAGATAGGTACTTTTTTTTTTGATAAATGATTCTATTCTGAAGGAGGCAGTGCTTACTGGCCATGTAGCTGCCTTATCTACATTCTTAATCTGCTCTTATTAAAGACTTCTGAGACTGTGTTCCCACTAATATCTCAGGGGATCTTACCAATGCAAAATGTCAATAGGATGGTGAATTGGCTGGTACCCCCATCCCTATCACCAGTTAAAACATTTCAAAGTCACATAAAAAAGCTTTTTGGATTTTCCAAGCTCCTGGTCCATCAAAGAGAAGTAGTGATATTTAATTATATAGATGTTTAAACAAACCATAGGGCCAATAGAACTGTTTTTGAATTTTTTAATAAGTTACTCATGAATCAAAATCAAAACAATGAACTGAGGTAAATTCTGAGATATCTCCTTCTGACTTCTTTTCTGATGAAAAATAGAGTCAGAGGTGCTAGGTCTGTCCTTTTGTACTATATCTTTTGCACCTTCATCTGCATGTCATTTTATTAGTTTCCTATATATTTTGAATATTTTATATATATATAATATATATAGTTACCTCTTGACACAAAAGATGGCATTTGTATTTATACATACACAATTCTATGAATACAATATATACCTCTTACATATATATCTTCTAGAAGTCTTTCATTCACATATAGGGAACATTCTCATTTTTTCTAATGACTTCATATTACATTGTGTAGCTTATAATTATGTATAATATATACTCTGATGGATACTTACGTGCTTTCAGATCATTTGCTATTGCAAAGATTGCTGCAATGAACATCTTGGCAGTGTATCTTTGTGCATGCAGCGCTACCTGTAGAAAAAATTCCGAGAAGTGAGATTTGGGGGGTTATAATCCCACTAGCAATATTAGAAAATGCTTGTTTCCCATGGTTTCCTCAAAAAACATTTTTACTTGTTAAACTGATCAAAATCCTTAAGTTACATGGCTTTAATTTGGTTTCCCCCTATTTATAGTTTTCTGATGATGAAGAGTCATTTGTCTATGAAATGTCTATTACTGTCCTTTGCCAATTTTTCTATTGGGGTTGCTGATAATTTTCTTAATTTCTAGCTGTCCTTTCCATATTGAAATTATCCATTGTTTGTGACACAAGTTGCAAATATTTTCCTCAGGTTGTTACTTGTTTCTTGCTTTTGCTTATAGTGGTTATTGTAGAAGTTACTATTTTTTAATATAATTGATTTTGAGTTTTAAATTATAGTTAGGAAGATCTTTCAAAATCTCAAGGAAGTCACCCATATTTTCTTCTAGAACCTAAAAATTATTTTATTATGAGAAATGTTAGGTATACATAAATGAGAGAAAATAGTATAAGGAACCCCAAAGTAAGCTTCAATAATGTATAATAGTTTGTCAGTCTCACCTATTAATTTTGAGAATATTTAAAGCAAAACCTGACATATTAATACACTTAGAAATTAATGATACCAGTAACAAAGTCATTTTAGAAAATAACCTGTAGCATTATTACACCAATAATTCCTTATGATTATCTAATACTGTTCTATATTCATTTTCTCATCTGGAACTTTTATGGCTGTGTGTACAGTGGAGGTGTATGTATGAAGTCTTTCATTTCTGGCTACAGTTATCCCAACTCACCTTCTTAGTCTATCCTTAACTCATTGTTTTGAGTTTCTACTTTTACCATATAACAAATTCCCCTGTGTATTTGAGTCTGTTTCTGGACATTCTAGTCTCTCATTTTTCTAACTATATGCTACTACTGCACAATTTTAATTATTGTAGCATTAGAGTGTGTTCATGTCTATCAGTACTAGTCATTTACCAAATGGAATAGTAAGTCATTTACTCTGACTCATACTATATAAAAATAGTTGAAAATTACAGTTTACAATCCAGCCTCCTCGGATCAGGGATAGGTTTAATGATTTAGAAATCAAGGAATGGGAGTTAAATGTGTGAGAGTGAATGTGATCCTTAAGGAAAGTGAATGAGAATAATATTAAAGCCTGAAAACCAGAGGTAGGTCCTCTGATAAAGGTGGGAGGAATAAGAGGAACCAGAAAAAAAAAAAAAAAGGCATAATTTGGTGAAGTTTGCTTCTCTCTTGGAAATAAAACAATCCTAATTCATCTGTAAATGTAAGAAAGGCCTATTTTCTGTATGCATGCTCTGGGCACATGGAGCGAGCTACAGCAGGAAGGGTCGGCTGAGTGGGTTGAAGCTATATGCCCTCACTCCACTCTGGCCAGGCAGTCACCCTGAACACTAAGGCTGCCTGTGCACTAACTTGGATCTCTGAAGACACAGGGGTAAATTTCTTTGCATGTCATAGAAATATGGGTGAAAATGTATAATCTTCAGTCTTTTTCAAGATACTAAATCAACCTAACAAAGGAACTTGACTGGAGAATTGACAGAGATGACTGCTAGTACTGAGTTGTGGGAAAGACATCTAAATAGCTAGCAGGAACAAATCATAACACTTCTTTTCCTAATAAAGACTCATATTGTAGACTCCTTCCATATCTTCAGAGAAACCTAGGGGCTGATAATATGGCCAAAGCCTGGGGAAAGGTCTGGATTCTGGAGTGGGTGGGGGGACTGACCTGGATTTCTGCATTATGATTTCATTGCCCTGCAGACAACCTTAATAACCTTTGGCACAACCTATAACCTCCTCATCCCCAGTTTCCTCCTTGCAACCTGCAGATGAGCAAACTGACTTACCTCACAGGGCTAAGGGGAGGATTAATTAGTTTCAGATGGGAAAGTTCTTTGAAGCTGAAAGCTGAGTCATATGGTATAGTGAGTATCCTAATTTAAGACTGCACAGTCAGAAGTTGGGGTAACTGCCTGCTGCCCAGGCCCATACACCAAAGAGTAAAGGCAATTCTGTTTACCTCAGTCAGGGGAATAGACTTTGCAAACTGACTGAATGGACGAAGTTGACTTTATACTGCCCTTTACTCTAAGGTTTCTTCTGAGTGCAAAGGCTAGAGGGAAGACATGGTGGGGCTAGGGGAGTGGGGGAAGGCCAATGAGGTAATAAGCCCTGAAGCGCAGGTGCTGGGTATGGTTATTACCTGCTATGTGAGGTCATAGCCCAGAAGTCATCCTTGCTATCCCTGATGAGAATTCCACATTCTGGCATCCTCTGAATATGTGAGGTTTTTTGTGCTTCACTTTTCAGTTGCCATCCTTACCAAATTCCAGAAATGGTCTTTCCTCACAGGTGCTTTCAGTCAAGAGAATCTGTGTTCATCAAAAACAAAAAACAAAAACAAGTAGGAGAAAATAATCTCCTTTTGGTCTCTTTCTGTTGTGTTGCACTGTTTTAAAAAGTACATTCAAGGTATGCTGTATTTTAAGCACAAGGTAAAGGGTCTATTTTAGGAATCATCACAGAACACTCTGCCAGTAAGGCATTTTATGGTCTGGAAATTGGTACAGAATATGGATGAGATCACAATGTACATTTTAAGTTGAACATTATTTTCCCCCATCCAGGTGTCCTTGAGAGAGTACCAGGGAGTAGAAGAGGAGGACGAAAGAAGATTAAGAACAGTGAGTATGATGATTACATTTGAAAGGTGAATAAAAATGTTCCTCTGGGCAAATGAGGATACTAAGAACACTATCCTAGAAGGAAGGATTGGGGCTATGCAAGAGTAGTAACTAGAAGAATAACCAGAGGACAGTTCAGGGAACGATTCTTAATTAAAGTGAGGATCCCATGGTCACGTGAAAAATCTCATGTTTCTTGAAAGACAAGATCAGAGGAATGAAACTATAGGGCAAGAAATTTTCAGTGAACTTATTCAGTGACAGATCTCTGTGCAGATATTTATAGGACTGTCATGCAAGATGTTATAATCTTGTGTATACTAAAGCTTTAGTGAACTTCAGTGCTGTGTTCATATCAATATGTATTTTTTTTCTCAGCTTTTAAATTGAAATTCAGTATCTTTTTGTCTCCACCTGAGTAGTATTCTTCAATAATGGTAGAGGCAAAAACCCCTTAATTTTGGTAGGCTTGTGACATTTTCATGGGATTACAAAATATTCTACTACATTTAACTTCTGGAGAAATATTTTCATAAACCTTCATTTTTCTCTTGATTGGTTTATGGCATACATCCATGTGTTGGTTTCCTATAAACCAAGAGTAACAATTCTATTACTTTCCTATTTATTCGCTACAGCTATTCCTATAATAGCCTCTGCTGTAACAAGCTGCGCCCTTTGGTCCTGAGTAACACTTTCCCGGGTGTCTTGAGGCTGGATTAAAGCTCAGGGTCATGGCAGGAACCAAATGGTATATTCAGATTGGTGTTCATTTGAAGGTTTACAATGATGGGGTCTAGTTAGGGAAGCCAGAAAACAATAGTACTGGGCTCCAGAGATAGCAACAGGGAAGACCCATTTCTGCCCCCTGTGCTTAAGGACAAGAGGAGACCAAGAGATGGTAACTATGGAGTTAGCTGCCCAGTAGGTGCTGAAGGATCAGATACAACCCAGCAGGGGTAAATTAGGGGACCCTGTCTTCCAATCTGCCAGATCCTTCTGTTAGCCAAATTGAACTGGAAACTGTAGAAAAGGCGACTAAGTAGTCTTTATAGCTCGATTCCCTAGGGCACAGAAGAATGGAGGGACAGGGTTAAAAGGCCTACAGGGTTTACTTCCCTGCAGCTGGCCAGGAAGATTGTCTGGTTGTAGCAGACTGAACTCTTATCTTAGCGTATATGGGATGACGTGAATGTATCAGCTATGATTGAGCGGACTTGCAGTTTCAGGAAATAGAATTCTCACTATCTCTGCATGGTGAACTTGAAATCTAAGTGAGAATGAAGATTCTGTTGGTAGAAAAGATAATCTTCTCCCACCAATGCATTTTTATTGATAACACCTGAAAGTATATGAGGCCTTTGGTGACTTTGCAGCTCAAATCTAAGCAGGGACTGGAACTTTCTATGTCCAACCCAGTGCTAAAGCAAGGAAGGGCAGTCTTACATCCCCAAGCAAATGCCAGGTTTTTTCCAGAGTAAAGATTAAACCAAGAGCTGGAGTAGACACAGAAAGGTACTGTAAATGAGAATATCAGAAATACAATGTAGTGACATAAGAGCACAGAGGCTCTGCTCTTTAAAGCAAACTGTGTAGGAACTAATGCATATTATTTATGAGACAGAATACAGATGTATCAGAAATATGTTCCACATATTTTCTAGAGTAGTTTCCTAAAATTGACCTGACTAATTTTACATCATGTTCTCATATATACTCAGGTAATCATAGAATTTGAGGGCGGAAAATAGGTATATTGAATTTCAGTCTTAAATCTAGCTAGATAGTACATGATCTTAATGCTGGTTGTTATAAAATCCACAAAGGAACTATCAATCTTTATCTGTAGTATCCTAATTGATTTAACAATTAGACAATAAAAATAGCAAAGGACTTATTTATTCTCCTTTAATTCCCACAACTCTGAAAAGTAGATATTTAATATCTCTATTTTTGACAGGGAACTACACCTCTGAGAATAGAGGGATCAGCTAGTGGTAGTAGATCCAATAAGTGGTATTTCCAATTTACACCCAGACCTGGGTGCCTCCAAAGACTATTCTTCCCCCACTACTAGGCAGCATTTACACTTGACTTTGTGAGATTGTGAACTAGTGCTTAAATGTAGTTTTTCATGTTGCAATTAAAACACTATTTAATGCATGTAATTTTTCAGTTTCCTCTGGGAATATGAAATTATGCACATATATATCTTTATATTGTACATTTCCTTCTGCTCCAAGTAGTAATAGTGACAATTTATAGAGCAAGTGACATGCTGTAATTTTGTTATATATGCAGAATGCAGAAATTTTTATTGGGATTTTTTTTATAAGCTTGTCAGCTTCCAGAGATTTCTCTGAATAATCTCTTCTGGATTTTGTGACTGCAAAAGTCAGCATCATATTCTTTTACCAGAACATGTAGTTTATTGTTGGTTTAAAATGCCCTTCTGTTTTACAGTGATATCCACAAGCATGTTCTTTACTTGTTAAGGGTTCAGAATCAAGAATAAGGTTGAGATAGTGGGGCTCTATAAACAAATGGCCAGTGATTTAAAACCCTAGGAAGGAAGGTGACAGAACAAGTGCATAACAACAATTCTGTACCTGGAATCAACTGCAAGGTAACTGTGCAGGGACTGCAGGGGGCATTGATTAAGTGTGTGGGTATGCATGTACACACATACATCCATGTGAACTAAGGCCTGCTTTGGCACACACCTGCTGCCATATTACAATATATACCAGATATATGCGAATACAAACCTTATATGTATGAACACTTTATAGTGTTATTTCTGTGTCACCTGAAACTAAATGTAGTCAGAAGTCCTGGCTACGCCCTACACACTGACCCAAAAGCTTAGTTTTCTCAGTGAAGTTCTGCCTGCTTATGTGTAACAGTAGGAAGCATAGTGCATCCTTGGGGTGAAACATTCCCCCACTCAACAAATACAGTATAATGGATCTTTAGCTAGATGTCAGACATTCAGCCTAGATTTCTACTATGAGAGATTTGATTGGTTATTAAAAGAAATTAGTTCAGTAAAGCAAGCAAGAATATAGAACATAAAATGCCTTCTGTGCCCAGACTGTGTTACCACTTGGACATGACTATGTGGTTCTGCCAGTGAATCACTCATGATGGCAACAATCATCTGCCACTTCCTGCAGAACTTCTGTCCAGTTGTGTAGTGATACCCCTCTCTTACAGAAAAGCAAAGACTTTCTCCCACTTTCCTACCTGACAGCAGAAGTATCTCCATAGAATTACCATTTCCTGTTATAGCCTTGGCTTTTTTTTAAAGAAATAGTCAAATGAAGGAATCATTTGGAGCTCTTTGAAGCAAATTTCTGTCATTATCCATGTTTGGTGCTCTGTATGGTAATACAAAGGGGTAGAGTTTCCTTTTGGCAAGTGATGAGATTGTGTCCCTTGGGTGTCTCCCTTAGCGGCTAGCAAGCGCAGGGTGACACACAGCAGGAGCACCCCTCAGTTACTCCATTTGAGAATTTCAATACATAAATGACTTGACATTAAGTTTGCTAAAAATTATTCATGGACACAAAGTCAGTAAAAATTGACCCAGCTCTGAAGGATACTCTTAAATTTAATCCAAATATTTGAATAAAATATGACAAACCCATCATGATTTTTTTAAATCCAATTCCCATTTGTAAACATGTAAACTTTTCAGTCTTGTTCATAGCAAGTTTTTACCATCTTATTTTTTCAGTCATGAAAAACCTTCTAAAGGATGATGTAAAATCAGATCATTGAAAAAAGCTAAAAAACCATTACTGTAGAATTGTCTTTGCTTTTCCTTAAAAAATGGAGTCCCATTTAAGAAGTTGTCTTTACAAACCTAGAAAACTTACTATTGACATGAAGTCATCATGAGGAGTGGGGAAAGAGCACAAGGCAATATGGTGATTGACGATGAGTGCTCTGGTGGTGGGAGAACTATGGTACCACACATAAGGAGAGAAATTTTATAGTCAACAAAATTTTTTTTAAAAGATGTCTTTAAAATTTACTTTCTCCATGAAAATTACACCTACTGAACTTGTATTCAGGATTAAAGTCTTTCATAATGAAATAATTTTAACATTTGCACTCCCTTATGTGATTTTTTTTTTAGCATGATGCATGTAGAAAACTTTTAGCTGTAAAACGTAGCACTTTACCTTAGAAATGAGCTGCTAATTTCCTTGCACTTTTGATCCTGTGCTTGATGAGATTTTATATTCTTATAGCAGTTGAGCTGGAATCAGGAATACTGTATTACCTCTGACTTTATGGTGTACAGAATTCATTAATATTCTTTCACAAATATCAGAATATTAGAAGTGAAAGGAAATTTGACTGTTACCCAGTCCAGCTTCCCCTCCTTTAGTTGCAATAAGAGGATTTCTAAATCCTCTTAAGACATTAACACAAAGAACAGGGTCTATCGATTGTGTCCAGCTCACCTGGAATCAAAGAATTCTGATCCCGATCTATTCCCTTCTAACAGTGCCTGAAGAAGGAGGGAGGAGGCATCTGATATTTCTTGACTACCATCTAAGTAAAAGGTGCTTTCATCTATGTAATTGCACATGTGTGTCAATCTACAAACAACTTACATGATTCAAAGTCTCACCTTTTTATTGCTAAATGAGAAAAATTATAAATTCAAAATTTTTGTATATTTTAGTGTAGATTTACAACACTGTATATGATTAGGGGTATAGGTCCACGCCTCCCAGCATGTATGATACCACACTGGCCACCAAGAACCCATAGTTCTCTATCATAGTCCACTAGTGCCTTTTCCCACCCCCAGTATCAATGCTTTAGTCATAATTCTAAGATTTCAGTTTGAGACAGTACTTAACTTTGACCCCCTGGTGAGTAAATATCAACTGAATTTATAACTTGAATCTAAAGCCTGTTTTCCTCCCCTTGAAGGTTAATTGTATCAGCTCTTGGCATACCTCACCAATGCTCACACTGACTTTTCTTAGCCCAGTACCTGGTATAAATGCATGACTTGTAGTCATGCTACTTTCAAGAGTTGAACAAACTGTAATGAGATGAATTTACTATTCTATGTTTTCCTTATTGAATGTTATCCAGGTGTAAAATTCATGATATTCCATGGAGATTTTGCATTTCCAGATGAAGATAATGGATTGAGCATAGACTAAGCTTCTCTTTCTTGTACTTTGCTAGGTTAAATATTTTAAAAATATATAATTAAGGAAATACATATTTAAAGTTGGGGAGGGCAAAAGGGCTCTTTATATACCAGAAACAGGACCCTAACAGAGAGGATGGTAGCAGAAACCTTACTGAGCTGGGGTTTTAATGACCAGGCAAGGTTAGCAACTGAAACCGCAATTCACCTGCAAGGAAAGGAAAGTAGGCAGAGTCTTGGCGTAAGTCCCACAAAAACATTTCCTGAATTTAATGGGCATATCTGCATTGGTCAGTGGGGTTCTAAGAGCCAGAAGCAAGTAGCACTGTCCTTCTTCTGAAGGATAAAGTTTTCATTTATTCCATTCTTAGTGAAATTTCAACACTCATTGATTTTCCACTTTGCTTTCTATTCTTTTTACAAGAGAAGCCATGTCAATTAAAGTTTGTCATTAAAGTGCCTTATTGAGGTTTAAGTGATGCTTTCAGGAAGGTGTGAATGTGAGTGTTGATAGGCATGTTGGACTTAAGTAGAGCTGCTTTCCTTAAATTATCTATTTCACTTGTTTCATTGGCAGCTGAAGTTGGCCTTGGACTAGCTGATTCATTTTTAGCAATTCTGTAAGAAGTGCCAGTATTTGTCACTTCTCTTATCTTTGGACATCTTGCCTACTCCTTATTGCCCTCAATCTTTGTCTTGCTTGCTAAGAAAGGTATTCTCTATAGTTCAGCGCTAATGATTCTTTTCCAAAAAGTATTTCTTGAGAGCGTCTATCATGCTTTAAGCATGGTATATATATCATTTGGGAACATATTGGGGAAAAAAAAAGGTTATTTGTCTTCTTCAAAAGAGTTAATTATGCTGTCAAGGATGTGCCATTTCTTAGGAGCCTCCTCAAATGTCCACATTTTCCGCAGGAGTATAAAATACCAAATAGAGGGTGAGATATTTATAAAGGCCAGGATCTGAAGAAGTCATGCTTCTGGATCAAGTGCTTTTTTGCTGTGAGCAGCAGTGGTCCAGAAGCTCAGGTAAGGTTTCTAAATTTACAAACATGGCTGCAACTCATTCCCTGGATGCCTGGGAGTTACTCATTCTGTTGGATCCCAAGCATGTGCCTTCCAGAAATCCCATCCTTTGGAAAAACAGCACATTGAATTCTGGGAAAATAATTAATAAACTTTCCTGAGAGAGGACTCATTAAAATGCAGGGAAGACTATCACCATAGTTGAAGGGTTTACACTCTGCAAAAGGTGGAGGAAGAGATTGAGCTCTGGCTGGGGAGGACTGTTTTGCACTACCTTTATGTTTTGAGCACTGTGGACTAGATACATAATGTATATGACTCTAAGAGAATTCCACATATGAGAACATCTAAGTTTTAAGAGGCTCTGAAACAGCATCCAGCCATACTTATCCATGATGTGGGGCTCAGGAATACTCTACCCAGGGAAAAATATGTACAGACCAAAATTTTGCAAATAACCATAAGGCTCTCTCTGGTCACCAATGCCGCCTCTATGAGGGCCTTGAAGAAACCAGAATGCCTTAGTCTATGCAAAGTTTTCCTCTCTGGAGAAAATGTAAGCTTCACTGTAAACTTGTTCTGCAACAAAGACTTCACTAAAAGCCTACTCAGCAATGTCTCAGCAGATACTTTTTAGTTCAGAGTTCCCGTGAAATGATTCTAAATGTAAAATGACTTTCAGATACTATAGTTAGTCACTTGCTTTTTCATTATCCTAATGTGTTTTGGTGGTGAAAAATAAAACGGTCATGTTAACACAAACCTATATCCTGAAAAATAGAGATAAATATAGGTACTTGGAGGAAAAGCAGCACATGGTAACAGATTATAAATCATGCCTTGGAAAATGAGACATTTTTATTTTGTGCTTTTCTCATTTGACAGGTAAAACCTCTGCAGTTTTGGAGAATTTTGATAGAATAAGGCTATGCTGCTTAGGTTACAGTGGAAATAAAAATACGTCAGGTACAAATGGCAGCAGTATTTTGGTGGTTGACTTTTCGCCAGTTTTCAATTTAGTAGGCTAGAATAAGCTAGGGACTGTTTTGAGGGGATACCACATTCCAGGCAGCATGCAAGGATCCTTACACACATTGTCTTGTACCCTCACTTTGCTCAGTTTCCAGTGGCAGTGGTTCTGGAATCCCCACAGGACTGTTGTAAGAAGTAGAGAAGACAAGTGTCATCCTCAGGTGTCCTGTGCTTTCCTTCGTTTTCATTTACTTATTCAGAGAAATCTTTGTGGTGCTTACAGAACTATATATTCCTCTATGTTCATTATATTCTAGGTGCTTGAAGTAAGGCTAATTACTCTATTGACAAAGCATTCTGGTCATTTTTCAAAATTAGATAATTTAAAATGAAATGATTTTGATTTTCCTAGAGCCAAATCCCCTCAGCTGCAAGCTCCAGCCATTCTTGGTTGCTTTCTAAGTTCTCTCAACAACTCACTCTTCTTCCCACTATAGCAACCTGGTTTCATCTTTAGTCACCTGATCAAATACCACCTACTCAGATATAGCTGGTGTACTGTGTCTGTCAAACAGCTCCTCCTTTTTAACATGCTGTTTCCTTGTTGATTTTCCTTCATAGAATTTCTGACTACCTGAAATTATATTTATTCCAGATTTATTGCCTGTCTTCTCCATCTGAATATCAACTGCATTAGAATGAAAATGTTGGCGATACAGGATAAAAATGTATCAAGAATGGCATGGTCAATGAATGAATGGCCTTTTTGTCTGACACAGACTATGAGGAAAACCCAAGGTTTTTGATAAACTAGGATTTGTTAATAATTCTCAATGCTTACTAAGTAAGAATTAGCAAAATGCCAGACATATAGCTAATTAGATAAGAGTAATACAGTAAAGTACCTATTTCTTCAGTTTACAATATAGTGACTAGATATTTGTCTGCATTATGAAATGATCACCATAAGAAATCTATTTACCCTCCAGTTTCTCTTATTTTATAGATGTGAAAGGAAGGTTAAGCAAAGTTACATAGCTCACACCAGGCTGCACAGACAGGTTTAGAAGCAGGTATTTGGTCCGATGCTTTTTACAGCCTAATGGAAAGCTTTAGCCATTTGCCTCCCACTCCCCTGAGCACTTTGTGCCTGGTGTCACTTTTGCTATTCTGCAGAGGGGAAGCTGAAACCTGGAAAGCTCAACCAGCTTGTCTAAGTCTCAGTTATTTAGTGATGGAAAGGGGATTTGACTGTAGAGAAGATGAAATCTATAATCTTAGACATCATCTCCTTAGTATAAGAATGCTTGTGTTTTGCTGTTGGAACACAGCCATTTGAGGTTTGTGAAAGAATGATAGCAATGGATAGCCCTTCCACCAGTGACGACCCGTCACTCAAAGGGTCTTCACTGGTATAGAGAAGGGCTATCCATTGCTACGCTACCAATTTGTAATGAATAGTTCAACTCAGAAAAATGAATAGAAGGAGGAAGGAGTACCAGTTGGCTAATATCCATTTTTTGAGAAAGCACCTAAGAAAGCACTCTAGATATCTGATAACTGAAAGGTTCATTTGGGTATGTAAAATTAACTGACAGAATTATATATCTATTTATGTACCACTAGGTATAATTCCATACGAGCTGCAATGCAGGGTGTAAAAATTTAGCACTGTTGTTCTGTGAAGCCACAGGCTTTCCTTTTACACAGAGCACTTTTTAAGGAATTCAGCTCTATCTGTGGCATAAATCATCCATAGGGGATGGTGGATGCTGCAGCGACCTTTTGCCCAATATTTCATTCCATGTCTGAAATTATTAGCTACACATGTTAAACCAATATAATCACAGTCTAAGAGGGAAAGAAACCCATGAATCATTATCCTGGCTTTCCACACAATATCAATGTGAAGGACCATGCTTGCATGTCTAGAGATTGAAATTGTGTTTGGAAAACTCCCAGTTGATTCAGCAATAAGAAAATGAGTGCCACCAACATCAGTGCATTCTAAGATTCCAACATTTTCACAGAACTTGTATTACAAATGCACACACAATCCGGTGTGATCCTACCTGTGCCTGTGTTTGATGCTTGCAATTACCCAGAAGTGTGGGCAGGGCGGGTGTTATTAAGCCACTTTACAGAGGAAAAATTGAGGTTAATAGGGTTTAAAAAACTTGCCCAAGGTCAAGCAGCTAATAAATAGCAGAGCCAGCATTTGAACCAAAGCCTTAGGACTCCAAGTTACATGGATTTTCTGCTGTTCCACGCCTCCCCCTTGTCAAAGAGAACCTGTCAGTGGTGATATTATAGATTCTGAGCGTCTTCCTTATGACAGGTGTACCACTAAAAGGTGGAACATGTGGGCCTTAAGATGTACTATATCTTAGTGCCAAGTGCACATCAGCTATAGCATCTGGTGAAGCAGTGTATGGTATTTGTGAGCCAGGACTAACATTGTAAGGTTTTCAGCGTCTCAAGTGACTTTTATTCTGTGTCCTCTAGAGACTTCTGGCAGCTTCTGTTTGCAAGAGTATCACGGAGAGAGAGGTGGGGATGGCATTTCATAACACTTCTTTTTCTCTGTGTGTGCTCTGGGATACAGCAGAGATTTCATTTCTCAAACTCGTCCTTTTACCCACTGTACCTCCCACTGCTCCAACTTTGTTTTTTCTAGGTTTTCAAAGAGTCACAAAATTTATCAAACCTAAGTGTTTACTCAGGGAATGGAATTGACAGATAAGTGGTTCAGTTACTTCAGTTGAACATGCCTAGAATCACAGTTAAGAGATCAAGTAATTCAGCACGAAGTGAAGCCGTAGGCAGAAGAGAAATGGGGTGTAACCAGGCCAGAAAAGACTGCTTGTTTTTCCAGAACCCAAAAGAACATTGGATATCCTGCTAAAAACCCAACTGGCTTGTGCAGAGGCCTGACCAGTAGAAGGCAGTGATTGCCTAACTTCATCTGACTGGGAAGAAAGCAGTTTGCTCATAGGTCCTGGCCTTACAAACAAGTAGAGGGTGAATGCATTTTGAATAACTAAACTTCCCAAGTAGAAGCAACTCATACTCCAATTGAGATAGACAATGCAAGTCAACTCCACCATGCTCTTTTCATTGTAGATACATGAATTTTGGACTTTCCACCCCAGGGTCAGGATGCTGCCCCTCTGTCAGGCCCTAGCGGTGGCTGTTCTTCAGACCTTTATCTTCTCAGAAAACTGGGCATCTGCCAAGAACATAAACTTCTATAACGTGAGGCCTCCTCTCGACCGTAAGTAGTTGTTGCCACTCTAGTTCATGACTGTGGGGTGAGAGGGACCATTCTGTTTATAACTAAAGTAACAGAAATTTTCTCCATTTTTTTAATTAAGGTGGTTTAACTTTCTGCTAAATTCTTGATAAGGTCCTTTAACAATCTTTCGAGAACTGTCCCTCAGGGTGATTTAACAGAGGAAAGTCAGTAGTGATTTCCTCATTGGAGGAGGACATTATTGACTGGAAAGTTTCTGCATCAATGATGTAATCTTTCAAATGGTCACTAACACTTTGGAAATGAATTTATGTTCAAATTTGGAGGGAAGTACTGCTTGGGTTTTCATTAATATTTGCACAGTCACTTAAAGACTGTATAAAACTCAGTTTTTCTTTAATTTAAAAATAAGCAATGTATATAATCTTAGGATAATATAAGTATTATGTACATATAAAGTCTCCCCTTCCTCTTCACACAAGTAGAACTTCTTTGAGATACTGTATTAGACAAAGTGTTATAGGTGAAAATTGTTGGCTATAAATGTGAACACCTATGTTTCCCACACCTGAAGAGTATCAGAACATGATAAAAGTCTTCAGAGCCCCATACTCCCAGGTCCTGCTCCAGAAGTTCAGTATTTAGGAGGGAGGAATGCAGAGTATTTTTTTCTCATCTTCTGCCCCCTCTTTTTTGGAACAGCATTCCTAATACTAGAGGTACACAGCCAGGTTTGGGAGGCATTGTGTTTCCACTCCTCCTAAAGGAGGCGTGTGCCACACGTGAGCATGAACACCACACATACAGAATCATCATCAAGACATTCTGAGATTGGTAATGATTATAAACTGATAGCTTAATGGCACGGACGTAGTTTTCATAAAACCCAAATTGTTGACAACTTTGAACTTTTTAAGCCTAATATATTTTTATAAGAGAAAAAAATTCCTAAGAAACAGGAAATATGTAGAAGATAAAAATTATTTGTAATTAGCTCTACAATTAAATATTTTCCAAGTATATTTAAGGATGTGATTTGATATCACACAAATTTAAATTTGCAACAAGGTTGTCTCCCTTTACTCTGTAGTTTGAATATTTTCCATGTCTTTGAAAGTATTTTAATGCCTTATAGCTTATTTAGCCAATCCTCATACTTTATATTGGCCACACACTCAAGCTAAAATTGTTAATGCCTCATTGAAAACCTTTTAAAATGCCATTTTCCTCTTCAGTTGGGTAGTGACCTTAAAATAGATTCTTGGAATTAGAATTAATGAATCAAAAAGAGTATGCCAATTTATATCTAACTTTTTAGCCACCAGCATTGAGTATTAGAATTTTTTAAAGCTGTACTGATTTAATAGGTAAAAATGGATTTATTGTTTTACTAGGTATAAATATGTGTAGGTAAAAATACATTTGCAACACTTAATTTCATGTTCTTTTCAATATTTTTAGCCTTTAATATTTGGCTCTTGTCTCATTTAAAGATTACATCTTCCCCATATTTGAAATACCCACTCATGTGTAATTATTTGCCTGAACTATAGGATTGTTTGGGGTTCACCTTGATCTTTGTTTACTTTGTTACAAAATGGGAGAAATGAATGTTCACAAAAGGCTTTATATAGCCTGATCTATGGAGAAATGTTATTCTTTTATTTCTTTCCCATTAAAACAACAAGGTAATTGTCTAATAAAAAGGAATACAAAAAGTACATACTAGTTATTCCCGACTGCCAACAACTCATCATTCCTCCTCTGTATAACACTGGCCTGAGCATTAAGGGCCTAAGAATTACTCTGTTATAATTGACATATCAAATGAGATTACTTGCTTCAGGTTAAATATAGTTGTTAATGGAGGTAGATGGGAACCAGCAGGATTTGATGCGCCAGGGATTCTACCAGGTCTATATTTTTTTCAACTTCCTCTTATTTTTTACTATATACTTCTGTACATTATGGGCTGCCTCATTAGTACTACTATTGTAAATATTAGTTTATTAGAACAGCCTATTAGTGGAAAGGACAGAATCCAAGCTTAGGTGATTTGACTTCAGTTATTTCCTACATCAAATTGTTGATTTCAAAACTGCCACATCCTTTGCCTAATGTATGTATTATAATGGAACGATAACATGCACTGAGTATTAGTATTTCAAAGTGGCCTAAGTAATCATTTTCATTATTCTGCAGTAGATATTCATAGATGAAATACTTAAAAGAAGAGAAAGAAAATGCCTCACAGTCTGGAATTATGTCTAGCTTCCTAGCAAAAGAAATCATAAGGATGAAGACTTGTAAATTTTGTTTAATAAAAGTGGCTATAATTTGTGTCATATTTGATGTTTGGAATGCCTTTTTTTAACCTTACTGTTTCATTGTGCATTTTTCTTTAAAGCCACACCATTTCCAAATAGCTTCAAATGTTTTACCTGTGAAAATGCAGGGGATAATTATAACTGCAATCGATGGGCAGAAGACAAATGGTGTCCACAAAGTAAGTGTGTTGACTTTGGAAGATCTATGTAATCTCACCTCACTTGGGTCTCTCTTGACCAGCCCTGAGGGGAGGCATCTTATGTAATGGGATTAGCATATCAATAGGCTGAATGTATTCTGAAGAAATCAGATTTTTAAAAGACTATCCACACATTAAATTAACCTGAGAGAACTTGAAAACTGATGGTCTAACATCAATTTGTAGCTGTGTGTGCATGTAGGGAAAATTTCCTAAATAGTATTTACTAGTGAGAATGAATAGACCACAAATGTTAATTCAGTTATTTTAAGAATTTTAGAAGTACTTGATTTTTCTAGAAAAGTTATGTTGGCTAAAACAAAGAAGGTTCGACTGCTCTGATACACTGATGCTTGAGAAAGTCATTTATACATTTTAACAAACAGCTGAGTATCCTTTTCATTTAGTTAGATCACTCTTGTGGGCTATATTAGGCATTTGGTAAATATTTGTTGACAGAATGAATTGATGCTTTGATTACGTAGTTAGGGAAATCTTTCCTGAAGAATATACATTTATTTTGATCATTCTGGGGTAGATTGAAATCAGCCATGTGTTGATTTAGAAGTAGAGGAGGTCAAGAGAAGTGTAAAAATACCTAGCCTCTTCAATGAACAGGAACATGACTAGCTAGTGAGAGGTGGAGAAAGGATCTGAAGGAAGGACTAAGACATATAGGGTCTTCTTTTTCTGATAGTTTTAATTTCATTGTAAATGTGATGGGAAAGCAGAAGCATGTTTTAAATTAGGGAGTATGAGCTGCTAGTTGTGTTCTGTAATACTGACTGCTGTGTGGAGAAAGGATGGTTGAAGGACATGAGGAGAGGGGTTAATAAGTGGGGTTTTTCATTGTCTTCAGGCAGGAGAATATGGAAACAAACTAGGGTGGTAGAAATAGAACAGGTGAGAAGTTGAATGATTTAACTTATAAAAACTTGGAGGTAAAGCAGAAGTGATAATACTGTTGTATGATTTGGAATTAAGAACTCTAGAGCTATAAGGAGATCAGGCTAGTCACTTTAAAGATGCCCTATTTAGGTTTTCAAATGTAAAAAGAAAAAAAAAAAAAACCTCTTCCAGAGTTAAAGATTAAAGATTACCTGTTTTGGAAACTTCTATATCACATAATATCTAGCAATGAAATAGTCTTACCAAACCTTCCTCCCCCACTCCCAGATGCCTTCACTAGAGCATTCCACTAATCATTCAAGGAAAATTCATTATCTATCCTTCTTAAGTTCTTCCAAATTGATTTTATGAGAAGCATAACCCTGATACTAAAACCAGACAAGGACACTCCAGGCCAATAACCCTGATGAACGTAAACGCAAAAACTCTCACACAAATATTAGCAAACCAAATTCAACAATGTATGAAAAAGATCATATGTCATGGTTAAGTGAGAGCAAATATTGACTCAACATTTGCACAAGAATCAATGTTATACAACACCATCAAATGATGGACACAAATCATATGATTATCTCAACAGAAAAAAAACTTTTACTATCTCAGCAAATAATCAATTTTGCCATATATATAAGCCAGTAGCCAACATTACATACAATGGTTAAAAGCTGAGCACTTCTCTAAGATCAGGAACAGGATAAGGATGCCGCTCTTACCACTTCCACTCAACACAGAAGTTCTAATTAAGAGTATTAGGTAAGAAAATGGAAAAAAAAAAAAAAAGGGGGGTATCCAAATTGGAACAGTACTGTTACAGGACACAAAATCAGTATACAAAAATTGGTTGTTTTTAGTACCAATAACAAACTATCAGAAGAAATTACCTGTTTAGTTCTTATGCTTATTTTTTGTCAAGTTGTATGAATTCTTTATAGATCTTGGTAAATTAGCCCGTTGTCAGATCTGATATGCAAATAACATCTCCCATTCAGTATGTTTCAATAGTAATTTCTGTTACTGCAATTCTTTTTAGTTGATGTGGTCCTCTTTATTTCTGGTTTTGTTTACCTTGTTGAAGTTCTAAAAGATATCTCTGAAGCCAGTGTTGCAGTGTTTTGCCTATGTTTTCATCTATGCATTTTATGGTGCCAGGTCTTACATACAAATCTTTCATCCATTTTGAGTTACCTTTTGTATATAATGAGAGATAGTTCTCCCATTAACATCTGTTAAAGAGACCTTACTTTCTTTATTGTGTACTCTTGGCTCCTTTGTTATAGATTAACTGTCCATATAAGTGGATTTATTTCTGGGTTCTCAGTTCCTTGGTCTGTGTCTAGTTTTATTCCAGTACCATACTATGTTGATGACATCAATTTTGTAAAAGTCTGGGTGTATGATACCATCACTATCAGGATTGCTTTGGCAATTTGGGGCCCTTAGTTTTTCCATAAAATTTCAGTAATGTTCTTATTCCTTGAAGAATGTCACTGAAACTATGATAGAGATTGCATTGACTCTGTATTGCTTTGAGTAAGGTGACCATTTTAATGTTAACTCTTCTAGTCCCTGTCCCTGAGCAGCGAATATCTTTCCATTTCCTGTGTTTTCAACATTTTTGGGGTTGTCTGATACACCTTACATACTTTTATTAAGAGGGTAGGGTATCCTTCTTGAACTGTTTGCTTTAAATTCCCATGAAAACTGGGTGTGTTAGAACAGTGTAATGGGACATGTATGTCCAATCACTTACCTTCATGGATCATACTGTTCTTTGAATTGTACCAAACTACTAGTCTGTGCATAATGCTACAATATGTCAGATGTTAATCCAAGCCATCTTTGATGGAACATGCCTGGATCTTAGCATTCCATCTCTACTGAAATGTGCAAACCAACGCGTGAAACTGACTTTTCCACTACCAAGAAAATGTCAGAGATGGGGCATGTAAGGAAAGTGGACTCTTCCATGCCCACCCTGAAAGTTGGACTCTTAAAGCAGTCTACATGAAATGATCCTACATTCTTGGCTATGTTAGTCAAGTCTCAAGGATGCTAACCATCTAGAACTCTAAGGGTATAATTTCTGACAAACTGACGTCTCAGTTTGTCATTATTTAAGGGAGTGATAACCATTTCTTGGGGCAACCAGGCCTGCTGCTATTGTTCTTTGTCGTCTCAGCTTTCCTCTTCACCTTACACTTTATTTCTGTGGCCTGTTGGTATTGTTAAAAGAGGTTCTCTCTGTAACAGGATATGAAAAGAATGACATTTCTTATTTTACCTACCCTGGTTTTTGACTTTCTAGGGCTGCTTTTGCACTGTGACATTCTATATGAACCCATGCATTTACCAATTTTCAATTGTTATGTTTCAGGCATACATTGAAATGCCATTCTAAAACTTCCAGTGGTTCCCTTTCTTTCTGAATCCAGAAGTCACCTAGGCTGGTAAAGCATGCTATATAGTATTGTCCAGTCAGATATTAACTATAAAGAGAGGCAGACTAGGGTTCTGGTTAAGAACACACACCCTAGAAAACTACCTGGGTTAGTAGCCTACCTTTCACAACTTTCTACCTGCGACTGTGGGTCAGAAACTGTGCCTCAGTTTATTTATTTGGAAAATGAGGATATTAATGACTTCATCTTCAGTCTTACTATGAGAATTGAATGATTGAAAGCATGTTACAAGTACTTGGCTGATGGCACAGATTCAATGTGTTTTGTTATTATTCAAAGCTCACAATGAATGTTTGAAAATGCTGGGCACGTATCTTCATTTTATTGAGAAAACAAATTCAAAGGATCTAATGTAGCTTGTGGCAGAAGCAGTTCCTTAAACCTGCTGCTTTTCCTACTATTCTATTACGTTGTGCTGCAATAAACTAGGAAGCATTTCATTACCTGAAACAACTATGGAAGAGACACAGAATTAAAGCAGAATATACTAGGATAGTGAATGAAATCCCATTCTTGGAAGAACCCTAATGTATAAAGTGTAAGTAGTTAAGCCTGTAAGGACATCTATGCATGGAAATGAGCTAGCTATACGGTGTGAGTGGGCGGGCAGAGAAAATAAGAGTTAAAGAAGAGAAAAAAAAGAAAAATATTTTGATAAGGAAAAATCAAACACTGAATTAAATCATAAATAAGTAGTAGATGAGTAGGAAGGTAGCCTCAATGTGTAATTGGAAGCTCTTGCTTTTCATTTCAATTCACCATGTAGCCTATTAGTATGCAAGGAACCAGTATTGAGTAAGGTGCCAACCAAGTATTTGGACCCATTGCATTTTACACGTACAGTTGTAATTTTGCTTTTGTGGTATGATGTGCTTCAGAGGGAGAGACAGATACTGATTCTTTGATTTGAAATGAGCAGACCTATGGTTTTGATGAAAAACATGTCCAATTTTTTCTGAGCTTTATCTGATAGCAAAAGATGGATGCCCATTTATATTCATTTTCAGAATTTGCATGTGCTTCACAAGCACCACCTAGAAACTTTAGATTTCAGTGCCATTACATTAAGGATTGTTCTGAATTTTAGTCATTTCTCTATGATTGTTGAGAGATCTTTCACAATGTAGAAATGAAATTGTCTTTCTTTTATCCTTCCTAGATACACAGTACTGCTTGACAGTTCATCACTTTACCAGTCATGGAAGAAGTACATCTATCACCAAAAAGTGTGCCTCCAGAAGTGAATGTCATTTTGTGGGCTGCCACCACAGCCGCGATTCGGAACATACAGTAAGGAGCATGTGTGTGTAGTTACTGCTCTATGGTTGCTAGCTAGTGATGGTTCATTCTATACCACAGAGGGGCAGGAAGGAAAAGTAAAATGTTGAATATGTTTATTCTTGAGGAAAGAGTTCATTACAACGATGCAATGGAGAACAAAGAAAAACTGAAGATTTTCTGAGTTTCAGCCAGAAATAGTGTCACTAAAAAATAAATGATAGATCACCAAGAAGACTGTACAGAGATGCTTGAGAAAGGAAAATGGTGACACCTTCTACTAAGGATATCCTGATGAAGTGAGAGTCTGAAAGATTAACCTCAGTTTAATAAGCTGAACTAGAAATCTATTTTACATCAGTTGATCTTAATTTCATGACATTTTAGAATTTTATTTAGCCAGTATGTATAAAAAATGGTTCTGACACCAGTGGCCTTTAAGTCTGGCTACACATAACCACTTGGGGAACTTTTACAAAATCTGGTGGTGGCATCATGGGGGCACCCCAGAACATCTGAAACAGACCCTTGGGGTGGGGTTGTAAGCATCAAGATCTTTGTTGTTTAAAGTTCCCCAAGGTGGTTCTGATATGCAGCCCAGGTAAAAAACCACTGACACAGACCCTTTCCTAGTCACCCTGGGAGTCCCTCTCGATGGCTGGGTATGCAAGCTGAGTCTTTGTGCTGTCTCGAGACAGCACCCCCTGAAAATACTTTGAGCATTGAATGAACAAGCCTTTTTCACTGCTCACAAACACAGTGACTAGCCCATAGCTGCTTTGATGATCAGAATCAGATGTTAGTATCAACTGTGGAAAATTATTATCCCTGAACCTGTCACACTGAGAAAGGAAATCAATGACCAATCCCAAAGCTCCCTAGCTTTCATCTTTGTTTCAGTGTTTCCCTTACAAACTTTTAAAGGATGTGTTGACTCCATCAAGGAGTCCTTTTCAGTTTCCCTTCCTCTTCATTCCCTCGCCTATGTTTGGGTTGACACAGATAATCACATTTAAGATGAAAAGACTCTCAAGATGGTCCTCACCTGCAGGTCAGTGAGAGGAAAGGTATAGGTAACTCAGACTGGAAAAATCAACTAATTCTGTCTGTTGTCAGAACACAAGGAGTTCCTTTTTAAGTTCGTTGTCTTACCCTTCTCCCTATTTTTCACTCTCTCTCCTCTCTGCCTTTTGTAACAGGAATGTAGGTCTTGCTGTGAAGGAATGATCTGCAATGTGGAGTTACCCACCAACCACACTAATGCGGTCTTTGCCGTAATGCACGCTCAGAGAACATCTGGCAGTGGTGCCCTCACACTTTCCCTACTATTGCTTGCCTGCGTCTCCATGATCCTCTGGCTATGACATCATTTCTAGGTGAAGCAGAGACCTGTCCTATGAAGCACAAGCTGAAAACTGTGTGAACAATGAACTTCTGCATGAAGACGTAGCTTACACATGGTGAAGCGTGTACATTGGACCCCATAGCAATAGCCAGTTGTTTGCATAGCAAAAACACTCTGCATGAGGCCACAAGATTGAAGAAGGGGATTTGGCAGGCTGAGGAGATTCTCTGGCACCAGCTTCCCACTCAAATGGGCTGCACTTTGTCACTTCTGCAGGAGGGGACCCACAGCATCTACAAGGGGCAGTTGCAATAGCCTAGTTGTCCCTGCCTGACCAGGACTTTAGCTGGAAGGACTCCTTGACCTCACTGACTCCTCTAGAAGCTGCTGGGTTAGATTCTTTCATATCTGTGCTTAACCCAGAGTATCTGAGATCTAACCTTTTACCTAAAGAGAAAGCAGCTTCTCCACCAACTGGATAATCCATGGGAAAGACAGCTATAGGAAGAAAACTCCAGCTGAACCAATATGAAATCCATTTGCTAATTGTGGGAGAAATAAACTTTTTAAATTATATAATGTAAGATGCATGCTTGTTTGTTTCTTGCTGACATGGAGAGCTCAGAACACATTTCCAATGTCATAAAGGAAGTCACTGAAGTTTTGTGGGTGATATATTCTGACTTAAAGTATAAAACTTCGTGCCAAGGTAACTTTTTGGGGGTGGAGTGGGGAAGTACACTAAACTGGAGACAACAAACACGGCCGATGTTGGTGACCAGAAAGGCCCAATGTACAATGCCTAACTTTTGAGTTCTCCTAGTGAAACACTTAGGCACTATAAGGACTCCATATGGTGTCTCCAACATAATTTTAAAAACTAGAATAAAGTAAATTCAATAAGAATCCAGCACATGGATTTTTTAAAAGTCCATTACATTAGGGACCTGAAATGCCAAGTGTCCTAGACCTCAGGCTAATTTAATTTGCCTCAGTAAGCAGGAAAATGAAAAATACTTTGGCATCAAAATGTCCAATGAGAAATGTTGGTGTGAGGGCAGCAAAGGACAATAGGTAGATTTGTTGTTATAAAAGAGATAAACTATTTCTATGAGGGAATAGCTGTGAGAGGTACATATTTGAATAGATGATGTATATTTTAAAATAAAATTTGAATTCTCATCCATAAATCATTTTTCTGGGGGAAAAATGCCTGAAATGAACAATTTACCCTACCCAAAGGTATGCTTAAACTTTCCCTAAATTCAACCCTGAGTTGTTAGTAGTCAGAAGTTATAGGCATTATTTTCCACACAGTCTGCATTCTGGCATGCCAGTCACTGTGAAAAACAAAGGAGAGGAAGGTAGTTGGGTTTCTCTTACTGTGAGAAAACTTATAAAACCATGAAGAGTGTGAAATGAGAACTATTTATTGGCAGGACTTGAGAAATAAGGTTGGTGTGAAATCCAGCAAATAGATTTCAAATTTGTGAAATTACTAATTCATCATGCCAAAGTTTTGTGACATGCAAACTGCCATCTTACACAATTTTGCTATGACCATTGCATCTTGGACATTTTATTTTTCACTTTGTTCTTTGTTGTCTTCTCTGATTTGTGGAGAGGCTGTGGTGATGTTAGAGGTATCTTGGTGTAAATTGGCCAGAAGACAAAGGCTAGCAGCATGAAGGTGAAAGTCATAGAGCCTGGAAAGTCATAATTTGGGTCTCCTGATAGGCACAGTTCCATTATGAAACAGCCCAGCAGCTTCTAGCACCCTTCCACTTCTCCCTTTGCCTTCATAATTCTGTCTCCTTTGAAATCCCTCTCCCTCACTCCTTTGGCCTCTATTTCATTGGAGACTGATGATAACCCAATCTTTAGTGTCTTTGGGGTAACCTAGAAGGTGAAAGAACTGTTTTAGGCTATGAAAAATAGGACTTTCACAGCTCAAGCCCAGGAAGACTATTAGGCAAATCAGAGAATCTGCATTTTTAACAAGCATTCAATCATGGTACTGTTGATTGTGACACTGGTAGTCTGAGGGCATCATTTCATAAATAATATAGGGATTCAGCATAAGGTCTTAAGAGACTTAGACTGAGTACATCACAAGACCTGAAACCATACAATATATAGAAGAAAACATGGGCAATACACTTTACAGCACAAGCTTCAGTTATGGCTTGTGGATTTGTCTCCAGCATCAAGGAAAACAAAAGAATATAAACAATTGGAACTACAGCAAGCAGAAAAACTTCCACACTGCAAAAGAAACCACTAAAACAAAGACACTGAATGGGGGGAAATATTTGCACATCACACATGACAAGGGGCTGATATCAAAGATTTACAAAGAACTCACACAATTCAACAACAACAAAACAATCAAAAACAATGGGCAGAGCTAAATATTTCTCCAGAGAAAACATACAGATGACCATTAGACACATAAAAAAAAAAAAAGCTCATCATTACTTATTTTCAGGGAAATGCAAATCAAAAGCACAAGGAAACAACAGCTTACACCTCAGAGGATGGCCCTTATCAAAACAACAAAAAAACAAGTGCTGGAGAAAAATTCTCTTACACCTTTGGTGGGAATGTACACTGGTCCAACCCCTTTGGAAAACAGTATGGAGATTTCTCAATATTAAAAACATCTCCTAGACAATCCAGCAATTCCAAAGATAGGTATCTACCCAAAGAATACAGAAACACTAATTCAAAGGAAAACATACATTCCTGTGTTTCTACGGCACTATTTATAAAAGCCAAGCTTTGGAAACAACTTGTGTCCTAATACAGATGAATGGATCGGGAAGATGTGGTATATATACATGATGGAATACTACTCAGCTATCAAAAGGGATAAACTCTTGCCATTTGTGCCAGGCAACATGAATGAAGATGAAAGATCATGCTAAACAAAATAAGTAGGAGAAAGAAAAATGCCATATATTGTCACTTATTTGTGGAATATAGAGAAACCAAAGGATCAGATAAGACCAAAAAGAATTAACTTTAAAAGGTGGACTATAGAACTGAGGATACTGGAGTAGGAGTGATAGTAAAGTCAGGAGAGAGTACAATGGATTATGATGAAGGACTGAGGGTGTTTTGGTGGTATGTGTGATAACAATACCTGAAGTGGGAGATCCTGTACCTCTAAAACAAAAAATGTAAACCAATGTTACCTCAATTTAAAAAATTAAATAAAAAGATACAATAAAAATTCTGGGATTGGAAGCCAAATGTTATCGCAGACCCTGAGTTCATCTCCTGGCATAGATACATCAGTATACTCCTGCATATGAAATAATTCCCTCCCCCCAAAATGGCTACCAACTGAGTAGCTACCCAGCAACTACTGGTAAAAGAATCAAGCTGAAGTGGGTAGGGGAGGCAGAGAATTGATCTCCCAAGAGCCCTAACACCGGTGCAGTAACCCACAGTACAGGGGACTCTCATGAGCCTTGAACCTCTCCCAAGGTTCGTGCCCCACATCAGATCCCCCAGCCCCTGAGACCTTCACCAGAGAGATGAGCCTCTTGAGTGTCTTAATTTGAAAACCAGCAGGGCATACGTAACAGTTCTGCTGGTGGAAGTCAGGTCTCTGTGGACATTCTCCCTCCACCTTGTGGATAAAGGTGGTATGCAGGTGGAAATGGCTCTGCCTGCTGAGCTTGGCAGCAGTGAGCAGGTACTGAGGCTGGCAGTATCTAAGTCTAAGCTACAGCTGTGGGCTTACCGTGCCCCTTGGCATTCACCTGCAGTGTAACTAAAGCCTGGGGCACAGAGTCCATACCAGGGCTGAATGTTGATTACCTGACTCTGGTAGCCTGGGGGCCTTGTGGCCCTGAACCCCACAGGACTGTAACAACTGGGCAGGTTGCCAGCCCCACCCCTAGGGTGCTGCACAGATAGCAGACAGAGACACACCTCCAAGTTTCTAATAAAAAAGTTGGCTTGCCTATCTTTTATGTTGACCTGAGGGGCAGGTTTCAGATCTGCCACACAAATAGGGATGACAAACACTCCAGGGAATCAGGAAGATTAGCTTTATGCTCTCCATGGGCCTCCCACCTCCTGTCAGTATCTCCAGTAGTGGCAGACCAGTTTCCACATGGTCTGGAGTCCCAACTTTTGCAACTATCACCCAGGTTACATTGACAGATCCTCTGGTCTAGAAGGCAGCAGGGTTTATGACTGTGGCCACGTAGGACTATATATAGCTACATAGGTACATGCTTAAAAAAAAAAAGCCGGATGTCTAAGTTTTCAATCCATCTGAACTAAGTGCTGATGGAGATTCATTTTTCTGGATCACTGACAGATGTTAGCACACACTTAATAAGTGAGACTATAAAGAATAAATCAGGCTGCTTAGGCAATCACAGCCGACCAAGAATGAAAGTTGAAAGATAATATCTTTTCTTCAAGATCAGGGAAAAGGATGCCCATTCTTATGTCTTTATTTGGCATTGGATATCCTAGCCAGAGCAATTGGGAAGGATAAGAAGCATCTGATTGGAAAGGAAGTAGGAAGTAAAACCTTTATTATTTGTGGATGACATGATTTTATATATAGAAAACCTTAAAGACTCCACCCCAAGCTGTTAGAACTAATAAATTCAGTAAAGTTATTGATTTGTAGCCTTACAAATCAATAAATACAAATCTATTGCATTTTTTATGCACTAACATAGAAATATCATAAAGGAAAATTAAGGCAATCCTATGCACAATGGCATCAAAAAGAGTACCTACGAATAAATTTAATCAAGGAAGTAAAAAACCTATGTACTGAACACTTTAGATATTAATGAAATTTAGACTCACCGAAATGGAAAGATACTATGTTCATGGGTTGGAATAATTATCATTGTTAAAATATCTATGTTATAAAGCAATTTACAAATGCAATGAAATCCCTATCAAATTCCAATGGCTATTTTTATGGAAAGAGAACAAACAGTCTGAAATCTGTAAAGGAAGAACAAAGAATCCCAACAGCCAAATTAATCTTGATAATGAAGAACACAGCTGGGAACATCATGTTACCTGATTCTAAAACATATTACAAAATAATTGAAGTGGTATGATATTGGTATAAAAATAATGACATTAATTAATTGAATATACTAGAGAATAAGAAAATAAACCCACACATAGTCTATTAATTGTAGATATATGTGGTCTACAACAAAGACTCAAGAATATACAATAGGGAAAGAAGAGTGTGGTACTTGCAAATGGATGACTAGAATAGTATTTTATATCACATATAAAAATTAACTCAAAATGGGGTAGAGACTTGAATGTGAGGTCTGTAACCATAAAATTATTGGAAGAACCCATAGGCAGTGAACTCTTTGACCTCTCTTAAAAATATAATTTTTTGCTGTGATACCAAAAGCATGGGAAACAAAAATAAATATAAACAAATAGGACTACATAAAGCCAAAAAGCTTCTGTACAGCAAAGGAAATCATCAATAAAACAAAAGGAAAACCTACTAAATGAGAGATGATATTCTCAAATTATACATCTGACAATGGGTCAAAAACCAAAATATATACAGAACGCATACAACTCGATAACAGAAAACACAAAAATCTGATTAAAAATTAACAAGAAAAAAAAATGAGCAAAAGATTTAAATAGATTTTTTTCTTCCAAGGGAGGCATATGGATGGCTAACAGGTTCATGACAAGTTGCTCAACAATATTAAAGTTCAGGGCAATGGTCATCAAAACTACAATAAAATATCAACTCACACCTGTCAGAATGTCTATCATCAAAAATATATATACATGTAAGTGTTATCTAGGATGTAAAGGGGAGCCTTGTGTGCTGATGGTAAATTGAATATGTAGAAAATAATGTGAAGTTTCCTCAAGATATTATAAATAGAACTACATGATCCAACAATTCCATTTCTGAGTAGTTACCTCCCCCTACCCAAAAAATGAAGGCACTAATTCTGAAAGACACACTCTCCTAGGTTCACTGCAGCATTATTTGTAAGTCAGAATATGGAAGCAATCTAAATGTTCACTGATAGATGAATATGTGGCGTTTGTATGACCATGTATTATCTGTTGATGTTTCTGTCAGTATTGGACCACATACGCAATGGTGGTCCCCAATTTCTATTAGTGATGTCACAGCTGTTGTAGTGTGGCCTTTCAAAGTGGTAGAAGTCTCATATAGTCAATGTTTACTGCTACTCTTAATAGCATCATTTTCTCTCATACTTGATTTAAACTTGTATTATTTTGTTCATCAAGGTCCTCAAGCATACAAAATCCACTGCTAATGTTACTGGTAAGAGGCCAGATTGAGTGACTGACCAGGGAATGAAGTTAAAAGTGATTAAGGACTAAGAAAGTAGAAAAATCATTGATAGTTATTGCTCATCAGTTAGGCAAGTCCCATTCTTTCAAAGGTATGATCTTCAAGGATAAGAACAACTGATGGAAGTCATTAAAAGATCTAGTCTTTTGAAAGCAAAGATACTTCAAAAACTCAAGAAGGGCCTGTATCAGATATGAAGACACTAGTAAAGGTGTGTGGGGGTTGAAGATTGGACATAGAAGCTAACCCTGTCAACACCATGATGGTCATGGCCAAAGCAACATGTTTATTTGTTGCCATTCAAAGAAAAGGTTGGATCCAGCTATGATGATGAATTTACTACTAGCTCTGGGCAGTTTAAATGATTTAAGAATTGTTACTTATTAAATAATGTGAAATGTGATGTGAATGCTAATGTAAAGGCAGCAGAAAGAATTTAGAAACTCTAGATAAGCTGATTGTGGAGGAAAATTACTTGCCAGAGTGAATTTTCAATAGAGATAAAGCATCCCTATTTGGAGAATGAATGCCTGAAAGGATTTAGAAAAAAAATTTTAAGACATAATTATTTATGAATACAAGAACTGTGGTATAGGCCAGAGGTGTTGGGGGTGAGAGGAGTCACCAGAGAAAGAGTGGGGTGTAGAACAGGCAGATCGACTGAAATACACTGCTGAGCAGTGGGCAAGACAGGAGAGATCTTCTCCTGTCTTGTGGATAACTGTGTGGATCACTTCCCTTGCCGGAGATCGAACTCCTGCTACAGTTGCTATAGATAGGCTCGTAGTGCTGTTAACCCCTTGCACCACCAGGGAGGCCCCCTGAAAGTATTTTTATTCATAAGGAGGGCCAAGTTAATACTAGGTTTCAAGGCTTTTAAGGACAAGATAATAGTCTGTCCTTAAAATAGTCTGGCTATGTTGCAGGCTACAGATTAAAACCCTTAATGATCTGGCATAATATGAACCCCAAGGTCTTAAGCATATCAATAAGGACATTTCCAGTATACTACAGGATCAATAAGAGGTCACAGATGAACCAGCTCCTGTTCCAAGATACCATCCTGAATTGCTATGCCAGCAAAACAGGGAAGGTGTATTTGGAGATTCATATACCATTCAAGATAATGCTCCCAGGCATCTTCCTTTCATTGGAGATATTCACCCCAATTTTAAAGTAGTGTTTTCCTTCCAAGCAATACTTCTTTGATCCATCCAAAGAATCAGAGAGTTATTGCAACCTTTAAGATCTACTACCTGAGGAGGACCTTTGCCTAAGATGTTGCTACTGCTGAGAAAGATATTAGAAAGACACTGATGCAGTTCTGCAAGGATTACAACATCTATGACTGCATCAAGAACCTTGCTTGGGCTTGTGATTATGTCACCACAGAGTATATGAGTAGCATCTAGAAGATTACACTCAAGAGGCTTATAATGATTTTAAAGGCTTATCAAAGATGAGGAGGTTGCAAAAACAAATATGTTGCTCAGATGCAAGCAAATTTAACCTGGGGTGGAGGTAGATGAGACTGAAGAACTCCTAGAGCAAGTTCCTGAGGAAATGATGAAGGAGTTGTTGGAAATGGAACAGGAACTGAGGATAGCTGAGGAAATGGAATAGCTGAGGAAGAGCCAAGAGTAAAGGAAACTGCAGGAGCATGAAGAACCCCAGAAAAAATTCACAGTATAGAATTTAGCAGATGCTTTTGCACACCTCAGTAAGATCCTTAAGATGTCTGAAAACATAGCCCTCCAAATCAAACGGTCTTCATTAGTAGAGAAGTTCATTGTGAATTATTTGCTAGTAATAGATCAATGATGAAAAAAAGCAACAAACCACCATGTGTGTATTTCTGAAAAGAGCAACACCTCTTTAAGAAGATCCTCAGGTCCTTTAGGAGTTATTCCAGAAGAAAGCACTATTATCATAGGAGATGAAAGCTCCTTACACATCACTGTTCCTGAAGACTCTCCATGGGCCAAGATGTGGAGGTAGAAGACAATGATATTGAAGATATCAATTCTGTGTCTGCCTGGACTGATGTGTGCTTGTTTTGTTTTTAACAAGAGTTTAAAAAGTAAAAAAAAAATTAAAAGCAGGAAGAAGCTTATAGATTAAGGATATAGAGTGAAGATATTTTTTATAACTATGTTTATACTTTAAGATAATTACAAAAGAAGAAAATGAAATAGTTCAAAAGGTACAAAAGTTATAGTAAGACAAGGTTTATTATTGAAGAAAGAAATTTTTGGTTTTTTAAATTTAGAATAAACTATTTGTGCAGTATTTCTAAAGTTTGCAGCCTATACCTTCACTCACTGAGTTATCCAAGCAATATTCAGTTCTACAAGTTCTATTCATGGTAAGTACCTCTGTAGGTACAGCATTTTAAAAAATCATTTATTTTTTAAAAATAATTTTACTATACCCTTTTTGTGTTGAGATACAGTTAGACACATGTCATTTTGTTACAATTGCCTACAGTATTCAGTACAAGCTTGCAGCTGAGAAGCAATATGCCATATAGCCTTGGTGTGTAGAGACTGTGCCAAAAGGTTTATGTAAATACATTCTATGATGTTTGCACAATAATCAAAGTGCCTAATGACACACAATTCTCAGAACATATCCTCGTCATTATGTGATACATGACTATACATACAAAGGAGTACTAGACAGTCACAATAAAGAATGCAACCTTGCAGTTTTTTATAATATGGCTGAAACTTGAGGGCATTAAACTAAGTAAAATAAGTCAGAAAAAGACATACTGTGTGATTTCACTTATGTGTGAAATAAAAAATAAAAGAGTTGTAGAGGACAGAGTGTTGGAAATCAGAGTGGAGCAGGTTTGAGGGTAGTAGAATGGGTGAAGGGGTTCAAGTAAAAATTTCTAGTTATATCCTAGGTCATGGGGATGTAATCTATGTATGTGGCAATGCAGTAATAAGCAGTAACATTTAATTGCAAATTTGAAAAATTACTGAGAATAGATGAAAAAACTTACTATAGTGATCACAATGTACACAAATATCAAATCATTATGTACACCTGAAACTAATAATATATGTCAATTATACTTCCATTTAAAATATCTGGAATTTGAAGAAAGAAGAAGGATTCTGATCATAGTTGCAACAATATCTTTAAGTACCTGGGGGCTATGAGCAATTATTTGGCTGATAAAATAGACTAGTGATATAATTCTACATGACATCTGTATTTTTCTTTTTAATGCAAAGTTTCAAAGTGAAAAGTGAGTTTAATTAAGTGGAAAGATAATCCATGATGAAATAAGATAATGAAGCACATACTGCAAACAAAAGAATAAGGGAAAAGCTTAGAGTTCATGGCTGCGGAGCAAATAGTCAAATAGGTTGAGGCAAAATTTTCTTGAGTGATTTTTTTTTTTTAAAAGCAAAAATGTTAGATCTTATCTACTGTTTTAGCAAGGCATGGGGGAAAACTCATCCCCATTTCATTATCCACTACTCTGGAATCCAATTACTTGAAGTGGTTTGATGTCCCTTGTCAGAGGTGACTAAGTGTTTGTGCTAACGAAGCAAGGACAGCACTGAGGTATGTGGGTACAGTTTTCAGGGTGCAAGAACAGAATCCTAATAAGCAATACATTCTTTTACTTAGAGAAACCTGCAAGGCCTTGAGGGATGTGTAATGTGAGATTTGCACAGAGGAGTAGCGAAAAACACACGTGTGGAGGAACTTCGCAGAGTTGTCCAATTGGGGTTCCTTCTGGGGTTCAGTGGTACCTTTCACCCAGAGGTCAAGATTGGCTTTGCAGGTTAGCTTTGGGGAACTTCAATCATTGTTGCTCTGTTCAGACAGTTTAGCTTCAAAAACAGCCAGTGTTTGAATGACTTATCTCATACATCCTACACACTCAGAACCAGGCTGTCAAATCAGGGTGGTTTTTACTACCCATCTTCAACAGAGGACGTAGTATAATACTGTATGGGCCAATGGGTGTGAAAGTGAATTATTTATGAGATGGGAGTAGGAAATGATTTCGTAATATATTATCTCCTTTGACCATCAGGTTTTTCCCAGCCCATTTTGTACCACGTGACTAAACTCCTACCTTTATTTGATAAATTTCTAAGAGTTTATAATTGCAGACAACTTTTGATGTAATCATCCTTTGGAGGGAGTAATTAGAAATCAACTTTTGGTGGAATCCTTAATAAAAATGAACAGACAAGAAGGGAGGAAGAATAGAGAAGAAGCCTAGAGTCCAAAAGTCCTCAAAGCTTATAACTTAGCCCTTGAAGTAATGAATTCAGTCTGGGCATGTGGCGATTTAAAAAAGTCTGGATACAAAGTGTCCTCAACTCCCTGTCCCTATGCCCTCCTACGGTGCCAGATGTTGCTTCCTATTACACTGCCAACGACAGGCAAACCGTGACTTTGCCCAACAATAAATAGTCATTGAAATGAATCCAGGAAATATTTTTCGCAAAGTACTTAGCCTAACCAGCATTTGATGCTGTATTTGTGGTTATTATCTGCTCCACCCACTTCCACCTCTAGGCATTAGAGAAGGACCAAGTTATGACTTTTAAGTACTGTTTATCAGATAGTGCAACAGGCAAATAAGAACATGTGTCATCTCCAGTTTATTTAAAGCCAGATATATTTTATGTGCTATGCTATATTTTCTGTGTTTTTGAAGTCACTTAGATGGCTCATTGGTACCCCATCAAACTGGCTTCCTTTTATTGACAAAGAGATTCTCATTTAGTTTTCATTAACTGGTTAGATTTCCTCAAACTTCAAATGCCTCATTTTTGAAAATGATAGGAAGTATATGCTTTGTATTATGTAATGTGCAGGGCTTCCATTTAATGAATTGTTTGACTAATTTTCTTTTAGGCAAATAAGCAAATTAATTTATACAAGCTATTAATACAAACTATTAATGCTTTTCATTTTGTTGGTTTCAACAATCTCTGCATGACACATACTGCAACACAATGGAAATTGATTTCACCAAATTTGGCAACACTGCAGTGTTTTGTAACCTTTGCAATGATGCTTATTTGAAAAGCTGCGCTTAATTATTCTTTCTTCTTTTTTTTTCCTTTTGTCTGCATCTCAACATGCTGACGGCTAACAGTTCTATCACACTTGACAGTTAAAAGTAAATTCATCTCAAGTGTTCCTAGCTGCCCTTGGTGCTTGTCACATAAGGAGACTTTAATATGCCCATCAGAAAAGCATTAGCCTCACTTATCTGCATCTACATTTCTATACATGGGGAAAGAAAGTACTTCTCTCAGCTGTAAGACAGGAAGCAGACAACCTGATTTGGCCAGTTCTGAGACTGGAATTAAAGCCCCACTGGGATTCAAAACCCTTAAACTAGCCTGAATCTTCTAGCAACTGCAGTGCCTCACAGGTGACCTGCCAATGTAAGCTTTCTGGTGTCTTCTCATAAGAACTGACTCCTCAAACCACCGCCACATAGCTTCTGTGTCCTGCCATTCGAATCCTTCACGACTCCACCTTTCTAGGCTCCTGATACTTCTTCACCTAGTGATCCTTCTGCACTGAGTCCTACAGCACTTCCTGTTTGGAAAGGTACTTTCCTTCCAGGTGCCCAAACAGGTCCTTGCCAGATTAGAGACTGGCTAGCCCTGGTGCAGGAACTGTGGTTCGGTGGTGCATGTGCCTCTCTGCAAGGCAGTGAGGGAGGGCAGTTTCCTGTGTAAGTGGTAATGGATGAACTAAGTCTTGTGATTGGTCAGGATCCAGATAATATGTGTGGATATATAGTTAAGGCCCTTTTAAAGATAAATGTGACCCCATAGGGACATTTTTCTCTTGGTATCTCTTCTCACTAACACATCTCAACCTTCCCCACCACCAAATTTATTCCATCAATGTTTGTATTTGACTTTCCAGTTATCACATTTCCAGTGGCATAAAGCTTTAAAGGTAAATGGTACAGGAAACACTCTGTGTTTCAATGTTTTAGACAGGGCGGCTATGTTTATAAAAGGATACAATCCACAGGGACAAAAAAAGGTGTTAAAGGTGACAGCCCAGAATGCTTGTGTTTCCTTTGAAGCTGACCCTATTTTTAATTGTTCTTAGTTTTCAAATCAACACCTAGTTATGCAGCAGAGTAAGAGGCTGCTGGTCCAGGGTTACTTTGAGGTAGGAAATTGGAAGGCGTGAGATTATTTATATATACAGCATTTAATTATATCTCATGGAGGTGAATGCATATTGAATGCATTCGAGCTGTTATGCACTGCATGTTTGCTAGATAATTGATAGAACCTTCATAGGGCTCTCCATGGTCTATCTATACTAAATCTGGAGATAGATGTGGTTCCACTTTTGGAGACTTATGATGTAAATATCTTAATGTACTATTTACAATTTCCTGCTGATCTTGCTGGTAGGTCTAACAGAACAGAAGCCAGACTGATAAGGTTTGCTTTAAGAAAGAATATTAAAATAAGGGATTGAAAAGAGATAGCTTTGTTTGGTCCATATTCAATTAGGTCTGTTTGTCTTTATCCTGAATTTTAAGATGGTGTGGTTATATTTCTTTAATATGCTCAAGTAGGGTTTAGTTTTCTTACAGGAAATTTCTGAGAAATATCTGACACTACATGATAACCAGATCTTTGCAAAACAACTCACAGGTAAAGGTCTTTATAGAGTGATAGAAACAACAAATACCAAAACCTGTAAAAGTAAATTCTTGCGGGCCTCCCTGGTGGTGCAATGGGTTGAATGCTGCACTGTGTAGCTTCTGCAGCTTATGCATGTAAGTTAAATCCCTGGCCAGGGGTTGACCCACATGGCGCAGCAGACCTCTCCTGCCTGGGCCCACTGCTTAGCAGTGCATTTCAGTTGATCTGCCTGTTCTGCTCCCTACTCTGTCTCTGGTGAATCCTCTTATCACCCCCCACCCCACTCATCTCTGGCCTGTACCCCAGCTCTTATATGCATAAGTAAAACTTAAAAAAAAAAAAAGTAAATTCTTGCCTCTCTCTTGTCCTGTGATATATGCTTCAGTAAAGCTTCAGGTCAAGGCCCCGAAAAGACCGTAGTCTAGAAGCCAAGTTAACACCAGAAACAATCTAAGGAGTATTATTTCTGGTGTTGCAGTCTATTTTTATCCCCTACTACAACATTATAAAGTCTCCATGTGGCTAAACCTTGGGCATGCTTGATTGAGTCTCCTTCCTCCTCATTCTGTCTAGTGTTACTCCCTTCTATAATGGGTAAGGGTCCTTTCTCCCCTTTGGATTTGCCAATGAGTATGGAGGAGGTAGCAGTTCAAGTGGAGGTCTCACATAATACCAGTTTTCTGGATCATTTGATTTATTTAAGTACCTATAATGCCAAGGCCCTTGGGCATTCATCCAACCAACCGCTTATGTTTCCATAAATAATGTCAGCTCTGGGACTCAACTGAATTAGGCCAAAGGATAGCTGAAGGGCTGTCTCTCTTGTTTCCTGAAGGTCAAGGTATTTGAACTATCAGTGTATATGAGCTTTTACAGAAAAGTACTCTAAAATACAAATTTCAGAAACATAGCCTCACTAATATTCAAATTTCAGTGCATTTAAATAATCTATATATGCAGGTTTTGTTTTGGATACTCTAGAGAAAGGGGCTCTGGAAATTGATTGGGAAGAAAATTAGAATTCACCACTACTAATTAACAGATTTATATTAAAAGATAATGTTCAACAAGCTGATGTCCAAATGGCAGTAAAGAATTCACAGAAGAATTATGTTTTCAAATGCCAAGGTCAAGGAAAAAGTCAAATAGATAGTGAGTATATATTTTCTTAGGAACCTTAATGATTAATATAAATACATCAAACTAGTTAAAATGAATGAATCATTAAGGTGGTCACTGCAATCAATCAGCACCATAAACAATGAATGACATTTGCTCATTCCTGCCAAATAGTTGGGAGATTAGAAGTATCTGGACCACATCGGCAATAGATACTCAAAGAGGAAGCTGTGGCTTCTAGCTGGCCTGTTGTAGAGGATTCTCTTAGGTGACATAACCTACATCACCATGCAGAAAAAAAACAGATACGACTGCATTAACCAAAGACACTATGAAATGCTCAACACACCCACTTTGAGGGCACTTGGCAGTCAAAAATGTAAGTGATTCCACTTATTTTTAAAAATTCCCCAACATGCTTTGTTTCCTAAGTCCCTTTGTTCTATTTTTACCTCCTACTAAGCTGCGATCCCTTCTATTAGCCTACTGCCCACTCCTCATACTCTACTCGGTATTTACAGGGCAGGACAACCCTTCTCAAATTAATCCTCTATAGCTGCAATAGGAAAACCATAATGTAGAATTTGAATAAAACTGCATCAAAGATTAAGTGGTGAAGAAAGGCAAATATAACACAAAATAATATTTGAAGTAGCTGCACAGGGTTACCTGACTTCCTGTGCCAGCAGCCAGCTCAGAGCCACAAACTGCTATTCTCTGTTCCCTACCTTGCCCATAACATTCACACCCACCAGAATGCCACCAGGAGCCCCAATGCTTTGATTATTTAAGGATCCATTGTACCTGGCACAGAGAAATAAAAGTTTCTTTCTTCTTTCGGCTTATAGTCTGTCTCCAAGGCCTCGGTTACTACCGCAGAAGTTGCCTCATCTCAGGGTGACTACATAAAAACATCTACTTTATTCAAGAGACCCCCCCAACCCAAAATGTTACAGTTCATTTGGTCTTTTGATCTAAAAAAATAATTATATCAAAATTAGTGATAGCTAAGACTAAACGTCCAAGAATATAGTGATGTTGGGTCATTTTTTAACCCATTACAGATGTAGTTAATTTGGGGGAGTTGTAGGAATAGGAAAATGTAAAATGTAGGGGAGAAGGAAGACACAGAAGCTATGTTTTGAGATGCTTATTTTACCTCAGCACTGAGTCTCATATTTCTGTACTCTGACAGCAGCTAGTCAGCTAAGAGGGCAGGTGTTACCTGCAACACTACACAGTGTTTAAACACTATCCTAAAGTATGTTTTAACAACCTGTATGGGATTTTGCTGAATGGTTTTGTGTGGAATGAAAAGCACTTTTTCTTAGCTGTGTTTTTAACCTTGTGGCAGGCATGGTGTTGGCATTGCCTTATATAGCACTGGTAAATGCAGTGCAAGTGTGAGTGTGTGTGTGAGTGTGATCTTTCAGTGAACTATTGGTAGAGCTAGGTTGTGAGGTTATTTTTCTCTTTATGCTAAAAGGTAGGCGGGCTTCTTTTTAGAAGTGGGTACCACTTTTCATTGTCTACAATAGTTGTTAAGAACTTGTTTTGACTCAGTAGCCTGAGCATGTTACTTATAACAACTTTAAGTGAACATTTTCATGTATCTCATTCATTCAATCAGCAAAAATTTAAGAACATGCCAAGAATATGGAAGGTGCCAGAAATACACAGTCTGTTTCCCCAAAGAAATGAGTATAATGTGGAATCAGATGTGCCAAATCCCTTTTCAGGGAGGAGAGCTAGTCTCTGGAAGCAGAAAAAAGCCACAGTTACTAATGTGGGTACCTGGGTCCTAGTTCCTTGTGAAAGATGGTGGGGGCCATACCTGAGGATTGTCTCCTTGACAGAAGAGCTGAAGCAGAGGCATTTGTCGACCAATTTCTGGTGTCAATATCTGGTCCTTCTGCACTGCCCTGTGCATAACTGCACATGCTCCTGTCTCTTCCAGAGAGAGCTGCAAGAATCTCTGCTCCGTGCAAGAACTGTCTGCATGTGCCTCTGGGTCAGCCAGGGGCTATAGGCAGGGCAGTGACAGCTGCAACTCAGGGTAGAGAGCAGCAGCTCATTACTTTTAATATCCACATTAAATTCCATGGAGTCTCATTCTGCCTATCACAAATAATATCATTCTCTCCAATGTGCTCTCCTTCCTGGGGTTTCTCCAAGAAATTTAGCAGTGTCCACTCTGCCCCAGGACTGAGGCTTAATTTGGTAAACTATTGACAGAAAGCCAAGGCCCTGCTCAGTCCTCTCTTTTTTAGGTAGTTGCCGCCTTTCTGCTGCTGAAACAATGATGATCAGGCCACAGGTGCCACTCCAGCCATCACTGGAAACTGTAGTGATGTGGCAAAGGCAATGCACCAAAGTTCAATAGCCAGCAGCCTAAGGTGAAATTAGGTCCCTAATGAAGATCTAGCATCACTTATCTTATCAATGGTCCTGCATTAGAGTCTAAAAGTTTTCATCTTCAATTATTCACTCATAGTTATCCCAAGCCTCCCAAGAACTGGCCTCTAAAAATTACCAGGTCTTCTGGGTTTTAAGTTGCACTCACTTCCACAGACAGTCTCATGGTGCTATTACAGATGGGCCTGAGAAGCTTTTAGTGTTGGCTACACACTACATCTTGAATGAGCCCTTATCTTCCCTCCTCCATATCCCAGCCTTTGGGGTCAGATGTAGCCCTTTGCTCCACAGTCCCAAGGTCTGACAGTCTGTTCCTGTCCTTGGGTAAGTGACATTCATTGAAAGATAAGCTATTAATGTCTCACAAGGTGTTGTATCACACAGAGATGCACTGAATAAGAGGTAGGTTTAAGTAAACTCCTACCTATACTCCAAGACTAAACCTTATTGAAAAACTCCTGCATAGAATACTTTTCTCTTTACTCTGTAAATTTCTTTTTTTTTTTTTTTCAGATTTATTTTTATGCATTTAAGAACTAGGGTACAGACCAGAGGTGTGGGGGTGGTGATGAGCAGATTCAGCAGAAAGAGTGAGAAGCAGAGTAAACAGATTGACTGAAATACACTGCTGAGAGTAGCAGTGGGCGAGACAGGAGAGATCTTCTGCGTCACCTCCCTGGGGGCAGGGAATGAACTTAAGCTGCAGTGGCTTTGGTCAGTTTCACAATGCTGTGCCTTAACTCCTTGTGTCACCCAGGGAGGCCCTACCCCATAAATTTCTAAGAGCTTAAGAGAGTCAGGGAGTCATTGCTGAGGATGAAGAAGTGGTAGCAAATAAAGATAAGCATATACATTGAGACAATCCCTTTGGAAACTAAAGTTGGAAAGAAAAATGCAAAGACAGAAGTAGAAAAAAACCCCACATCCCTGCCTTTTGTAAATATTTACTGTGGGGAAAACAGGATTAATATATGTTATATTACCTTAATGTCTATAAAGGGAATACGCAAGTCCACGCAAAGTACCATGCAGGGAAATGACCAGGCAGAGAAGAGCTCAGTGACCACAGCATGAGCGGGACACAGGAGGCATTTGGCCATCTCTGATATTTCTGTAACATGTTTGGAGGCAAAATCTGAATGATGTCTGCTGAAGTGATTTCTATGTACTAAACATGTTTCCAGTTCACAATATTATTTTCTCTTCCAAGTGCATTTCTCTACCAATTTCCTCCTCTTTAAATGAAGATATAAATTTTCCCTGTTTGTTTTTAGTGAAGTAACTGGAAAAACAATTATCACACACAATCATAGGGTAATAGCAGCTGCAAAAAGAGGACAGAGTTAGAAATTCTCAAAGTGCAGCCTGCATGAATCGCTACAATATTCCAAAACATGTTCTCAGCATACTGTTATGGACTGAAAGTTTGCATGCCTTGAAATCATATGCTGAAAACCTAACTCCCAATGCAGTGGTTTTAGGAGGTGGAGCCTTTAGGAAATGACTATGTTATGAGGATGGAATACTCACAAATGGGATTACTGCCCTTATAAAAGGGACCCCAGAGACCTCTTTGGCTTTTGTCTCCAGTGTGTTGATACAGCAAAAATTTGGCAGTCTGTAACTTAGAGAGGGTCTTCACCAGAATCTGACCATGAAGGCATGTTGACCTAAGACTTCCAGCTCCCTGAACTGTGAGAAATTAGTTTCCATGTTTACAAATCCTCTACTCTATGATATTTTGTTTAAAAAGATATTTTGCAAAAGCATGGACCAGCTATTAAAGGTTACCATGTTGACACAAATTCTACAAGAACTTTGATCACCTTGTGATGCAGTCAACTCCTTGGCATATTTTGGTAAGCCAATAAATTATTGATGACCTGTAAGCATTCAGACTCTTATTTAGAGCAGTAATATTTTAAACTTAGTTTTAAGAGTGAATACGGCCATTTGTCTTACCCTTGGAATTATTTTAACTCTTTTCATGAAGAACAGATGGAGAAGGTGAGCTATGATGCTGCCATAGATCCTATAGCTTATACTGTTGCTATTCCCTACCCAAACTACCTAAGTTGTTTTCTTTGCCTGCCTACATTCATTCATTCAACAGATACTTCTTGAGTACCTGTCATATGTGAGACTCTGAGGTTATAAACAAAGTTTTATTGGTCTCTGTAACAACAGGTCCCATTCTAAGAGTAGCAGTGCAGACAAAAAAGAATGCAGATATCAAAATACAAATTGTCAAAAAGTGGAGTACATGGAAGAGGCACCTAGGAGTTGTAAGTTTGATTGGCTTCACTTTCAGAGTATCCCTTCTAGCAAAAATATATAAGATGATCATCCCATTGTGTTACCTTTGTGTAATGAAGATATTTTTCTCTAAAGCAATGTATGGTTTGCACATTTAGCTTGAAAGCATGAAGGAAGCTGGGCTACTTTCTTAAGGAGATGTGTTGGACATGCCGAGTTCAAGTTCTAACATATACCCTCCTCTTCAATATTACGTCATTTGTCCCAAATAGAGTACAGAAAGTTTTTCCAGACAATGTTTTCAAACCACACTTGAGTGTGATTATCCCATTGCAAAATGGCCTCTGGGTACATGCTATTGCTGTTTCTGAACAAACTTATATGAGTGCTGATTGATAAAAATAGTACTATAGTAATTTTTCCTTCAAATTAAAAAAAAAACACATCTGTATATTTATTAAAGTCATTATGTTGACATTATTTAGGGATAGTTGTGGAACCTCAGAGCTAGATATATGACATGACTTAAAAACATCTTTTGGCAGACTGGATGTAGCCATCAAGGCAGCACTGAACATTAGCTAGCCAAGCCTACGTCAGACACCTTCAGAAGAATTGCTTATGGTTTTCACAAATCATTCTGCTGCCAGAATGCTTCTGAGATGAAAGGAACTAAATATTCAGTTCTACAGCTCTAGAACTGAGTTCTCACCTCCTAAGGGTGAGAATATTCAGAATATTTCCCATCATGTTTCATCCCTGTTTATTTGCAGGTCCTCTTTAAGTCCCACTCTTTACCATAATCACCTGGACTCTTCTGTGCTGCTCACTGCATCTCCTAATTTCTCTCCTGCCTCCAAAGTTCTTCCTCTGTACCCAGTTTAGCTTTAGACTCAAATTCTCATCTCCCCAAGTCTTGTTATCCATTTGACATCCTAACATCTCAGTTCCCTGACCTCATCACATATAAACTTCTTGCATATTCATAACCTAAATTCTTCTTTCCTGGACATTGTACCAAATTAAAATTCTCAGTTTTAAGTATCTCATCCTTTGATCATTCCTATCTTTACCCAAGTCTCACTGATGCTTCTACCCTTATTACCAAAGGTCCTCAAAACCATCATGACTTTCACTCTAGCGATACCAATACTTTCTAGAAGAAGTCATTTTCTCTGTGTGTCTCCTCACTTTTTCTTCTCTACCCATCTCATAGTTCATCTCTCTACAGGATAACAAGTACACTCAGGTCCTTTTGTCACTCTTTATCTCTGTCATATATAAAAATTTGTAATTATTTTCATCCAGATAGTATAAGATTGAGGGGAAAAATCATGAGAACAATATTTTAAAAACCCTACTCATTTCCCTAATATAAAAACTATCTTTTGAAGACAATAACTTATCTTCTATTTTATTAAGCATATCCTTTATTTTATAGTTGATAATATTCTTCATATTTCACTGAGAAATCAGAAGTTACTGAACAGAGTTCTGAAATTTCATGGTGGAATCTAAATGCCAGTTTTCACCTGTACCTTTAATTTCTCCTTCCTTTTCATTATTAATTTGCTAAAGGCAAATCATTCCTCTTTTTTTTTCACTAGATCCCACCCATCTCTTTACTACACCATCCATCTCTTTTTTTTTCCTGCACCACCCATCTCTTTACTACATATTTTAAAAAATCTAGAACTAAAGAGAACAAAAACAGAAATGAAAAATTTAGTGTAATGAATAGCAGAATGAAGATGGTAGAATAGTGAATTAGTGAAATTTAATGTATTCATTCTGGAGAACATAAGGAAAACAGATTGAAGAAAAATGAACATCGCCTTGGAGGATTACATTTTATCAAATGATCTAATATGTATGTAACTGAAGTTCAAGAAAGAAAAGAGCATATGGCTGGGAAAAAATTGAAGTACAGGTTTAAATTTCTCAAATTTGATGAAAAAATTGTCAACTTAGATATTGAAGATACTCCATGAACTCCTCAGGCAGAATAAATACAAAGAAGACCATACTTAAGGCACATTAAATCATGGTCAAACTGCTGAAATCCAAAACTAAAAGCATAATTTTCAAAGTAGCCAGAGAAAATGTTATAGAGTATGATGACATGAATGATAACTGGCCTCTCTACAATAGAAATAAAAACAATGAAATGATTTCGTGAAAGTGAGAAAAAAGCAAACTTCTCTATTCCATATTTGATATCTATCTCAATAGTACATATATATCTCATAAAAGTGGAATAAAGATTGTTTTAGCTAAGTGAGAGGCTAAAGAATATGCAGTCAACAAAATTGTACCATAAGAAAATTTAAATGCTCTAGGCTGAAGAGAAATAAAAAACATGGATACTTTGATCTATAGAATGAGAAGTACAATAAATGGTAAATGTGTAAATATAAAAGAATATGATTTCCATCTAGTTTTCTTGAAAGACGTTTGATTTTTAAAGCAAAAAATAAAAACATTTTATGGCCAAATTTGGAATGGGGTTTGGATGAATGATGGAACAGGGACACACAGGAAGAAAGGGCAGGTAAATATAATGAGGCTTATCATGTCTTTGTGAGTGGGAAATAGGAAATGTGAAGCATCAAGAATGAACTGAGAAGAGTGAAGTAGGAAATAGAAAAGGGTAAACTATCAGAGGTAAAACATGAATGGATACCAGATTAACTAATGGCAGGCAATGTTGCTGTTTCAATTTTTTTTTTTTTTTGCATAGAAGAAATGGGGTATAGGCCAGAGGGGCAGGGGGTGAGAGGATTCACCAGAGACAGAGTAGGGAGCAGAACAGGCAGATCTATTGGAATACACTACTGAGGGGAGCAGCAGGTGAGATAGGAGAGGTCTGCTGCACCATGTGGGTTAGCTCCCTGGTCAGGGATCAGACTCAGGCCATAGTGGTAATATGCTGAGACTTAACCCCTAGGCCACGAGGAAGGCCCCACTGTTCTAAGTTATCTTCTAGGTGGTTGGCTCTGTTTTCAAAGCTTTGAAAGTTATCTCAGTGTTGTCATATCCCAAATTTCTAACTTGACTTCAGGATCTCCTCTACAATCATATTTTTCATTTGTGGACTTGACATAATATGTAGCTCAATGGCATTTCAAACAAAAAAAAAAATAGAATTCTGGATTTACTTCCTTTTCTCCAATCGTTCCTTCTTCCATCCCTTTTATCTTAACAAATGACACCACCACTTACTTAATCCAAACCAGAAATGAGTCTTGTGAATTCATCCTCTCCCCTCACTCTTTACAAGTCTTGTTTCTAGCTCTAAAATGCATTTTCACCTACACCTATCCAGGGCAAGCCCCATCTAAGCCTCTCCCCAGTCACCTCACTTCTGCTCTAGTACTCATGGAGTGAATAATCTTAACGCCAACAGAAGCTTGACACATCTTTACTTAAGTCACTTCAATGACTTTCCATGGCCCCAGGAATAAAATCCATACTTTTGCAATGACTTGAATGATTTGGGCCTGTGCTCTACTCTCCTATCCTTCTGCTCTCTCTTACTGGAGCCACTCACACTGTGTTTCTTTTGTTTCTCACCCCCAGAATTGAGACTAGTGTTGAATGACTCACAAAATATCAAAAATTTAAAGACAGCATCAGTAGCAGCATTATGCCAAGCTGCACTAGAGCTGTAGGCAAAAGGAAATGTTGGAGACTTTATTAAATGTTGATATTTTGTTCATCATGGATTTTTTTATATTAATTTTGATTTTGAATATTTTGCATTAAGATATTCTTGGTCTTACTCTGGGCCTCCCCTGGTGGCGCAGTGGGTTAAGCAACGCACTACAAGGCAAACCGCAGCCACTGCAGCACGAGTTCGATCCCTGCTGCCGGCCAGGGGGGGGACCCACATGGCATGGCAGACCTCTCCTGCTGTGCCCGCTGCTCCCCTCAGCAGTGTACTTCNNNTGATCTGCCTGTTCTGCTCCCCGCTCTCTGTGGTGAATCCTCTCACCCCCCTACACCTCTGGCCTGTACCCCAGTGCTTGTATGCATAAATAAATAAATCTTTAAAAAAAAAAAAAAGATATTCTTGGTCTTACTCATTGAGGTTTTTGATATCCCCTGGAATTCTGCAACATCGGAAAGTATCTAGCCTTAGCCCCAGCCAGGTCAAATCACGTTTATTCCTGCTTTATGATCTTTACTCATTTTCTCCCTCTGCATGGAACCTGCCTTCTACCATGACCCCAGACTGGGTGGCTTGCCTGTCCTTCAGCTCTCTACCTCTAGGCACTTCCTTGGGGGAGGTGTAAATCCTGTCTTAACGCTAATCTCATACTACCACTCTTTACTATTTATCCTAGAAAACACTATTTTTCTCCTTAAAAGGGTTTTTCACAAACTGTAAATCGGTTTACTTATCTGTTTACCTGTTTTTTATGTCTCCCCCACTTGCAAATAGGAGGTAAATAGTCTAGCATTATAATCAACTTATAGGAGCCATTTCATATATATTTTAAAAGAGAATTAATGAACTGAGGCCACGTAGCTTATGCTACTCTTCTCTTTCTGGCCATTGCTTTTCCCTCTACTATGATCTTTTTCTGTAGTCAATGAAAGAATGAGCTCTTTCTGGGAGTAAAACAAAACAAAAAAAAACCCCAAGCAAACAAACAAAAAAAAACTCTTGGAGTTTACTCTGCAAACAAAACACAAAAAAGGTTACATAGAAGCAAAACCAAAATACAGTTGGAGAGGGGATGTTGGGAGTGGAGGTAGATGATCCTCTTAGGTCTGCCTCAGAGTTTTATTTGTTCGGGATTTATGAATTAGTAATTATTTCCATGATTGCACAAAGGCTTCCAGCTATAAGTGTTGAATCCAATTAACTGCTGAGATTTCTTTGGTACAGTCAATGATTTTTTTTTTTTAATTTAACCATATAAAGAAACTCTTATTAAAATTTCAGCATATAGAACCTGGCTTCTAGGTTTTCCCTTTATGTTTCTAAGATAATAAATCTAGCAATGGTTTATTCACTCAATAAATATTTATTGAATGCCTACTGTATTCCAGGCAGTGCCCTCAGGTGCTGGGCATATAGCAATGAACAAGTCAAAGTCTTTGCTTTATGGATTTTATCTCTCAGTACAGGGAGACAAAGAAAGTGAACAATCCAAGAGGAAATGCTGCTTGGAAAAAAACTAATGTAACGTAAGGAGAATGGAGTGGGGTAGAGTGGGTGTGAGTGATCAGGGGGGTGCTATTTTAAGGGGAGGGGTCAGCAAAGGCATCTCTGAGGAGGTGAATTGCACAGAGACGTTCTGATGCTACGCCTTGAAGTCAACTTTGTTTTGTATTTGCAGGAAATCGCTACTGGATTTTCTGGAAGGAAGTGCTGATACATTTTGTGGTGCATGATGGCAATTAGGGAATAAGACCTATAGAAAGAGAGGAGAAAGAAGGATTGGGCCGAGAAAGATACTGAAGTGTAGGGTCTTGCTTACCCTGTGTCTATTACACAGGCCTTTTAAAAAGTACTTTTTGTGATGGTTTTGTGTATTCAAAAGTTAATCAGTGAATGAGTCATTGAATAAACAGTAGAGATCAACTATACACCGAGCACTCTGAGGGGGAACTGGAGGAGGAGAAGCAGGTGCTCTGCCCTTCTGGAGCCCCCACATCCAGTGTGACAGGCTTGCATGGGAATAATTTGAATTCATTGTAGTAACTGTATTTAAGGGGGGAACCACAGAGTGATTCATGGGGCACAGTTAAGTTCTCTACCTGGAAATACTCTTTGTAACTAACTGAGCTGGTGGCTCATTGGTATTCAGCCTTTCTCAAAAATCAAGTATTCTACTGGAGCATTATTAAAGTTATATTTTGAATGTTGATAAAACCTGCCCTCAGAAATCTCTCAGACCTAGAACATCTTTTCCATGCTTTATCATTCAGGACTCTGGGGTTTCCAGATAATGAATAAATAAACTCTTCTTTCAGGTAAAATAGGTCCTATATTATTTTTCCACTTAAACCCTCATAGTTACAGCTACATACAATGCATACAAATTACCCTACTCCCAAGACATTTCTCTGTAAAAAAACAACATTTGGATGCTTGGAAGATATATATGTTACAACACAGTATATTTGTATACAATTTTTCTCAACTAATATCTAAAAGTTTGTTCAACTACTATCTTAAAGTTCTATTAGAGAGGACCAAGGAGACAGCCCTTCCAATCTAAAAGAAATCTAGAAATTCTAAAGACACTATGAAAATAAAACAGAAACATGAACAGAAAATGAACCTACTAAAAGGCACTGTATGAAATTCATATTTAGAAAACTCCAGAGGCTTTATTTTAGAAAGAACTATATCAATGATATGATTATTATCACTATTCATTTCCTAAGCATTGATAGTTCTTTGTGCAAGTAATGTACTCCTTGAAGAAGTCTAGCCATATTTGAAAAATAAATATAAATATTGTTGATATTTTTACAAACAGGAATTATCACTCTTATTATACAGTCTTATTTCGATCATATTTTCCATTTAATTAAAATAATTAGCATCTTTTTATGTGAATACATAACAGAGAGGTGAAAGAAGAACAAACTCTAGAACAGAAGAGTCACAAAGCAGCAGATAAGTTTTATTTTGATGGCAGGGGTCTGAAGGGTGTCTTGGCTATGAAGTTCTTAAATTTTGACATTGCCAGCTCAATGCACCTGAATCTATATTTAGTCTTTAATCCTACAGGAGAGACTTGATTTATAGCAGAAGAGGACAGAGTGAATGCATGCACCAAGAACTATACTTATTTCAGGATTTAGTTTTTAATCTAAGTGTAGTGGCAGTTTGGGAACAAAGAATCTTGTTACTGGAATTATCTTCTAAATCCCGTCCTCTTCAGGTACCTTCCTGACACAGACATGAGAATCCCATTGAGTAAACTATTACCCTGGAAGCTTGAGGCAAATCACTGATGAATTTTTTCCTTAAAGTGATATGCCCATTGCTAAGAAATACACAATTTTAGGCTTGATAAATGGGGCATATTAGAAGCACACCTCCAGAATATGTTCCTGTGGCTTGAAACCATTATTAAGAAGAAAGTTTTCAACTGCAAGTCTGATCGACTGTCAACTCTTTAATATGCTTGGACAGGATCCTAAGACTGTATTTCGTGTCTGTGCCCTTCTTTGGATGACATATTTGATATGCTATATTTGCTTGAGGAACTGAAAAGCAGAGACATTAAGAAGGATTTCTAAGTGGATGTTACCTGGTGACATAGACCTTAGCAGGAGACTGTTAACAACATCACTTTGTAATATGCTAAATGAAAATCTCACAGGTACAATGCTGTTTTTTTTTTTTTTTCTCATTGACAGTGATTTAATTTCAGAAAATCATTTTTCCTGGAAAGAACTTACCTAACTAATATCTTTCTCAATGGCATTATTTGTTTGTTAGAGGAAAAGTTAGCCATAAAGGGGATTAACAAAGTCAGTCATGCTTCTTGTTCATTATGAAGAATAGAATGTTTATTTATGTCTAATTTTTATTGTTTTAAAATAATGTGATTTTGTGAACAAAATAGTAATGAAATACTAAGCGTTTGCCTAAAAATAGACTACATCATTTAAGTACAACCACAAGCATTTGGGGAGCACATTAACAAGAGCACGACAGGCCCTGAAATAACATGGTTTCATTCCATATCATTGTAATATTGCTGAGATATCTCATCAACATTATAATGATTTCATTCTCTTTTAAACAAAACCATGTTATTGACATTTCACTTAAAGCCATGTTATTGACATTTTACAGCAAGACCCTGCTGACATTATTTAGTGACAAATCACCATATCAGATCTTGTGCAATGGTCACAGAAATCAGTCTCTAAAGTATCTTTGGATCCTCTTTTCTTGGGTCATGTAAAACACTCATAGGAAAGGAAGTTCTTTTTTATCACCCACTAGAAGTTGAGTAGAAGCTATCATTTTAGAATAATAGGATTATATTTGTGCTGAAAACAAAAAATCTTGCCTGACTTCCACTGCCTTCTACTTAATTAGGAGTTTTCAAGATTTCACAAGCCAAGAGGATTAGCAATTAATATATAGGTAACTTTCCAGTCTTCAGGGATTTTACAAATGCTGCTCCCAGGAGGTGTGGAGGTTGGGTCTAAGTCTCCCTGCATGCCCAGCCTCATCTCCCAACACATGTAAGCATACATGTACAGCATCTGCATAGCAAATCTTCACAGCTTCACTTTCTGAATTACCTTAGGAAACATGTAAAAATGTTTATCTTCATCCTTACTCTTCATTATCTATTATTACAGATAAAAATGGATATTTCATAATAGAAATGTAGTCAGGGTTTAAAAATATTTTTTCATGCCAAATGCCAAAATTTTGGTTTTTGGATCTTCACCATACTATACAAATGTAAAGGAAAGTCAAAATCTGATAGTGAGTACTTCCTCTTTGTTCCCAAACACATTGAACTTGAACTAGTGCTTCCAGCATTCACAGTTTATAAGGAATGTTATATTTGTGTTTCCATTATAAGGAACGAAATCTTGGGACAGATGTTGATTTTATGTTTTCAGATGGTTCAGATATCGGAAAAGGATATCAAATATGTTAGTGGTGCATCCGTTTGTTTGCAACCTTCTAAGTGAACTTTCGGATATTTTGGTTTAAAGGTACATCAAATGATTTGAAAAATGAGATGGTCAGAGATTACATAAGGGGCAACACTTCATTGCCATAACTTGGAGAATGAAACTAGAATAAAGACTCAAGATATTTATTCTGGAATTATCAACTTTGAGACTATAAATGCCATTAAGTCCGACACTCAGGCTGAAATATGACTCCCCCATGCACATCTTTGACTGCATAAAAATGCCTACACTTCAGGCTAAAGAATGCCCACCCATTGAAAAAGCAATTCCAGACTCCTGCCAAGTACAGGGCACTGCTCTACACACTTGGGGGAATAGCACTAACTCAATGGGACAGTAGTGCTTATGTTGAATAGAATTCAGTCTAGCAGAAGAAGTTTACCATCATTAACGCTTTACCTCCTACTGCAGCTTTGTTTAAAGAGAAACAGACCTGCTCCTTTATTTTTAAGACCTGAGGAGAGACTCCGTTTTACTGTCACAGACCCACATGGAGGCCTGGGATTATGTCAGATTGAGTTGATTGTTTCTATAAAGAGCTAACTCATATCCTTCCTTGCTAATAGAAACCTATATGGGTAGTAATGTACTTGGGGAAAGGGAGCCCCTTGGGAACCCCAAACCTTTTGTTTCTATAAATAGGGTTAAGCATCTATCCCAATTTTCTTGACACTATGCTGTTTTAAGTGTGTTATCCTGGTAAAATGTTTAATAGTGCCCCCTATGTTCTTTCAAAAAATTTTAGTTCACTTGACAAATTATATGGTCTTCCTACGAGTATGAGAGAAATCACTGCTTTACCTTCCTTCCTGTCTCAGGACATGAGACAATCAATCATTTCAAGACTATGAGGCTATGTGCCAAGAGAAAAATCAAGGAATCAAATCCTGAACCAACCAATTCTGGACCTGCAGTGTCTCTAGATTTGATAGTGAAAGTGAAGATTTGTTTCCTTGCTCAAGGCACTCAAGGGGATATGCTGTTACTTGTAGGGAAGGATATGAAGGAAAGAAGAAACAGGTGAGGCCTTTGCATGGAAAGAATTTTGCAGAGTTTGGGGTAAGATTTCTGAGCTACAACATCTCTTGTAATCAGAGAAATGCAAATCAAAACCACTATGAGATACCACCTCACACCAGTGAGAATAGAATGTACATATCAAAAAAATTAGCAACAACAAATGTTGGCGAGGATATGGAGAAAATGGAACTCTACTACACTGCTGGTGGGAATGCAAACTGGTCCAACAACTATGGAAAGCAGTGTGGAGGTTCCTCAAACTCCTAAAAATGGAACTCCCATATGATTCAGCAATCCCACTCCTAGGAATATACCCGAAGAACACACAAAAAAACTGATTCAGAAGAATACCTGAACCCTTATGTTTATTGCAGCATTAGTTACAATAGGTAAGACCTGGAAACAACCTACGTGCCCAAAAATAGATGATTGGACCAAGAAGATGTGGTACATATACACAATGGAATACTATTCAGCAATCAAACAAGATAAACAAGAGTCATTTGTAGAAACATGGATGGAGCTAGAAGGGATTATGCTCAGTGAAATAAGTCAGAAGAAAAAAAAAATACTGGATGGTTTCACTCCTAGGAGGAATATAAGGGAACCAGATAAGGGACCAAGGAAAAGAATAATAAAAAAAACCAAAATCAACACAACAAAAAGACAAGGACAAATCAAAAACACTTTATGTGGCGGGGTCAGGGAATGGGATGAGGGCAGAAAGAGCAGAAGGGACTGAGGTCATGGTGCACTGGTGAAATGGTGGTGGGAAATGGGGACCACAATTGATGTCAAATATATATAAAAGAAAAAAAATTTAAAAAAATATTTCTGAGCTATTTTCTATGTTCCTCTTTAGGGATTCTGGAAATTGCTTTTAATTAAAAGGGAATGAACTTGTCCTATTTTCCACCCCTCAGGGAAGAGGGGTGGGAATTCCAATAGTAACTTTTTCTCACCCTCACTGGTGGGTCCCTTTTGACTTTTTCATCACCAAAATGACTATGTTCAGAATTTGCATTTTCTTTAGAGATAGGACATTCCTTGTTTGCTACTTTAGGGACTATTCAGTTGCAAAACTGTAAGAAATATTCCTGATTCTTTGAAAAATATAGAAAAATGAATTTCCATTTATTTACTTATAAGAACTTTAGAAAAATAACTAAAACACTAAATTCCATATGGAGTTGATTGAAAAATGACTTATGTTCATGCAATGTAAATGAAGAGTCCATTTAGATATTGTTTTAATATTGTTGCCAAGTACCAAATTGAAACAATCAACCAGTTTAGCAAAATAGCAGGATACAAAATCAACACACAACTCAGTAGCCTTCCTATATACAACCAATCTGAAGAGGAAGAAATCAAGAAAACTATCCTTTCACAACTGAAACAAAAAAAAAAAAATCATATACTTGGAATAAACCTAACAAAAGATGTGAAAGATCTATTTAGAGAAAATATAAGACATTGTTAAAAGAAATAGAAGATACAAAGAAATTGTGGATTGAAAAAATCAACATTATCAAAATGGCCATCCTACGAAAAGCAATTTACAAATTCAACATGATTCCAATAAAAATCTCAATGATATTCTTCAAGGAAATAGATCAAATATTGATGAAACTCATATAGAGCCACAAAAAAAAAAAAACCTCAACTAAAACTCTCCTAACTAAAAAGAAGGGGAATGGAGGTATTATATTCCTAGACTTCAAACTTTAGTACAAAGCATAATAAATAAAACAGCATGGTACTGGAACAAAGACAGACACATGGACCAATGGAACCAAATAGAAAGCCCAGAAGTAAAACCACACACTTACGGACACATGATCTTTGACAAAGAAGCAAAGAATATGCAATGGAACAAGGACAGCTTATTCAATAAGTGGTGCTGGCAAAACAGAACTGCCATATACAAAAAGATGAAACTAGACCACTACCTCACACCATGTACCAAAATCAACTCAAAATGGGTAAGAGAATGTAATTAAATGTAAGACCTGAAACCATAAAATATATAGACGAAGACATAGGTAAAATGTTACAGGGCATACATCTCAGTAACACCTTTATTTACTTATTTTTAAATATTTTATTTACTTATTTATGCATACAAGAGCTGGGGTACAGGCTAGAGTCACGGGAGGTGAGAGGACTCACCAGAGCCAGAATGGGGAGCAGAACAGGCAAATCCACTGAAACACACTGTTGAGGGGAGCAGCAGGCCAGGCAGGAGAGGTCTGCTGCACCACATGGGTCCCCTCTCTGGCTGGGGATAGAACTGGCACTGCTGTGCCGCGGATGCTTCACAGGGCAGAGCTCAACCCACTGCACCACAAGGGAGACCCTCTTAGTAACACCTTTAAAGATGCATCCCCCGGGCCTCCCCTGGTGGCGCAGTGGGTTAAGCAGCGCACTATGAAGCAAACCGCAGCCACTTGCAGCATGAGTTCGATCCCTGCTGCCGGCCAGGGAG
>JAGFMF010011870.1:2766415-2806549 GCA_019455555.1 Galemys pyrenaicus
CGCTCTCTGTGGTGAATCCTCTCGCCCCCCGACACATCTGGTCTGTGCCCCAGTGCTTGTATGCATAAATAAATAGATCTTTAAAAAAAAAAAAAAAGATGCATCCCCCAAAGCAATAACAATGAAAGAGAAGATAAACAGCGGGGATTATATCACATTTAAAAGCTTCTGTACAGCAAAAGAAACATTAGCCAAAACAAAGAGATACCCCATTGATTGGGAAAAAATTTTTGCACTACACACAACTGATAGGGAACTGATCACAAAGACTCACAAGACTCAAGAAAAACAAAGTAAACAATCCAATAAAAAATAAATGGGCAGAAGAACTTAAAAGATACTTCTCCAAAGAGGAGATGCAAATTGCTAACAAGCATTTGAGTACATGTTCAACATCCCTCATAATCAGGGAAATGCAAATTAAAATCACAATAAGATACCACTTTATACCAGTAAGAATGGTACATATTTAAAAAAAACCAGCAACAACAGATGTTGGTGAGGATGTGGAGAAAAAGGAACTTTACTATACTGCTGGTGGGAATGCAAGTTAATCCAACCAGTATGGAAGGTCATATGGAGATTCCTCAGTCTACTAAAAATAGAGTTACCATATGACCTAGCAATTCCACTCCTAGAGATCTACCCAAAGGACACAGAAACACAGAATCAAAAGAATACCTGTACCCTTATGCTTATTGCAGCACTATTTATAATTGGTAAGACCTAGAAACAACCCAGATGCCCCAAAACAGATGACTGGATCAAGAGGATGTGGTACATATGCACAATGGAATACTATTCCACAATCAAAAAAGATAAACTATTATTTTTCCTTTGCCTTCTGACTTGTATCGGATGGTTTCACTTTTAGGAGGAATATAAGGAACCAAAAGGGCTCAAGGAAAATAATAATAATAATAATAATCATAATCATAACACAACAAGAATAAAAAGACAGACAAATCAGAAGCACATTTTTGGAGGGTTGGGGAAGGAGTGGGACTGGGGTAAAAGCAGAAAGAGCACAAGAGACCAAGGTGATGCTACACTAGTGAAATAGTGATGGGAAATTCCATGGGGACTACACTTGATGTCAAAAATATATAAAGAGGAAACAATAAGATAAAGAAGGAATTGGAAAAATAAAGGCATATCACAAAAGAGGAATTATTAACCTCAATATATATAATTATGCTCCATCTAGAATTAATCAGGGAAATGAAAAATTGAAGTCACCATGAAATATATTTTCACAGCCATAACTGCAAATATTATGTTGGCAAGATTGGAAGCAAGTAGAACATTTATAAAATGACAAGAGTGCCAATTGTTTTAAGCATTTTGGAAAACAAGCTGACATTCTCTAACAATGTTGAACCTATAACTTATTAACCCAACATTAAGTATTTACCCTAGAGAATTCCAGCACATATGTATTTAGATTAAAATACTTCTAAGGTTTAATATTTTTGGAAGCAACCTAAATATACACGATTAAAATAATAAATGGTGGCATATTCAAATTGTATTGCTATATGACAACAGTAAACATGAATGTACTGCATCTCTAAATAACAGTAAAAAAAAATTTTTGGGAAAAAAATACCAAATCGTTCAGGTCTCCTGCTCTGTGTGTGTGTGTGTGTGTGTGTGTATACATATAAATGTCTATTATAACTTAAAAAGAAAAGGTATTACTTTTGAAGGGAGAAAGGTACAGGGGTACAGGGAGAGGACCAGTACCTATACAGTCTCCAGGATTATGCCTGTCTGCTCATTCTTCCAGGGTTATTTCCTTTCCTTCTTTATTCCTTACTGTGTTATTAAATAATGATGCAATTCCATGGGGGTTGATTTGATCAGACTGGACATTTACAAGATAGTTCACTTTGCTTTTCTTTAGACAACACATTCTTCTTAAATTTTCCTCTTAAAGAGACAATGTTCTTTTTATTTATTCTACTCCAGAATTCCATAGAACATTCTTTACTTATTGTCAATTGAAGAGGAAAGCATCAGTCCTTGGGTATTTTGTTTAAACAAATTTAACACTTTATATAGCTGTAAAAACTAAAGACTTCATCTTCCAGCACAACTTCCTATCTCTCTCAGGTTGGGTCCTATGACCACCTTGACTTTAACTCTGTGGCAGGACAGACATGGTGACTTACAGCCCACTCCATGTAATACTGCATGTGAAAAGAATGTCTAATGCTTAAAACTATCACTGACTTCTTGAAACATGCACATTTCACTGTCAACTTACAAAAATTGCAAGGTTTTGGAGACTGGATGATACTTTTGGGCATCCAGTGGCAAAGTTAAACAAGAAAACCAACCTTGTCTCTTATCACTTTTAAAAAATTCATTAAAATCAAATTTTATTTATTTTCATATTTTTCAATGATGTTTATTAAGGCACCATTGGTTTAAAATACTATTTGCTTTAGGATTATAGGTTTTAAATTTATTTCTTAAATCACCACAGGGGGTGTATTTTGCTATTCTATTTTTACTGAATTTCTTTTTCCTGTCTTTTAATTGTTTTAATCTTATTTAAATTATTTTATTGACATAGCATTGATTTATAATATATAGATTTCAATTATATAGCTTTATAAATCAACTTCTATATATACTATATTACATTCATCACTAAAAGCCTAGTTTCTCAAAAAGTGCTCAATAAGTTTCTCACTTGAGAAATCAAAAAAACCAAAAATTTAAAAACCAGAGTTTATATAAGTTAAAGCAGAATAAAATGAAATAGAAATTAAAAAGACCAAAGAATAAAGTGAAATCAAAAGCTGAGTCTTTGAAAAAGTAGACAACCCTATATCAATGCCCACTAAGAAAATAAGGGAGACATCTCAAATGGAATAAAAAATATAAAGGAGAAGTCACAACAGATGCTATAGAAATTCAGAGGATAATTAGAGACTTATGACCATCTATATGCTAACAAATTCAATAAACTAGAAGACATGGACAAATTCTTAGAATTTTACAATTATATAATATCCAAGAAATAGAAGCCCTGAACAGATCAATCACAAGAAAAACAATAAGTCCTCCCCCTGAAAAGACCAGGACCAGATGGATTCACAAGTAAGTTCTACCAAACCTCCAAAGATGTAACTATCTAACTTGCTCAAAATCTTCTGAAAAACTAAGAAGGGAGTATTTCCAAATTCTTTTTATTAAGCCAACATTCTCTAATATCAAAACCAAGCAATGACAACACAAAAATATTACAGTCCAATTTCCCTAATGAACACAGACACAAAAATCCTTAACAAAATCCTAGCAAATCAAATTCAACAATGCATTAAGTGTCATATACCATGACCAATTAGGACTCATATCAAGAACACAAAGATGGTTCAACAACCGAAAATCAATCAATGTAATTCACGACATCAACAAATAGATAAACATTATGGTCATATCAATAGGTGCTGAGAAAGCATTTGATAAGATCCAATTTCCACTTATGTTGAAAATCATCAAAAAACTGAGGAGAAATGAAACATACCTTAACACAATCAAAGATATTTACAATAAACCCATAATTAACATCATTCTCAATGGTGAAAAACTGAAAGCTTTTCAAATAAGATCTGGTACAAGACAAGGATATTTACTCTCACCACTACTATTTAACATAATATATTGTATTGGAAGGTCTAGCTAGAACAAATAGATATAAGATAAAAGGAACACAAATTTGGAAAGATGTAAACCTATCAATATTTACAGATGAAAATATACAGAGAACCCTCAAGATTTCATCATAAAACTCATTGAAACAAAATTTAGCAACATGGCAGGGTATAAAATCAACACACATAAATCAGATGCCTTGAAGAAATAGCAGAAGAAATATGTAATCCCATTTATAATTACATAAAAAAGAGTAAATACCTAGAAAAAATCTATCAAAGGAGGTAAACAATCTATACAAAGAAAATTTATATGACACTTTGAAAGAAACAGAAGACATAAAGTAATGGAAAAATATTCCCTTCTCATGGATTGGAAGAATAAATATTGTCAAAATGGCCATCCTACCCAAAGCAATGCAACTCCAATAAAAATATCATTGGCATATTTCAAAAAAAATGGAGCAAATACTACTGACATCCATATGGGACCACAAAAGACCCCAAGTAACAAAAGCAATCTTGACAAATAAGAAAGAATGGAGTTATCATACTTCCAGACCTCAAGCTATTTATAAAGCTGTAATAATTAAAACAGCCTAACACTGGAACTAAAACAGACACACAGACCAATGGAATAGAATTGAAAGCCCAGAAATAAACCCACATAACTCTTCACATATACAGATAATCTATGACAAAGGAGTAAAAAACATACATTGGAACAAGGGTAGCCTCTTGAGTAAAAGATACTGGGAAAACCGGAGAGCTACATTCAAGGAATTAGATGACATCTTGCATCTTACAGCAAAATTAACTCAAAATGTATCACACTGGGGCATAAAACTTGAAACCATAAAATACACAGAAGAAAACATTGGCAAAAAATTTTATGACATCAGCTTTATTGATGGCTTTTATGATTTATTCCCAACAGCAAGGAGAACAAAAGAGCACATAAACAGCTGTAAGTACATCAAATGAAAAAGCTATTGTACAGCAAAAGAAACCATAACTAAAACAAAGATACCCTCCTTAATGGAGAAAATATTTGCACACCATGCATCTGACAAAGGGCTGTTATCAAAGATACACAGGGACCTTCCTTGTGGTGCAAGAGGTTAAGTTGCAGCACTATGAAGCTATCTGCAGCCACTGAAGTATGATTCTATGTCTGGCCAGGGAGGTGATCCACATGCTGCTCCCCTCAGCAGTGCTTTTCAGTAGATCTGCCTATTCTGCTCCCCACTCTGTCTCTGGTGACTCCTCTCACCCCGACACGCACCTCTGGACTGCACCCCAGCTCTTGTATGCATAAATATTTAAAAAGTATATAAAATATTTATAAAAGTATATTTATAAAAGTATATAAAATATTTTAAAAGTATCAAAAACTGTGCAAGAGAAACAGACACTTTTCCAAAGATGATATTCAAATGGTCAGCAGATACATGAAAAATTGTCCACAATCATCTATTATTAGAGAAATGCAAGTCAAAAAGATCAGAAACAAGTGCTGGTGAGGATGTGGGGAAAAGAAACCCTCCTATACTGTAGTGGGAATGAAAACTGCTCCAGTCCTCTTGAGAAACAGTACAGAGTGTTTCAAAACATTAAAAATGGATTTGTCATTTGACCTAGTAATTCCACTTCTAGGCATCTATACCCCCAAATTTAAAAACACCAGTTAAAAATAAAATTTGCACTATCATGTTTATTGCTGTGTTATTTATTATGTGTTATTTATTATCACTAAATTAGAACCTAAATGTCCTAGGAAAGATGAAAGGATCAAGAAGAAATAGTATATATACATACTGGAATAGTACTCAGCAATCAAAAAGATAAACTCATTCCATTTTAAGCAATGTGTATGGAGCTTGAAATGTTAATGCTAAATGAAATAACTCATAAGGAGAAAGATACAGGATGGTGTCACTAATATATGCAATATAGAGTAATGAAATCAATAGTTAGAGACAAGCTGAAAAACCTTTGACAGCTGATTACAGAACTGAACCACCAAATCAGGGGTGAGGGGTTAAGAACAAAGGGTAAAAGAAGCATAATGGTATATGGTGGTAGAATATGGGTGAATGGGTGGTGGGTGCATTATAGTGGTAATAACTGCTAGGGTATACCAATATTACCTCAATTAAAAATAATTTTAAAAAGTTTAGTTTCTATCCTTTATATAATGGAGTACTTTTAAACAAAGTATGTTTTCTCTTTTTAACTTGAATTCCATAAGCAAAATCTTATGTATGTATATGTGTATTAAGGCAGTGGTGCAAAGTTGGATTTAGATTTCAGGGTGTAATGTCAGTTTTTAAAATATTTTTTAAAAGATTTATGCATACAAGAACTGGAATACAGGCAGAAGTGTGAGGTGGATGAGAGGGATTCACCAGAGACAGAGTGGAGAACAGAACAGACAGATTGAAATACACTGCTGAGGGGAGCAGTGAGCAAGACAGGAGAGTCTGCGGCGCCACATGGGTCACTTCCCTGGCTGGGGATCGAACCCACGCTGCAGTGCCTGCAGAAGGCTTCATAGTGCTAAAACTTAATCCCTTGAGCCATCAGGAAGGACCAATGCCAGTAATTTACCCTACCTCCCTGTCAACATGTCTCATGGATGAAATGAAGCCCAGATACTAATATTTTGAAGAATATTCTGATACATGCCTATTGTTTTAGACAGCTTTCTACTACGAGATCTGGGAGCACAGCTGCAGAGATGATACTCCTGCCTGCATGGATTTACACTGCAGTAGAGTAAATGTCAGTACATAGCAACCAACAAATAGATACCCGATAAATACAAATTTCAAGTATTAGTAAGAACATGAAGAAAAACAGCAGGGTAAAAGGAAAACATGTGATAGCAGTGGGGTTATTTTAAATATCAAACTCTTTGCTTCACCTCAAACAATCATACTGCTTTTTGGACGAAGAAGAGGAGTTGCTATTCTCTCCTTCCTTTCCTCCTTCCCTCCTCCTCCTCCAACTGCAATTAAGATAGATAAGGCAGACTCAATGTGGATAGCTAGGGTTCTTTTCTTTTTCTACATGGAGAACTTTATTTCTGGTGAGTGTTTTATTATCACTTCCAAGGATATAGTTCAACCTTGGTGAAACAGACTTAAAAAGAATAAATTATCTTTCAGGTCCCATCAGTCCTCTGTCTTCATTGCCCAATTCCCAAAGGTGACTGAGGTTTGCACTGAGTCTTACATGACCTCAGAGCTCTTGCATTAACATGCTTAGTTAATGAGCCTTTTCTTGGCCTGTGTATATTGGCTCATCTCCATTTTTGAATAGATGTGTAATTAATTTTCAAGTGTTCTTCTTGATTCAGTCACATAGCTAATGCTGAAGATAAAAATATTTCTTCTAGAATGAAATTCATGCCAGTTCACGTCTGTCCAGCAGTTCTTCACCATTAGACTTCTTGCAGCTCGTTTTAAATGAAGCTGTTAAATCTCCGTATCCAGAAGTTAGGTTTAAAGGAGCAATTTTAGAGAAACATTTTTATACTGACCCTAACTTATCCTACTGGTTAAATTTAAGGCATTTAACCTATTGGACTCTATTATTATATACTTAGAGACATTAATGTTCTCAGCAACTCCTTGGCCCTTAAGTCTTAAAAAGGAAAGTACAGTATGGAGAGGCAGAGAGGACTATGGGTACTTTGTTGGTGGGTGTGTTTTATTGATATGCATCTGAGGAGCAAGCCTCTGAATCACACACATGTTGTAAATGAGTGTGCCTTGATTAAAAATAAATAAAAAGGAAACAAAAAAAATGAAGTCACTTTTGCCAAGGCCATATCACCAAGCTGAGACTTAATACCTCACCTAATTGCAGTTTCAGCCTCTGGAATTACTGGATCAGCATTAGTGAGGTAATCTGCCTGCTAGACCCCTGCTGTGCCCCCATAGGAAGGTGACTTTGCCATAAACAATTCACTCTACTAGCAACTCACTTTTCCTATCTACTTCTGCCTATAGGAACCATTCATTTTATACAGCTCTCTCTAGAGTTTTCGTTCTCTTACATGGGATACTGCTTGATTCAGGTAGCATTGGGGAAAGAAAAGATCTTTAAAAAAAATTAAACTAAATTAAACAGATTTTTCTTTGAGAGTGAAAGCAAGACTCTTGAGATTGTTGTACCTAATATCTGAGCATTTATCATAGTCTTTCAATATTAAAATCCAATTCATACTATTAACACTAAAAATGTGACTGGTACATGAATCCTACTGTCTTCTTACTGCAGAGCATAGGAGAAAAAAGTAACAAGCACAATTAAAGATGCTAATACAGCTGCCTTTGTATTTGTCTACTAGTAATACCTTTAGAGCACCAGGGTCAGATTAGCCAGCAGCAGAGAAGTCAAATAAAAATGATGTTTCTCTCAATTCCTTTCTTTGCAACAAAATTTAGTACAAAGTATTTTTTCCATTTATACTTACTTTGTTACCATTTACATTCAAACCTTGATTGCCAATGCAAATGGTGGCAGATAATTTAAGAGTGTTCCTAATCCAAAAATAACTTAAATTTAGCTTTGAAATTAATTTTAATTTGGGATAATTAAGACTCAAAATATTTCATAAAACATGGTTTAGTTAGTTCAATTATTTAAGGAAATAAACTGGATAGGGAATGATTACATGCTAAAATATGTACAATACCAAGCATATCTGGTTCACAGCAGGCTCTGCCATTAGAGGGATAGGTGACCCCAGTCAGTTGTTAACTTCATAGGACATTTGAAAGAAAGAGATAAACACATGTAATCACTTAGCTTGGTCTTCAAATACAATAAGCTCCCTAATGTCATTTATTATTATTTGGATTAGTGTTGACTACTAGAAACATGTATTGGATTTTCAAAAGGCCTTAAGACTAGGTTTCATGCAAAATCTTAAATATATATGTTATGTAGACTTTTGAAAATATCAAGGATAAGAGATCAGACAAATGCTGGGAAATGTAAACTAAGAATTAAATAAGTACTCTCTGGATCAGCAAGGCTACCTTTGCTTTGTAGATGATGCAGGAGCTGATCCTGGGCCCATGGATTTTGAAGTGTTTTATAACAGTTTTGAATGCAGGAATGCACACTGGCATGGTAAATCTTGCAAATGAAATCAAGAAAATCTAGGAGTGTCTAGTAGCATTTGTTTTAGAAAGTTAATGGAAGGCTCTGAGTATCCTGAAAATAAGGTAGACACAAATAATGTAATTTTCAACAGCATACATCAAAGGTAAGGTAACAGCTTTGATCCAGCCCAGTCAGGCTGGCAATTATCTTCCTTAAAGCTGGCGAAAATATCCAAAAAGGCTGGGCATGAGAGGGATTCATGCTCAGCAATGCAGCTTCACTCACCTTCCCTAGAATCAACACACATTGAAATCTCAGGAAAGACAAAATGAGTGCAGATCATGTCCAAAGAAAGACAAGTATAAAAGTAAACTGCAAATTTGAGGTTCTGTCAGAAACTGAAAATTTAGAATTCTTGACTCTGGAAATATGAATGAGAATATACACTGGCAAAATGATGAAATAGGAAAATGAACTTATTGATTAAATTTTGGTCTACCAGGAGGGGCGTGATTCCCCTTGAGGGTTAAAAGAGATCATTTGATACAGAGAAATAAATGTTTTTATAGCAAGAATAGATATATGGTATTTGTTAAATCAAATAATCAAAACAATGTAATTTCAAAAAGGTAATAATGGCCCATTAGACTAGAGATTGGGAACAAGTTATATGAACAAAAGAAGATTAACTTAACGGTGACACAACCATTGCTAGCAATCCCAACACATATTTCTTTGTTTCATCTTAGAAGGACAGATTGAATTATCCATTAGGCTGGACTATTCAGGTTATCTATTTTAATATATTTTAATTGAAGTGTAATATGCATATAAAATGCACAAATCAAAGCAACAGTTTAATGAATTAGCATAAAGTTAACAGACTCATAACTAATCCTAGGTATAGAAATAGAACATGATTAGCATCCCAGAAGCCCCACTGGGCGTGCTCCAATCCTTCTTTCTTGACAAAGGTGACCACTCTCTGAACTGTCAACATTCTATTGGGTTGGAAAAGTCATGACACATTCTTTTTATGTTTTGCAAACAAAAATGCATCGTGACTTTTCCAACAACCCAACAGATTAGGGTCTGTTTTGAGCTTTTAATATGAACAATCATATGGTATATATTCCTTTTTTGACTGACTTCTTGACATTAAATGATATTTGTGCAAATCAACTCATGCTGTCACATGCAAGGGTAGTAGATTTATTTATTTTCACTGCTGATTATTTGTTTATATTAATATACCATAATTTATTAATTATGGACACGATTTTTTTCCCACTATGGGGTTCTTATGAATGCAGTTACTAATACTACCTTCTATGTGCACATATGGTTCATAGCCTGTTGTGTATGTATCTAGAAATTGAATTTCTTAGGCACAGGTCAAACTGAATTTTAGAAAAACAGGAAAATCACGCAAGCCTACCCAAAACTAGATCCTGGATGTTTCCTACATGAAGGACATTGTAACTTTCCTGCTAAATGAAGAAAGAAGTCAACTGTCACTCCTGGGTCAATACTAAGGAAAGCAACACATGTTCTGAAGTTGCTGGGTGTTGTGCTATATTGAGCAATTTCAGACCCTTAGAATTTAGTAACTCTACAGATCTCCTTCTGTTGTTCTAGGACCTGCTTCCTCAGATCACAGGATTTGCTTTCACACTTGGATAAACCTCCTTCTCTTTAGCTACTTTAGATACATTTCCATTTGTTTGGAATGCGAAATATCTAGAAGTAGATTTCAATATTTTCCTTTGCTAATAGATACTGCTATTTAATGAAGGATGAATTTCAAGTATGTGAGAGTTGATGTAGGGTTGACTGTTAATACTAGATGATCAGACTTTTAGAAATAGTTCTTCACCCTGCACCCGGAAGGAAGTCCAGGGTTTTGAGTCAAAGGTAGAGTGCCATTTGTTACTGTTTGAAGGCAACTGAAGTGCTGTTTTTAAGACAGTGAATATCATAAAAAGGGATCAAGTTGGCACTCCCTAGCCCAGGATATCTGACCCCCACAAGACTGATGTACCTGGAAACACCACAGAGCATTCACTTAGCTTCATCATACTGAGTGTTTAAGGTATAGAAACATTACCAAACTAATTTTACATCTGTAATTTCTGAGCACTCACTATGTGCTTTATATGTATTATCTCATTTAACTCCCTAAGCAGTCCCTTGAGTTAGATTACTACTGTACCTGCTTTTTATGACAGAGCAAGGGAGAACTATAGGAGGTGAATAGCTTTTTCAGTGATAAATAAGTGGTATCAGTTGGTGCTGTAGAATAAGAACTCAAACCCAAGTTTCACAGGCTGCTACTAAAACTGAGTGTGTTGGCTCCCTGCTTTTGGCTCCCTACTATGCTGTTTTGGTCTTTCACTTGTGATAAATCTAGTCTTGGTTCTTGGTTAATGCTTGGCAGCATTTATATCTCTTTCCCATAGAGAACTTTCATTTACCACATTTATCATTTATGTCTTCCTTTGGAAACTGTCTCAGAATTCTTTCAGCTAAGCAGGTTGACTTTCTACTGTTGCTAATTCCATTAAATTATAGTCTGGCACTTCTGCACAAGGACATATGCAGTACATTGACTTGTCTCAAGAAGCTTCTGTTTAATGTTTGAAATCATAACATGAGGGTCTTTTCAGAAAAGATGATGCAGATCATATCACATTAATAATTTGCAGTAAGAGTTATTTTACATACATATTAATACATGATTTATGATGTCAAGTTAAAAAACAATACAAAGCAAAGCAGTTTGTATCAGCTAGTTCCAATACTGAATTATGTGCCTGCACTTTAATATTGGAAGATAATTTGCAGAAGTCTGTATTAATCATTCACTATACTCCTTATTTTGTGCTAAATGCTTTAAGGTAATATAATTAGTAAGTAACAGATTGACTTGTAAAAGTGATGTAAAGATAATTGAAGGAGAACATAAAGTAAGGATCATAAGTGGGAATTATACTAAATATTTTTGGGGTCATGTTTTATAGTTAATAAAATATGTTTGTGTAGAGTTCCTTTATTTGAATATCATAATACCAAGAAATAGGAACATGTACTATCAGCCCCATTTTACAGATGAAGAATTTGAGGTTCACAAAGATGTGTGTTTGCCCTAAATCACCAAGGATGGGACAAGATTCACACCCCATTTTCTGATTCTGTCATCAAGCCACATTGCTTTCCTTTCACCAGAGAGCAGGGATACCAGCATTATTTTATGAAGCAGTAAACACCACAGTTATGTGCTGTCCACTAAAATCTAGAGCAAATCAGCATTTCCAAAACACAGATTAAATGCAATTCCAAAAATAATTTCAATGGCATTCTTCAAAGAAATGGAACAAACATTATAGAAATTCACATGGTACTACAAAAGACCCTGAATAGCCAAGTAATGCTGTGGTATAATACTCACAGACTTCAAACATTACTGCAAAGTCATAATAAATAAAACATTGTGGTACTGCAAAAACAGACACACAGACCAATGAATAGAACTGAGAGCCCAGAAATAAACCCATACATATACAGACATTTAATTTATGACAAAGGATCCAAATATAGATATTGAAACAGGGAAAAACTCTTCAATAAATGGTATTGGGGAAACTGGGCAGCTACACGCAAAAAACCTGAAACTGATTACCTTATCACACCATACACAAAAGTAAATTCAAAGTAGATAAAAGACCAGGATGTAAGAACTGAAAACATAAATATATAAAACAGGCAAGACACTCCATGGCTTAAACTTCATGATATCTGTGGATTTGTCTCAAGAAGCAAGGAAAACAAAGGAAGGACAAACAATTGGGGCTACATCAAACTTAAAACTTCGGTACAGCGAAATGAAACCATAACAAAAATGTAAAATACCCTACATCTGACTAGGGACTGATATCAAAGATTACAAAGAGCTCATTCAACCCAACAAAAAGAAAATAACTCAAAAAAAAAAAAAATGGGCAGAAGAGCTAAATAGGCACTTATCCGAAGATGACATATAATGACCCAACAAGCACATGAGAAAATGTTCATCATTTTTGTCAGGGAATGCAAATCAAAACCAATGAGATTTCACCCCACATCTGTGAGGATGACCTATACCTAAAGGACCAAAACCCATAAGTGCTGGCGAGGATGTGGAGAAAAAGGAAACTTACACTCTTGGGTGGATGGAATACTATTCAGTGAACAAAAAAGAATGGAATACTACTCAGTGAACAAAAAAGACAAACTCATGCCATTTATAGCAACACTGATAGAGCTGGAAGGATTCTACTAAGCAAAATAAGGCAAGATAAAGACAAATACTGCATGATGTTATTTATATATGGAATATAGAGGAAACCAAAAAAAATATCAGATAAAGTTAGCCTTAAAAACTAACCCTTGAAAGCTGACCATAAAACTGGGGCATCCAGAGGGGAATGAAAAGAGGTGAGAAAAAAGTGGAGAGGGCATAATGGACTACGGCAGTCCAATACTCCAAAAACCCTAACAATAATGCAAAACAATGACACGTCAATAAAAAATTTTTAAAAAACCCTGAGTTGTGTTTCTAATATTTATTTTATGACATGGGAAAACAAAACAATTTAATTTAGGAACTTGGCTTCACATAGTATAGAAGAGTTTTAAAAGCCAACCAGAGAAGAGATTGTCTACCCAAAGTATTGTCTGAAGCAGGAAAGTGGGGAGAAAATAGTCCTAAGCAGGAGAGACACACACTGATTTTTTTTCTCCTTCTGTCTCCTTTCATCCCTCCCAGCCTCTCCCATTGGCCTCTCAGCCAGAAACCATCTGATCTGGAAGTCTGGGAAACAGAGCAAGTGGGAGAAGGTGAGGTAGTCAATCTAACACAGTCTAGGAGTCAAAATATATGTGGGATGGCTACATGGAGAAGAGTAGAAAATTCTTCCTTGCTTTAACTTGGAGGACCTTGGCTATTTTTGTGCATGTCATCTGCTGGGCTTGGCAGTGCTCCTTGAAATCTGCTGACTAAGCTTCATTGATTAGGCTGCTTTAAGTGAAAGGGATATCACTGTCCTTCTCAGGCTTGTCCAAGGTTTTGAAAATGTAAGACAAGGGTAGATAGTACAGGTGAAAGACACAGAAAACAGCTCAATGGTTAAACTACTGATCTTAACTGAACAATATAATGAGATTATGGAAACAAACCTGGCTTATTGGTTTGGGTAGGTCAAGAATAGGGTGTGTTTTAACAGTGCACGCAAGGAGGGCAAGGTGGGGAGTTTTAATATTAGTCATTTTGAAACAAATTTTTTCTGTACACAAATTAGAGGCTAAATTCTCATTTTATGTCCTTATATTCATATTTACTTATCTAAAGCCCTTAAATAAACTAAACCACAAAGATTTATAGAAAAACACCTCAAAAATCAGCATTGCAGTTTTTGGGACATTATAGGGAGTGGACATCAGTGATAAGAGAAAAAAGCAAAAAAAAAAAAAAAAGGTAGCAGAAGAGGGCAAGGCAGTTTTAAGAGAAAAGAGGTAATGAGTGATTACATTATATAGAAGAGCTATAATAAAAAATGAGAGCTAGTCAAGAGAAAGGGAAGAAGAGGTAATAGGCAGATGAAGAATGAAGGGATCTTTGATTGATGTCAAGTGTTTAAATAGACATTTAAAATTTTGATTCCATTGATCTTCAATTTCCTTAACTCTAGTCCCTCTGACCTTTAATCTGCAAACCACTTCTTACATTCAGTCAGATCTAGAACTCTGTTGAGGATGTGGCAGCAACAATTAAAATGCTGAGTTAGTGATCAATTTCAGCCTTGAGTCAGCCCAGCCCCTTGCTGTCTAAAGTCTCAGCCCTCTCTTCAGGAATTGCCCTGAAACCAAATCATCCAATAGTCAAAGAAGTTCAAATCCCTACTCCCAGGGCTCCATACTTATTAGCATTTTGAACAACATCCTATGTTAGGATGTAGGATCCTATGTAAGATAACCTTACCCAGATTATTCTCCGGTTTCAGATGTACCAATTATCCAGTAGGTTGAAAGAAACTGAAATAAGGAAGAAAAGTGATCTGAAGGTCAGTCATTTCCTGACTCTGATATAAATGAAAGAGTCAGTAATTAACTTTAGAGTTCAACAAATATAGTCTTCTGGACATCCTGCCTGCTAGAAAACTGAAGATATGAAAAACACTCTAGTTGAGCACAGAATTTGGGCAGTATTACATCTAAATAATTCCCTGAATCCACTTTATCTGATGATCTGTCTCCTTAAAAGATTCAAGCTAGTGAGCAAATCCCTTAAACAGAAATTTACTCAGTAGAGTTCTAGATCTGAGAAGAGTTACTGAGAATTTTTTTTTAAGACTGATTTATTTATGTATCTAAGAGCTGGGGTACAGACCAAAGTAGCAGAGGTGAGAGGATTCACCAGAGACAGAGTGGGGAGCAGAACAGGCTGCTCTGAGGGGAGCAACAGGTGAGGTAGGAGGTCTGCTGCACCACGTGGGTCCCCTCTCTGGCTGGGGATCGAACTCATACTGCTGCGCTGCAGATGCTTCACAGTGCAGCATTCAACCCGCTGTGCCACCAGGGAGGCCCCAAGTTATTGAGAATTAGATCAAAGCATTGACAAAACTTAGGCTTCCATTGATGTTTTTTGGTTTGTTCAGTCATCCTCTGTGGCTAGCCTTCTATCATCAGTAAAAATGTCTGGGGATCAGCATTTCTGTAGAAATCATAGGCCACCATTTTATACAGTAACACCTCTCTGTCACTAGCATGTTTGGGACCTTGGATTTATACTTGAATCCTTTCTTGTCCTATGTTTTTACATGATTGCCCCCATTCACTTTAAGTATAAAATTAAGGACTTCAAAACATCTGAGATTATCTGGGCATTTTTATGTATTTGCTACTTCCTTTTTCCTCAAGGAAACTTCTATTTCTCTAGTCAGGCAATTACACTTTCTGTCTGTACTATGGTAGGAGGAGGGAAATCTTCAACTATATTCTCAAAATAAGTGACTTTCATATCGGGGTGGGAGTTGAAATTGACCTTTTCACCCCAGCAGATAAACAGACTTAAAGCTCTTTGGGTGTTAATTAATACCTTTTGTGGGAATTCTTAGCAGGAGCAGCAATTAGAGATATTTCCCACTGACTGTTGTGTGGGTTACATTTGCACCAGTGAAAAAAGAAATTCAAAGAGTACAGTTTATTCACAGCTATGCTGCTTCCAGGCTATTTACTTGAGGACCTTCTCTATCGAGTCTACTAGCCAATCTTTCTGTTCATCCTTCACTTGAAGAATGAAAGGTCACCTTGATCTGTTCTCCTGAAAGAAGAATTTTGGAGAGTCACTAGAGTGACCTTCAACCAAACTTAACTGCTATACCACCTGAGTCAGACTTCTGGCTATTGCATTGTTCCTTCCAAGAGGAGCATGAGAGTAGAAGGACCCTGCAGCCTGCGAATAACTGCGCACTGAGAGTCACCAGCAGACTCCACTGTGGAAATAACTGTGTTTAGTCGTCATGTCTCAGATGAGCAGGTTTTGGTGGTTTCTACAAGGCCTGAGCTTCCGACAGAGGAAGCCCTGCTGAGAGAAGTTTGCCCCCAAGATTAGAGTGCAGGCTTGTTTAGGTTAAAGTTTCAAAGTACTAGCTTTTATTACATTTTAATGATCAGGGTCATATTTTATTCATAGAGCTCAAGCTGAGCACCCTGGAGTTAGTAAAACACAAGGTTCCCATTTTACATTCAGGTCAGCCAACAATATAGTTTAGGATAGAGAGGAAAGTTTGGGATTGGGAATCCTCATTAAAATGCACATAAAGGATCTGCTGAACCCTAACAATAAAACATGTAGGGTAACAGACTTATTATGAGGCCTTCGATGGTTTATGTTGACTATGTCAATGAGGTACATATTTGCAAGAGACTTAACCTCTCTTGAACTTGTATTTTCAGATCTTCTCAGTAGACAACTGATATTTAGAAACAGAGCTCTCCCTGGAATTCCTCCCTGACTTTGAAAGTTTTATAATAGACTGTTTTACCTTGTTATTTTAGAAAAAGTGGGGGGAGGGGAGAATTGGGTCATGTTCCATTTCTATATGTAATGTAAAGAAGATTGAGAGAAGTTCAAATTCCTTTTGTAGGGAAAAAAAAAATGAAGATTTTTAATTTCCTTATACTCTGCTTCTAGATGCAAATAATGATAGGGGGTGATTAACTTTTATGTTACCGAAGCATTTTCACCTGAAAATCATTTTCAAAGAAACAGCAAGTAATCCTGGTAATTTAGAGTTTGTTTGAGGCACTTTCAAAGTGACCTCTGTATTTTGGGGGAGATTAGAGCAACACCCATGGGGGTGGTGACACTTAGATATATAATAAATCTTTCTGGTTGTGAAAGATTTATCGACAAATCTATCTTGAACTGTCTGGACCAATGGCATAGTCTACATGTGGCCAATATTGACTTTTCTCTCTCTCTTTTGCACCTTTATTTAAAGATCAAAGGACACCTCCAGAAGAAGAAGGAGGAAACTGGAAAGTTAATGGTGATAATAGATGCTCTACATCAAATAAGCATCATCAGTTTCCCATGATCTGCCTTAATTCAGGGTTCCAATTCCTGTGTATTTAGCAAGTTCTCTATAATTATGAATAAACGAATGAGTAGAAGAAAATATGAATGATATACATTTTAACAGTAGATAATCTAAAAGTCATTTTCTTGGACATTGCAAAGCAGTGTGATTTTTTTTCTGTTGTAGATTTACTTCCTTAATTACATTTTGCTTTGGTTAGTACTGAAATTCATGTTATTTTAGTATTTTCATACTAATTTTGTGAATTTACAAACCTAGAGGGTGCTGAAAAGCAAGGAGACATCAAGAATAAACTAAAAATGTTCCAGTGATGATTCTTAAGTAATATAATTTTTCTAAATGCCAGACTGTTACTTATGTGTATTAAGTATTAAGACTCCTGTTAGCTTCTAAATATTTGGAACTTCAGTGCAAAGATCCCTCTCATATGTATGGCTTGTACATTGTCAATGCTTGTTGGAAATAAGTTTAATTTCAAATGTTTTCAAACTTTTTTAAATGCCTTCATTCTGGAGACTCATCTAAGTGGCAATAGGTCCCATTCTTACTATTCAGTTTCCTTACTTGTGAAATGGAAAGAAACACATTAAAGGAGATAATCCACATAAAGAGGTTTAGACAGTTCTTGGCTTGCTTACAAGCCCAACACTACTGGTTGTCTTCATTATTACTATTGTTACATGCTTTGCTGGATAAATTAGAGAAATTTAGGTTTTCTTATGAAACTGTTAGTGATTGGGACATATTCATTGATTCAGTACACAGGCTAGTGGCTTGCAAACTTTTCACCATTAAAGCACACTCCTGGGCCCTGCCTGGTGGCACAGTGGGTTGGGCAAAGCACTATGAAGCAAACCGCAGCCACTGTAGCACAAGTTCAATCCCTGCTGCCGGCCAGGGAGGGGACCCACATGGCATGGCAGACCTCTCCTGCCTCGCCCGCTGCTCCTCTCAGTAGTGTGTTTCAGTCCATCTGCCTGCTCTGCTCCCTGCTCTGTCTGGTGGATTCTCTCACCTCCCCGCACCTCTGGCCTGTACCCCAGTGCTTGTATGCATAAATAAACCTTTAAAAATATAAATAAAGCACACTCCTGCTTTGTAGCACCTAAACTCCTTTTATTAAATAATTTAAAAATTAATTAAAGAGTCCTCTGGTGTCACTGCTGGCCTTGGCCTTGCTGCTTCTGGGAGGTACAGTATCCTAAAAGGAGGGCTGAACAACCAGTGAGGAAGCCAATGCCCTAGGAGCCCCAGTCATGACTGTGCCCTGGTACAGTGCTCATCATACACTATTGGCATTTCAAGTGTGAGAAAGTTCCAAAGAATGGATTTTCTGCCTGTTGTTCTAGGTCAAACAGGAGCTGGGAACTATAGCAATCAGAGGTTAAATTGTGAAGTACAGATAGTTTTTAAGATACAGTACTTAAAAGGTGATGCAGACTCAGTCATCCACTGGTAACCTCTATCCAAGTTCCCATGACCATGAACTTCAGTCTTTCACCTGTGGCCAGGATCTACTGGGGGCGCTTCCAAAGTACCCTGGAAGTAGAGCTCTAGGGGCACCCAAAAGACCATATCACCACAAGAATGAATTTGAAATTAAAGTTTACCGTGATAGAACTTTGGAATAGTTCTGTGAGAGATTGTTCAGACCATATAGATATGAGACATAAGCATGGTCATGCTCCAAAGATGTACCTCAAGAGGAGGAATAAGTTCTTAGAATGATATTAATGACCATTTTGAAACTAGGGCTTGAAATTCTCTTCTTTTTCATTGAGCATATTCTGGAATATAATACCCTTAATCTGTGATGTTGATTGCAGTTTGTTGTGAACTCAACTACTTCTACCATGTTGAAATTCTGATTACCTTTTCTAGTTGGGGGATGAAAAAAATGAAGCCATACATACTTTGGTCAACTGTTACCTCAAAAGGAAAAATAAACTAAAGATACTTAGCTGTCAATCAGAACTTCTGACTGACATGACATAATTACTGCTCTACTGGAGTCATAGTTCTAGCTGTTTACATTTTGAAAACTATAACTTTTATTTCTCTAGGGTAAATTTTTGGCCAGAAAGGGGTATAATAATAAATAGTTAAGAAATGTGAGAACTGAGACCCAGAGTGGTCCTGTGATCTCTAAAGCTAAATGTGGAGCTACCACTAGGATCAGATCTTCTGTTTCACTCTACTTTCCCAAGTACTATATGAGTGTTTACATAATGGGAAACTAAATCATCCTTTGTTATCATAGCATAGTTTTATTCAGAAAGTAGGATTAAGGTCCTTTGTTTATAGTGAAGATAGTAGTCAGCAATTACTGAGTAGTCTCTTTGCATCAGTCACAATGCTAATTCTTCACAGGTACAACAATTTGCTAAATATTCATAGCACCTTTATACAGTAGGTACACTGTTATTACTACTTTACAGTTGGGAAGGTAAGGTTCAGAGAGGTTAAGGAGTCAGATCATTAATTGTGGGCCAGGATTCCAAATGAGGTAGCCTTGACTATAGAACAGTCAATGTCCTCCTCTTTGACCACTCCACTGGACTGTCTCTACACAGCTAACCCCTGCACCAAAGAGATAGGAAACTATGTCTGTTGTCAATGACTGTTTATTCCAGGAATTTAGGATAACAGGAGACAAAGCCATAGATTCCAGATTGGAGAAGTCAAGATCATTTTCCTATTCCATGTTCATAATCTGCATTCTAAATCCAGGTCATGTGTCTTCTAAGTGTAGTTTTGCTCAATGGTAGGGAAAATATTGTTTCATCAGTGAAAATCCATTGAGTCTTAATTATTTAACTAGAAATGTATACTATTCAGGAACCAAGGGGAGGGTCTGAGATTATAAATCTGCCCCAATAGCAGTCATGTCTAAATAAGCCCATGTTTAAAAAAAAAATTATTTAGAAATCTATTTAGAAGAGTCCCTCTAATACTTTACTCTAGCAGACACATTTCCTTCATGAATTGCTTTTGCATGTTCTTTGTCCATTTTGTACTTGAGCAATATTCAAATTGGTTTGTAGAAATTCTTTATATACTAAACTTATTCATTTTTGGGCTGTGGTAAATGTAGTTCTTTTCTGTTGATTGCTTTATTCATTCTTTATATGTAAATTTGTTACAGCTTTATGTAGTAAAAATCAGTTCTTTTATTTCTGCCTTGAGCATGATAGAAAGTATATCCCCATGCAAGAATATAGTAATACTCACCTACATTTTATAGTGGTTTTTGTATTTTTAAAGCCTTATTCAAATTGGAATTACTTTTTGATGTTTTATATAAAAAGACTTCCTTATTTTGTCCCAATTTTTGGTTTTGTAACTAACCCATTTGATGACTAATCCACTCTTTATTTTAAATATTCTAATTTCTGATATATGCACTTTCTATGGTGTTTTATACATTTTAAAAAAATCAGAATCATGCTAATTCTGGTTATTGGTTATGTCCTTATTTTACAATTAATTAATAGTAGACTTGGTTTCTAGGTTCCTTGCCTTCAGCAAATTATAAGAACCTCAAGGTTCTTAAAGGGTGTATGAACACATGAAGGAATAATTATAATCAGCCTGACTAAAAAGTAGGAGGTAGAACATCCCACAAAATAGTCATGAAATCTCAGTAATTTGAGATTAGTTTATATACAGCAAAATTCTTTTAAAAATCTCAAAAATCTCTGAGCCTTTCAATAAGTGGTAGGTAGCCATAAAAAACTCAGTTTTTAAAAATAAATATTCACATATTCATAGGCTCAGAGTGAGTCTCTTGGACTGAACTGGGTCATGGTGAAATATGGAGAAAACTCACACATTGTTCTGCCAGCTGCATGTTATGTAATCGATTTCAGTCCCCACTATGATCTGAGTTTAGAAGAAAGGAAATGGAACAAATATTTAAATCAGCTCACAAAACAGTTAAATCAATTATTTGGCAAGTGTATTTTTCTCTTTGGAAAACTCTGGTGGGAACATTCAAATTTTGCATAAAGCACAGAATACATAACTACCTACACTAGGTTATTTTAACCTTGGATACAACTAGGACAGCTGCAATCCTGTAAGAAATAACTCAGCTTTGACATATCCATAACAACTATTCTACCTTTTCTACGTTTTTTCCCTTGTCCTCGCCCCTCAATGCAAGGTCTAAGAACAAGTAGCAACAGCTAGCAGGAATTAGGAGGTACACATTTAGCTTATGGTTTTTTGATTGTTTAGAGGAAAATTTTGTGATAATCTGAGAAAACTGTGAGCTCAACTTTTTGTGTGAAGGGAAAGAAGCTAACTACAGCCAGTTTTATAGTTCTATTTTAAAATAAAATAGCTTTCATCCTACAAATCACACAGGTCAGTTTGATGAGTTTTGACAAAATTTATACCTATACAACCAACACTCAAATCAAGACAGAACATTTCTGTCACCTCAGAGAAATCCTTCATGCCCTATTCAGTCAACACTAACTGATAGAGAGGTAGCCATTTTTCTGATTTTCTAACATCAATTTGCCCAATTTCGTATTTCCTATAAATAATATATTATACACATTTTTTTTGGTCTGGCCTATCTCAGTCAGCAAAATATTTCTGATATATACTCATGTACATGTGTCAATAGCTTGTTTCTATTTATTGTTGAGTAGTATTTCACTGTATGAATATACAGTTGTCCCTGGGTATCTGCAGGGATTAGTTCCTGGATCCCCATGGATACCAAAATCCATAGATATTCAAATCCCTGATATAAAATGTCATAATATTTGCATATAAATTACATACATATTCCTGTATACTTTAAGTCATCTCTAGATTACTATGTATACAGTTGTTATTCTATATTGTTTAGGAAATGTCAAGGAAAAAATGTCTATATGTTCAGTACCATGTTAGGTCTAACTACATAGCATGTGTTTTCTACCCATGACTGAATCTGTGGATGCAGAACACACACATACACACACACACATACACACACGGTCCACTATATCACCATTGTTTTAACCATTCATATGCTAGCACACATTTGGGCTGTTTCTAGATTTTGGATATCATTAATAAACTCCTATGAATGTTCTTATACATGTCTTTTAATACAAGTTTTATGTCTTTTTTATACATACATTTTCATTTCTCTTAGGTAAATATCTGAGAGTGGACATTTTAGGTCAAAGCGTGGTGAGTGCTGAATTTAATAATTTGCCATCATGATTTCGTATAGCGGTTGTACCATCCTGACGTCTGAATAGGAAAGTGTGAGAGTTGATGTTACGACACTTTTTCACCAACATTTAATTTTATGAAATCTAATTTAATTTTAGCCATTCTAATGTTTGAAGTAGTATCTCATGGGTGTTATGAAAACTAATCATGTTGAACATATTTTCAGTTGCTCATTGGTTACTTTGTGCTTTTGTTTATGAAGTGAATTAAGACTTTTGCCGATTTTTCCCATTTCAGGGTGGTTCAGATATTCTGGTTTTTTTTTTTGTTTAAAAGTTTTTGTTTAATTTTTACAACTACATGTATGTTCAGTCTCAGATTGATACATAGAGATGGTACCAGTTAGAGATCCAAGTTTGACTCTTTACTCATAGGTACTTATTTCCACATCATTTATTGAAAATGTTTTCATTTCCCCATTGAATTGTATTGATGCCACTGTAAAACACTTATTAATATGAGGAACTGTTTCTGGAGCATTCTTCAGAACTCCAGACTCAGATATTCAAATGTAGTATTTGACATTGCCACTTTGGTGTCAAATAGACAAATCACCCATATGAATAAACTCCATCTTCAGACCAGTTCTACAGGAGTCTTCCCAATCTCAGCTTATTGTTATTCCATCCTTTTAATCATTTAAGTCACTAATCTTGGAGTCATTATCAGCATTCTCTCTTATACCCTACTTTCAGAATACATGCAGAACTTGTGTACTTCTCTACCCATCACCATTATTACCCACTTGTATTGTAATACTGACCTCTGCTATCCCACTTCCTGCCTGGAGTCTACTTTTAAGCGTTTCAAGAACTTTGAAAACTCAAGTTATTTATCTGCTCAAGACCCCCTTTTGTAGAAGAAAAACCAAGGTCCTGAAGAGGACCTTCATACCGTCCAGAGTTTTTCTGGCTTTTGAGTTTCTTTTCCTCTTGTTTATCAATAATTTCCCTATTTCATTAATGCTTCTTAATTGCAGGTGACCTCAGGGTCTTTATAGCTACTGTTAATGTTCTGCTTAGAATGTTTGTCCCTCATAATTCTACATGGTTAGCTCCCTTATTTCCTCCAAGTCTTTGGTCAAATGGCACCATCCTCATGAGGGCTTGCCTGACTACTTAAGGGCATAATCCACCCCTTGCCACTATCACCTTTTAATAAGTGATATAAAACTTATTTTTGTGTTTTGCCTGAATCTAACTTCAACCAAAAAAATAACAGGAACTTTTTGGTTCATTTTGTGTCCTGTTACTTAGTCGACATCTAGAGCAGTCCCTAGACCATGGCAGACACCCAATAATGATTTGTTAAATGGACCAATTAATTCCTTCCCTCTAATAACTGCAAGGTATTTGGGGGTATGAAAGAGACACAGATTGAAACAAATTTGGTATTAGTCTTGAGACTCTTAGAATCACTTTGGGGTCTAATTTTTAAAAACACACAGCAATTGAAAATCCAGGGATTAAAGTACAACATCCTTCCTACAGAGCCCCCGGGCTCCATTCCACTTCACTTTGTGGAATTAAGAAAAGAAATACATGGGACACAGTTTAAAAATATTTTCAAGTAAAACAAAAAGAAAATTTACAGTTTTAATGCAGAACGAAGTTTTAGTTACTTGGAAAATGCAATTCTATCTCCAAACAATCTACAAAACAAGGAGTTATTGTATACATTATCAATATGTTTTTAATATTGAAGCATGTGCCAAATGCCTGGCAATATGCACAAGACTTTATATGCATGATCTTATTTAATCCTCACAATAATACTGGAGACAGACAATGGTACTATAATTATATATAGTAGAGTTGAGGAACTTGAAGCTTAAAGAGGTTAAGCAATTTAACAGTTCTGCTTATACCTTCCCACAGAACATCACACTGAAAATAAACTTTCACTGAATTCTCAGTGCTAACTGCATATCAAGAGAGCACTTCAAACCTCCTGTGCCAAGTTAGAATGTGGACAGACCCAGGCTGGTTAACTCTTGTCAGACTTAGTATTTGCAGGTAAATTTGTGACCCCAAATTGAGAAAATGTTGAGCAATAATAAGCTAAGGGTGATCCTGCTACCATCCAGCAACTCTAAAAAGAAAATACCCTTGGAACACTAAAGACCATATGAAGATTCATTTCCTCCTACACATCTCCAGACTATGTATGGTTGAATGAAAAAAAAAAAAATGTGTTTCAAGAAAGAAAGAGGAAAAAAATTCAAAGACATGATTCTAGCCTAGTTGTGCACCTTTAGGAGTCATAGTAAAGATTCCCATCTCCTCCAACCCCTACCACATAGAAGCAGAGTGTTAAGTTGCAGGTCAGCGGGGTAAGTTCTTGGAGTTACTGAGGGCTGTGAAAGGCATTAATCTCATGTGCTGGTGCTCTTGATAACTCCTGCACACCCCTGAGAGGTTCAGTGCTGAGTGCTCTATTTGGTTCCCTGATGTTATTATTTTCTGATCTTGGCAGCCTTGAGGTACTTCACATGCAGGTACAGGTAGCCCTCTCTTTAGAATCTGTAAATCTTGGGTTCCACAAACGAGAATAGAAATCTCTACTACTGGTTCACTGACTCCAATTTCTCCCCAAAATCCCAGAAATAGGCTCATGCTTTATTTTCCCAAGACCTATTTTTTTTCCTCAAACTCATTCTATAATGTTTAATGATGAATACAGATTTAATCCTTTTCTCATCAGCTTCTTCCCCACCCCTCTAAGTTTCCTTGCTGAAGCTCAGCCGCTGTGGTGGCTCAGAGCCTGTGCCCTTTGTGAGCCTTCCTAGTGTCACTGGCACTTGCCCTGCTGTCCAGCAGCAGGTGGTTCCATCACACACCCATTCAATTATGACATATGAGCAGGATGTGGGAAGCCCCAGATCAAGGCCCTGAAGCAGGACTTAACATTCTGCAGCGCAGGCTCACAGGGAGCTCAAAGAAAGAACTGGCTCTGTCAGCATGATGGTTTTACACTGGGGAATAGAGAGAGAAGTTTGATGGGGAGAGGCTTGACTTCAGAGCACCTCAGCAGTTAGACTAAGCAGTTTTATATTTGATGAAATTGGTAAAAGGGGGTAAGAAAAATTTTTAAAAGATTAATTTTGGCTCTTATGGTATACTGAATAAATTGGAGGCAGAGAGACTTCATTTACAAAGGTTTTAAAGCATAAAAAGAATATAAAGTCACAGGCCAGGTTTATGAAAATGAACAGAGGGGGCAAAACCAAGGAATCCTTTGAAGGCAGAACAAACAAGAAAGGATGACAGACAGCATTTATATTCAAAATGCTAACCAATTGGGAGGGAGTAGAGACATGTAGCTGAAAATCCAGATGTTTTCAAATATATATATAAGTCTTAATGTTAGATGAGTCATCCATCCACATTTTAAAAATGATTTTTTTCTGTCTTCTGATGGTTGATGGATATTTTACAGACACAAAGATGCTCTGCTTAGTCACAGTCAACAATGTTCAGAACAAGCTAATAAAATTTGACGATTTGGGAGCTAGTTAGTACTGATACTACATTATAAAAAATAGTTTGGATAGAGATCTAATTAATTTTAGTAATTAAAGACAGAAAATGATTTTATAAAGTCTATTTATCATGAATACTTATGGAATCACTTACCCCTGCATGTCTGGCAATGCATAGGTGGGCTATTAATAAAAATGTGAATTTTATTTTCAGATCTCTGTCTTGGAAAGAGAGTGAGGTGGTAGTTCTTGTAGGACTGTATGTGTCTTGAAAAGTTGGAATTTATTTAGATACAGAATGATAAAGTACAGTGTAGAAAAAAATAGTTATTTTGAAGGTAGGTTGACTTGGGCACTAAATTCACCCCTGCTATTTAGCAGGTATGTAATTTGGCAAAGACACTCAACCTGTGAGGCAGTAGATTTCTTATTTGCAAAGTAGTACATAATTCATGAGGCTGTTTGCAACACAAAGGAGTTAACATGGTACTAGTGAAAGCTGAATGAAAGGAGGAAGGAAATACTAGTTTCTTTCCTTCAAAAGTCTCAAGAAAAGCTCATTTCCTTAGCCAAGTATAGGTAGGCTACCTTGATGAGCACTTAGGGAATTAGTGCAGAATTTGTTGAAGGCTGGAAAGGTATATGTATAATCAGTGCTGTCTGACTCTTACCAATTTGTTCTAGGGTGTTGACTCAAGCAGACAAGCAAGGGCAAAGAAGTGGTGTGAAAAGTCATCTTCTACTCTCACAGTAAAGTGAGAAACTAATCAAGAAAGTCAACCTAAGGAATAAATTATAATTCCATCCCCAGTTTGGGTAGATTTATTTCCATTTTTGAAGGAAAAAAAGTAATTGTATCAGTGAATAGATGGAAGGGTCAATGACACAAAGATGAAGAAGGGACAAAATCATAGAAATAGGGCCATATATCCAAAGTGTCTGAGGAAGACAAAAGCTCAAACATAAAAATCAACAAAAGTAATGTGTCTGACTTTGTTTTTAGAGGCATATGCTATGGTAGATAGTGTGAAAGAATGTGCCTTTTGCTGCAAGGGAAATGCTGATTTAGTATTTGAGAGATTTTTATTAAGAAATTTAATCTAAATTTGCTGGAAAACAAGGACAAATGATTAATAATCAAACTGAAGGGTGAAAAAAGGGACAAAGCAAGTTTGAATAAAGGAAGAAAAATGAGACAGAAACTTACTTAAGGAAGCCAGGCTAAATTATGTCCTTCAAGCCTGCATAAGTAGCTCCAAACAAGAATAGCAATTAGTGAATTAATGACCTAGTATTTAGAAAAACTAACTTTTCTTCTATGATTATTCTGGGTGTAGACGTACCAACACTATGGTATAAATAATTACTTGTTAAAACTGAGTTTTACCTTAAAACAAGGACAAATATAACCCAAATAGTATGTATGTGAGTGTGTAATGTATCATTTAATTTGTTCATTAATCCAGCTTGAGAGAAGGAGAAGCAGCAGCAACACTAAATGATTATGAAAAGTTTGCAGAATGAAAGCAGCAGTACATTTAAAACTGTAAAGAGATTTAAGAGGAAACAAATCTTTGAATCCTTTTTAAAACTAAGAAGAGAATCTCTCTCTTCATACAGATCAAGGAGGATAAGATCACTCTTTAAGAATGGCAAATGAGAGCCAAGCAATGGAGGAAAATGATTTTTTGAGGACAGACTTATGGAAAATTGTCCAATTCTGTGTTCCTTGAGCGTGGGGATCATGTCCATTTAACAAGGATCAGTTCATTATTGTTTGGGGTACTTGGTGCTTTTCAATTCCAGAAATTGAAACCATAAAGGAAATGATATGGATTTGAGGAAATTTCACATCTTTACTATGTTCATAATGTTCTTCATGATGCCAACTAAGAAATTAAAGGCTTAGGAATTCAACTATTTGATATTCCAGAAATGTGTCCATACTATATGTTTTTTTTTTCTACTTGGGAATGAAAAACAACAAGAGGCCCACTATGTAGACAAATCTCTGCGGATTTTTCCATAAATATGGTGTCACATCTGTGACAAGTTCAAAATACATTAGTGGTAGGAGAATTCAATACCCCATCCTCACCAAAGGATAGGTCAATTAGAAAATAGGGACATAAGAGCCTTAAACAAAGAGTTAGACAACATAGGTCTAATAGACATTTATAGGGAACTGCATCACCCCCCTCTCACACACACACACACAAAAGATGACTATACATTCCTGCCCAAGTACACATGGGACATTCTCTAGAATTGCCCACATATTGCGTCTTGAGGCAAATTATCAACAAATTCATGAAGATCAAAATCATATCAAGCATCTTTACTGACTTCTAGTTTGATACCTTTATTTTCAGTTATAAAAAGAAAACAGGGAAAACCTTCAAGACATAGAGACTGAACAACATACTACTGAAAGACTGGGTTAAAGAGGAAATCAAAGTAGAAATCAAAAAATACTTCAAGACAAATGACAATGAGGACACAACCTTCCAGAACTTATGGGATGCAGAAAAAACAGTTCTAAGAGGAAGAATATAGCAATATAGGCCTAAATCAAGAAACAAGAAATAAATCAATAACCATCTTTACTTTTCAAGGAAGTAAAAAAGAACAAAACCAAAGTCATAGTAGACAATAATAAAAATCAGAGTAGAAATAAGATAGAAATCAACAAGTTTAAAAGATTAATACCAAAACCTGGTTTCTGGAAAAATAAACAAAATAGACAAACCTCTGGCAAGGCACACTCATTTTTAGAATTTAAATGTACAATTGTTAGGGGGGAGATCTGCAAAATACTAAGCAGTAAATCATAATTAAACTTAGTGAGTATTGAATGAATGTGTGTCAATATCTGCCTCAGCAATGCTGATGGAAGGGCACTGAGTCACAGGCATGCACACTGACCTCCAGTCCCTGCCTACTCTCCATCCTCCCCAGCTAGCCTTTGATGTTTGATGGCTGACCTAGAGGCAAGAGAAAAGTGGTGGGTAACCACAAGTAAATGCCTCTCAAGTAATGCAGAATTGACTTTAGCCATCAGAGCCAATTTCTAGCTCACAAAGTTTATGGATATTAGTTTGAAAGCAAAGCCTCAAAAGAACTTAACTGAAATCTTCTCATAAATCTTTTAAGATAAGTTAGGAAGCTGGGCCTGAAGAGGTTTCATGATGAACGATAAAACACAGGCGCCTACATTGCATGCCCTCGAGGAAAGCAAATGAAAGATGTGGAATGAGAACCAAGTACTGTGTCCCCTTAGAGGGTAAAACAGCACCCTCCAAACTCCTGCAGTTGTTGCTGCTTTTAATGGCTTATTTATGATGTTACAGAGTCAGTCATGTTTACTCTGTCCCACAGTTAGTTATCGTTATGTACAGAAACTCGGCAAATGGATTCTTCCCAGTGAAGAAGCAAACTTCCTTGCTATAATGGGGTAGTAGTTTTGCTTGTCATCAGGTTACTGAAACCAATCATTATTTTCAAGGACTGTTGAAATTATTTAGGAATCCCCTGTCCCCAGGCAGATAGACCCAAAGTTTTCAGCTGACCTTCACTGCTTCTGCCATTAGAGCTGTAAATCTCCCTTGAAGGCAGACAACACTTGGGTAATTTTAGAGAGGGCAAAGGAGCAGAATTATAGGTTGTCTTGGAAGGGCTGAAAGATTAGACCTCTAGAGAGAAAAAATGAAATGAATCATCTTGAAGGGCAACTACTACTTAGGGTCAAAGTTTAAATGTCTGTAACTGGTGTTTTAGTTTGAATTGCTGCTGGGATAATTAATACCTCAAGTCTTGGAATAATTGAAAATAAAGCACTACATTTCAAGAAACAAAAAGGATATTTATTTAAAAAAAACCCAAACCTGCCTATCAGTCACTGAAAACATGAGACAAATACAAATGATCTAACTTTTCTGAAATACGTAATAATATCCTTTAACAAAAGACTATAAAAGGAGATAGCAGATTACTTGAGAACAAGCATGATGGAATAATATTAGGAAGATTTTAAATGTCTTATTTAAATACTTTTCTGGCATATAACTATTTTGTATCTTCTATAGGACTTTTTTTTTAAGATTTATTTATTTATGCATACAAGAGCTGGGGTACAAGGCAGAGTCGTGGGAGGTGAGAGGAATCACCAGACAGAGCGGGGAGCAGAACAGGCAGACTGACTGAAACACACTGCTGAGGGCAGCAGAGGGCGAGGCAGGAGAGGTCTGCCTCACCATGTGGGTCCCCACCCTGGCCGGCAGCAGGGATCGAACTTGTGCTGCAGTGGCTGTGGTTTGCTTCATAGTGCATTGCTTAACCCACTGCGCCACCAGGGAGGCCCTAGAACTTTCATTTAAAGAGCCAAAAGACTGTAGAAGGAATGAGAGGCTTCTGATCCCATTCTCTAGGTAGGTGGCTACAAACCCCAAACTTATGGCAACTTTTGCATGCGAGTCAGTTGTTGTCTGGTACACATGTGGCTTAATCAACCAAGGTGGGAGCCTTAAAATTGCCTTTCTCCTCAACAGGATGCAAGTTAATTTACAATCTACTTTGATTTTAAATTTTTCTATTTTTTTAAAGAAAAATTAATATAGTGGCTGAAAACTAGAGAATATAAAATACTTTATTATATCAGAAAAGAACATATTTTTCTGTAGAGTGCCAGTAATATATGTATTTAGATCTTTCTCTGAGTTACCCAAGATAGGTAGAATTAACTTGCTTAAGAATGGGAAACTCAAAAAATCAGAATCTTCCAGATTCCATTCAGATTCTCTAGGTATCTGTCATCAATTTGATAGCAAATACATAAAGAATATGACATAGAAATCCATGATAAGGGAAGGCATCAATAAGTCACAGAGAGACCAATACTGGTCATTATTTTCAGGTGTTTGCTAAAAAATTAGTTTACTGAAAAAACCATGAGCATCTTTGTGGAGGGACTAATCCCAAATACTTTTGCTGACTAGCATGTTTTACTGCACCTGGGAGAATTAACTATTCTGATTTTTTGAAGAGAACTCTTAAAATTTGCCTCAGTTGCCCCATCATTCAACTTCTCAGAGAACTTATACCTTTCAATAATCATGTTGAAGATTAAGAGAAGATTAGATCTCTTGTAAAAAACAAAACAAAAAAACAGCCCTCTACAGTGCTGTAATTGTTCCTGCTCAGCTAGAATAACTGAGGTAAGGTGTGACCTTGGTCATGGTCAAGCTAGCTACTGCTACATCAAACTTGAGTTCTAGTGAGACCCCTCTGGGCCCTGACATCTGTTCTGTCACCTGCAAGATCTGACTGATAGAATCAGAAGCAATTACATAGATAAAGCTAAAAGAAAAAAATATATAAAACAAATCACAGAACAACTCTCATTTTTGTGTAATTTCATCAGATATTATCATGAAAGTGAAAGGTCACACAGGCCCCTCACTCAGGCTCCTCACCAAACCCCTCACCAGGCCCCCTGGGCAGCAGTTCCAAGAAGCCAGCAGTAAACAAGATAAGATGGTGACAGCAAGTCACTCTCTATGTGGAACAAGATGACATGTGACCCACTTAGCTCAATCCCAGTGGAATGCGGCCCGGGAACCTGAATGCACCTGGGGGCTTCGATTTGGATCACCACCAACGGAAACTTCTTCCTGCCACAACCTTACCATCTGAAGGAACTTCAAAATTTTCCACTTCAAAGTACCCTGCCTATAAAAACCCACAGCCTGTAACCTGGGTGCTACTTCCCTGACCTCCACTCTGGGGATCCGAGAACCTCGCCCAGGAGTGCAATAAAAGTTCCTGCTGGTCAGAACCATGGCCTGGCTCTTTCTTTCTCGTTCCCTCTATCACTCTCTCCCTTGCTCTCCTGTCCAACTGCCCCGAAACCTTTCAGAAAGGAAATAGCTTTAAAAAAGCATTTTCTCCATTATTGTTACCTCATTGCTCTGCTTTATTTTTACTCCGTTCATGAAAATAAGCCTTCTGGAACCTACATCTTTAAATGCTAGTAGCCAAAATAGTTTTATGGAGGTCACAGAATAGAGCCATCAGTTTCCCTGTGTGAAGACCAAATCTGGGGCAAGACTTGATCAATAATTCACCCAAAATATGCTATAAAGAAACAGTCATGACAATGATACCAGTCCAGCCAGACTCATTGCTTGAATGTGTCCAATTGGGAAGACTTTGTAAAGTTCTGCAGGCTGGGGTTCTAAATGTGTTTTTTGTTCCATTCCAAATCTTTTTCATCTTGTTATTACAATAGCCTTTCAAGAAAGCTGAGAATCTAACAGAAACAAGTCCAAAGCTGTGTGAGTTGATCAACTTGCAAGTTACGTTTGCTTGAAGCTTGCAGAGTTAAGCTTTATATGTTCATTATTGCTAATGTTCACTATTGCTACCTTTTGTGTATAGTGCCTAATGTCCTATGCCAGGAATGAGAGTTTTTAAATCCTCTGATAATATGACTACTGAGGATTAAAGAGTGATTAAAATGATTGCCCATGACAATCAGTTCACCAACACCACTGAAGGACACTTGCCTTTTTTTATTTCAATATTTGCTTTTTAAAATTAATTTATTTCTATATATTTTTACATTGGGTGTAGGACCCATAGAATTTCTACCACCAATTCATCCATGCACCATCACCATAGTCCCTTGTGCTTTCTGCTCTCATTTTGATCCCTCTCTCCCTCCTTCCCCTGCAGAATGTCCAATTTAAAAAGAACAAAACAGTCTTTTTTAAAAATTTATATATACTTGACATCAATGGTGGTCTCCATATTTTTCTCCTGATCCCTTATTTGGCTCCCCATAGTCCTCCTAAAAGTGAAACCATAGATATTTTTCTTTTTCCTTCTAGCTTATTTCACTGAGCATAATCCCTTCTAGCTCTATCCATGTTGCTGCAAATGGCATTAGTTTATCTTTTATGACTGATGAATAAGTATTTCATTGTGTATATGTACAACATCTTCTTGATCAAGTCTCATCTATTTTTGCACATTTGGGTTGTTTCCAAGTCTTACTTATTATAAATAGTGCTGCAATAAACACAGGGGTAAAGACACCTGCCTCCTTAAAGGCATAGAAATGCATGGCAAGAAATTACATCTCTCTGATCTTTAAAAAATTTTGCAGGAATGGATAAGCCCCCATCCTTTCCACATTGGTGGGTAATATCATTTGGGGGTCTTTAATTATGGTGATTGCTGATTGCACCCCAGTGGCCTTACTGCTTGCTCTTTCCCATTAATTTTGAAGTTGTAACCCAAGTCCAGAGCTATTTCATTGTGACCTTGAGGTTACTTGAGTTTCCCATTTGTGTTTAAGTAAATAATTGTGATCAGTAATTTCCCCCTGGAACTCTCCAAGTATAGCAATTACATGAAATGTGCTTGGCTCTTTCATGCCTCGAGTTAGAAATAAGTGCATAAGGCATTTGGAATGATAATTCCCAAGATATGCCTGAGTCCATCAATAGCTCAGTGTTCCCTTGCTGGCTCATCAATATTCCCATTGTCACTTTTAACTGCAAAAACTCAAGGAGATAAGGCAAACAGAGGGTATATTTTAAGCCACAGAATAGAAATGGTTTCTATTTTCTCTCACTAAGCAGAAACCATATATTTGCTCCAAGTATAAAAGCTAACACTTAAGGCAATATTTTCTTGTTTGACATTTTTTTTGGCTGAAAAAATATATTGATATTTCTAAAGTAAACGATGCTGTAGCTGGTGAGCAGACAGCCTGGGTTTGGGAAATGAATTAAATAAAGTGTTATGTCTGAGCACCCATTTAGAAGAGTAGCCACATTCTCAACAGCTATGAAGGAAAGGCAATGCATAATCAATAATGATGTACTGATTGTTTTTTCTAAAAACTAAACTCACCGTATAGTGAATGCAGTTTTCTGAGAAATCAATGGACATTAATTGTAGAGAACCACAAGTCAGATTTATATTAAGTAGAGAGAAATAAACATCTTGATACATCAACTTTATAGAAATTGGGTAAATACTTAATTATGCAGCCTATTTCTGTTACCTTGAAGGAATTCTAGGAGTTGAGTTCCAAAATACAAATAGCACTAGGCTTTTATGATGATTAAACCATAAAAAGTAAACTCTAATAATTAAAAAATCCAAAACATGATAAAGTGGATAAATAGACAATAAAGTAGAAATGTTCCACATTTGCCAATAAAAAAGCAACTGTCAAATCTCTGCCAGGCAAGTTAATAATGATTAGACATTGAACAAGTCCCTTAATATCCCTAAAATTTAGGTTCTTCACTTAAAAAAATAGACTTCAATATTTTACTCAGATCACAGGGTTCTGTGAAGACAAATGAAATATGTATGGTAGTGTATTATAAACCGCAGCATGTAATGCTAATGTTATTCTAACAATATTTAATATGTGGCAGAAGTCCTTCAAGGATTATAACCTTTATTTCTTTGAAGAGAAATAAGCTTATGCAAGAACTCTCTAAAGTGCTAGTCTTGAAAGCTCACATTTAAAATTTTCCCTATATATATCTATGCCTATTACTTATACCAGTGTTCCAACATAGGATAATGGAGACTATTAAATAGCTGAGCTTCTCATAGATGTGGATAACAAAGCGTTCATCGATAAACTTTTCCACACATCCTGTTTGACCATGAATCAAAATGGAAAACTATTAAATTAGCCAACATAGCTAGACCTCCACTAGGAACAATGGAAAAACCAGCACAGAAAATAGTAAAGAAGCTAATTATGTCTTTCCTACTCTGTCATTAACTTGCTGTGTCATTTCTCCTAAATCCCTTTGATTCATAGTTCCCTGTGAAGCTTGATGAAGACAGGAAATCACATCACAGCTGCATGAGGAAGTGCTCTTTAAAAAAAAAAATCTCAGTGAGGGTGTGAAAACAACCAAGTAAGCCAGGTTGTAGCCCCAAGTCTCTGGCTTAAACCACTCTGCTTGGTGGTGTGGATGGGGGAGTGAGAAGTGGGAGTTGTGTACCTTTACTTAGACAACACTCACAGCAGCTGGGATGACATGTCCCAGCCAGAAAAGGGCATGGAGATGGGGCAGCATCCACAACTGGCTGCAAATATTTTGGTAAAAAAGCTTCCTCTTTAACAGAAAGTCAGGTATATGTATATCATAAACACATTCTGCCTGAAAGTTACTTTCTAATCTTTGTCTTAAGCTTCAGTATGCCTTAAAACCCAGTAAGTAGGTTTATCTTACTTACACACATCTACCCCATGGCCATTTAGTAATAATATTGCCTTGCCTTACAGGGTAGCTTCCAAGAAAAATGCTAAGTTGATTTAAATGGCTTTGACAGCTAAGATACCGCTTCTCTCCTTTCATGTTACTTTTCCTTTATCCATTTTCCATAAATATCACATTTTCTCTCTGATTGACCATCTGGGGCCAACAGGTCAAAAAGCTGTCATCAAAAACTAGATTATTAGGTAATAAAACTAGATATTAGGTATGTAAAGTTCAAACCAAAATATGTAATCACTAGTCAAGAAAAATTTAAGAGTGCTCTTTCTCAAAAGGGCCCTTTACTCCCTAGAAAATTTGCAGAAACAATGACTTATGAAGCTTAAAACTTTTGAATAGGCCATGCTGCCTATTTTATTCTCATCTGACCTGAGAATTTCACCATAAGCACTTTGTAATTAATCTAGTTTTTATTTCTTGTTTGCCTCCATTTGACTGTAAGTACTGCAAAGGTGGGGACAGGGGGTCCTATTCTGGTCACCCTGTATCTCCAAAATTTGACCCAGAATATGGCTTGTCATGGGTATTTGCTAAAAATATTACAAGTCTTTCCACATTGTAGCTTTGACAGTAACTGAAAAAGTAAAGTCTGTTTAAATATGTTAATCTAGTGTTGAATTAAGACACTGTCCTCCCCCAGCCCATTAGTCCCCATTTAGAACATATTTTGGAAAATACTATCTTAGAGTGAGAAAAGACAGTTAAGTAGAGACTGGCATTTGGTATTGGTCTAGATAGTGATTGTGCTGGTCATTCACCTTCTGCCCTTACCCAAATTCATTCTCCATCCTCCTTCATTCTGACATCTACAGGCTATGTTATCTGGGCTCCATTGACATCTGGTTTCTGGTTGCATTTGGCTAACAAGAGGCAATGAAAGAAATCAAAGGGCAGGAAGAGAGAGGGTTAGAGTATTTCTTCCTGTTCTCTCTGCTTCGGCACTGTTGTTGCTTGAATCCCTGCAGTCATTCTTCCCCAGTGGATGTACTACCACTCTCCCAGCTCACCCAGTCTCCACTAACACGTTCCCTTCCTCCTCCCTTAGGTCTCAGAGTCGTAATTAGTTTACCTGGTGTTATCTTTAGGCTTCTCAACTTGTCTTGATCCCACCCAAGCTCTCGAATCATTTGGTTATAATCTCTCCAGAGTCCCATTGAAACATGCTATCTGTTTCGTACAGATCCGTGACTACTGTAGTAATAGCCTCTTCAGTCTGAAATGGACTGCAAGAGGAAATCGAACCCCTAACAGGAAGAGTCAGAGTTTCACAGCATGGGTGTTACTTTGATTGAAATTTTATGAATGCCCAGAATTTCACCCATACCTGTACAGGTTAGTACAAAAATAAACCCCAGAACCAAAAAAAGCGCTCTTTCGAATTACCCATCTTTTTAGCTCACAGTTGGGAGATGAACTATGTACTAGATGGTTTTAATCTATTCCTTACACAGATTCTGCGCTTCAAAGAAAACAGGAGCTTATTCCTTGGGGCCATCACTCCTCATTTTTAATATAGTTCAAGACACAGTGGGCACTCACTGCACATTAATTTAATTTATATTCATTTAGATGATGGCCACAGCTGCGGAGAGTAGATGAAGTAAAGGCATTACCCATTAGCGTCTGACTAAAGGATAAAATTTAGCAGCACGGTGAACAAAGGCAAAGAGACATTTGTGTAAAGAATTCCCACCAATTCCCCAGGTACAATGTTTAGCATCTTTTTAAGTGATATGAAGATTGAACTAATAAACTTAGTGCTTATTATAACAGACTTGGCAATAATTAGGATCTTTCTAGGAGTGGTAGAATAATAAGTGTCCTTTGGGCCGAAAAGCATATGCTCTGTAGATAGGGGTGATCTGATTATGTTACTGCATAAATTGTGGATTTTATGACTTGCTTTCATAGGTATATTTGCCTTGGAAATCAATGGATACAGCAAATCAAATAATGTCTGAAAGTAAAGTTTCCTAACCAGTTTGCTGAGTGGAAATTTTCCCATTTTGATGAAGGGACTCTAGAAATCCCATGCAGTGTAGCCCCCACTAGATCTCATGAGCAGAAAGAGGGGGTTATAACAAGGGAAGGGTAGTCCTGGACATGTCTCTCCAAATAAGTCCCTGGGGCTGGGTAGGAGGTAACCTGCCATTTAGCACCCCAGGAAGCTCCCAACAGCATTAGTATCAACTTAACTGTCAACTGGAATTGGTCTTTTCCCTCAAAGATTTTGTGAGGTATAAATACAAATTAACCACTACCTCTATTTGAACTCTTTTTCTCATCCCCTCATCTTAGACCTTAGGCCATTTCTTCTTGACATGGTTTTCACTACCCTGTAAATTATTTTGTAGGATAAAATGGTTGATCTCTAGTTGTGTGGGTTGTGTGTTTCCCTTCTGTGGAACTGGTTTACAGGATTTCAGGCTAAACCTGTTTGGGTAGCTAAACTTGTGATGAAAATAACCTAGTTCTTCCATTCTATTATTATTTTAATAATCATTTGTTAATATGCTTATCTCCTTTTCTAAGAATTAGTTCCTTGAAAGCCTATCTCTTTCATTTTTATCTAAGTCTGGAAGCTGACTCTTCCCATGATGAATGAGAGCAGAATCTTACCTTTCCTCTTCCTTTCCCTCCTCAGGAAAACCCCCAACCCTGACTTTTTATTTCCACCAGAAAAATGCTATCAGAATCCACAACTACATTCCCCAAAGTCTGAGTCATTCAGTCTTGACACCATATATAGGACATCAACAGTTAATGGAAGCCTTACCCAGCCTGGTCCAGAGCTGGCCCCATTGCTCCTCCTGAGATTAGGCTTTCAATGTTCCATCTCTTCACATTGAGGTGCAGACCTGGATGTCTACAGTGTTCTCTGCTTCTAACATTGGCGACTTTTTTTAAACAATTTGGGAGATGAACTATGTACTAGAAGATTTTAATCTATTACTTATACAGAATGTAAGCCAGAGAATTCAACCCTCTTATTTTTAGTCATGGTATGTATCATGGTATGAATCTGGACAATTCTGGTGACTTTCCCAGGACAGGTGAATCCAAATCTACATCTTGCCTGTTGAACAAAACTATTTCATTCTTACGATCTTCAATGAAATTTTAAAGATAGTGTACATAAGCACCAGTGACAGTATAAACCCAGCATATCCTAAATGTTTCTTGTGCTGGTTTCTGCATTTAATTACCAGGATAACCCTTGAAAAATCCGGGTTGATCCTGTTAACTATACTATAAACTTAGGGAGTAACCTCAGTCACAGCAACCTTGCTGGATAAACACTTTTACTAGAACACATTCAAAGTCTCACACTTAGTATGTAACTAGTATTTAGTACTTAAATTTTTCCGACTGCATCAGGTAGTAGGAATCGAAAGTTTCCATTCACTTCGATAGGCAGCTGATTCAGTGTCCCTCCCTGAGGCTAAGTTACTGTTAGGTTTTCTTTCAGAATTAGAATCCAAAAGAATTTTAGTCATCTTGATATTCCATAAAATACTGCATACCAGGGGTCTCCCTGGTGGCACAAGGGGTTGAGTGCTGCACTGTGGGACTTCCGCAGCCACTGCAGGGTGAGTTCGATCCCCAGCCATGGAGGGAAACTTCACGGTGCAGCAGACCTTTCCTGCCTCACCCACTGCTCCCCTCAGCAGTGTATTTCAGTTGATCTGCCTTGTTCTGCTTCCCACTCTGTCTCTGGTGAATCCTTTCACCACCGGCGACTCTGGCCTGTGCCCCAGCTCTTAAATGCATAAATAAAATATTAAAAAAAAAATTCCATACTAATCCACTGCTGCCTAGTACTTTGGACTTCTTATGTAGTACATTTTAGTAGGTAGAGAAAGAATTTACTAAAATTACTGACACTGGCTTTGAAAAGGGGACCAGGTTACTGCTGCCATGTGAGGGCTCAGAGAGGCATATGTAAAGCAAGAGGATCACGAGGGAAGCTTGTCTACATCACTGCATCATGAAAGTATACTCCCTCCCTCCTGTGTGCCTGAGCACTGAAGTTCCCTTACAACCCCACAGTTTCTACTGTAAGACCTGCTGCTTTCAGCTGACGGGTTCTCCAGCTGAAACCATCTTTGGTTTGTATCTGGGGCAAGCCAAAATGCCAGAACCCATACTTGTGTGAACAGATCTCAATCAGTGATGGGTAGGAGTTGGCGGGAAAATATCCCAGCTGCCTCTCCCCCAGGCGGGATCAAAAATTGATGTTGACAGGCAACTGCTGAGAAAATGTAAGAATGAATAACCACAATGGACTCCATAGAAAAGGAGTCATGGAAGAGATGAAACTGCAGATCCTAAAAGAAATAACAGATTTTGACTACTGGCAAAGAGAAGGGAGGACATTAGATAGGAGAAAAGTGTAAGAATGGAATGGTTTCACTTTATTCCAAGTTTACTAAGCTAATATTGAAATTTCTTACATTCCCTTAAATGTACCAAACACTGCTAACATGTCTACTTTCTGAGGGGAATAGAAATACATGAATTTGAGACAACATTTTAAGTAGAAGAGCAGTCAAGCATATTAAGAACAGGCCTAGGCATGCACGAAAATCAACTCAAAATGGATAAAAGATCTAAATGTAAGACCCGAAACTATAAAATACATAGAGGAAAACATAGGTAAAACACTGAAAGACATACAC
>JAGFMF010011870.1:2807639-2836140 GCA_019455555.1 Galemys pyrenaicus
GGTTAGTTTAAAGATTAAACATTCTTTTATGTTTTAAGATCAAAAAAAAAAAAAAAAAAAAAAGAACAGGCCTAGGAATGTGAATACCAGCAACTAGAATTTGAGCTGTACTGGTGTCTTTTGTTTGTTTTTAAAGATTTATTTGTGCATTCAAGAACTGGAGTACAGGCCAGAGATGTGGGTGGGGGTGAGAAGATTCAGCAGAGACAAAGTGGGGAACAGAAAAGGTGGATTGACTGATAGGCACTGCCGAGGGGAGTAATGGGTGAGACAGGAGAGGTCTGTGGTGCCATATGGGTCATTTCCCTGGCTGGGGATCAAACTTATGCTGCAGATAGCTTCATACTACTGTGACTTAACCCCTTGTACCACAGGGGAGGCCCTGTCCTGGTGTTTGAATAGTGGGGTCATATGACAGTGTAGAAATGAATTATATTAGCATGAGTAGCAAAGATTGGAAGAAAGTGATATGGGAAGTTAGAAGACTGGCTGAGAGACCTTTGAAATAGGTCAGATGAGGTATGACATGGGCTTCACTGAGTGAAAGGCCATTTGGAATGGAGAGGAATATTCAGACATGAGGCTGCCACAGATATGCATTAGGGAAGAAAGAGAAATCAGAAATGACCCCAAAATTTCTTCTAGTGGTATAAAGGTGGTAACGGGGTGGAGAGATGTCAAATGACAGAAAAGGAGTCAGTAGTCTGGAAAAAAAATTATTAACTTGCTTTATCACAACTTTCTTCCTTTTCCTACAAAGTCTTGCTGCTTTTAACTTATGTAGTATCATAATCAGTTTTTGTGGACTGGATTCACTGAGAGGGAACTGTTGAAGCCTATTCTAAGCCTCCCTGAGCTCTACCTTTTGTATTGTTTATATATTGTAATTATTTAATGGAAGGGGAACTGCACTCTAATTCCCATTCCAATTTGCTGTCCTCATGGAGAATTTTATTTTCACAACACCAAGGTTATAGAAACTTTAAATTTGGAATTTCCCAACTCTCATCAGGATAAGTCATACCTTTAATGTTTCTTAAATATAGTGCTTGGGCACTTAATTATATTATGCAAAATTAGTAAACAGCTATTTTGAGACACAGCTGATTAAAATGAATCTGGAAGGTGTGGTATTTATTAGTATTTTATTTTCAGAACCAAGTGATATGACCTTCTAGTACTTAAAGTTGAAAGATTAGTGGCGCCTAGAAAATGATAGAACTGGGAAGACAGCTAGTATTTAAGTTTCAATGAGATAGTTGTTTTGATCATTTCTTATGGAACTGATTAGTCCCTTGAGAGATTTGCAGAGAGAGAGAGACAGACAGAGAGACTGAGAGACATTAATTGACCTGGACTCTCCTTTCCTGCTTTTTCCAACACTTACATAGCTCCATAAGTGCTCCTCATGTATTCTAGACCTTCTGCTCTTTTTCACATTGTTAGATTGTCAAGTCAGTTGAAAGAGCTAACCAGGGAGAATCTCAGCTCTACAGATGCTGTAGATGAAGACAGGTATAGCTAAGGGAGTGAAGGCTAGTGGAGGAAAGAAGAAGATGGAAATGTTGAAAATACATCTTTTTGTTGCTCCTTTAGCTAAAGCCACAACAATCACCCTTGTATCATGTAATTATACCTCAACAGAGGCCATGGCTGCTGAGTGTCTTAAGGAGTCCCACACATGTTGCTGGATTAGGTTGTGCAGGTTTCCTTGTGAAAATAAGATGTCAGTTGCAATATATTCTAAAACCTTTCTCTCACCCTCTGTATGACCTTTCTTATTTCAAGGGATTCTGAAGTGAAGACACTTACATGCTTGCTACTGGATGGTTTATGGTCTATGAAATCTGTCTTGATTCCAGAAACAGATCTGTAACAGGACTCCATAACAAGGCTATTGTTCCAGAGACAGGCTGGTGAGAGAGCAAGAGAGACTGATTCAGACATTTTGGTAAGATTCAGTCAGACTCTGTCTCCAGATCATCACCAACATGCAGATTCTATCTTTCTGTCTGGCCATTTTGGGTAGGACATGCAAAATACTCCTATCAGTTTGTTCATCTATAGATCCCTGGCAGCCTGTTTCCTGGCATTGTTGGCCTATTTCCCTTTCCTAGAACTCCTATGAATATTTTAAAATATGGATTCCCTGCATAGAAATTTAATTTTCAGGAAGTAGAGGACAAATCTAAGACCTGTGATTATCTTATGGATGCCTTTTCCCTGTGGATCACAAATTATTCCAGTCTGTAAATAGTCTTCATTCTCCCTTGGGGCTGAATAGAATGACATTATTTTGGGTTTTATGCTCCAGGGTCTCAACTCTGGGAATCATTTTTGTAGCTTCCAGGAACCATGTTCTGGGAAACTATATTGGTTCTAAACAAACTTACATTCCCTAAGGTATATTTTCAACTGTACACTTGGCTCCTTGGTTATTTTGAAATTAGCACTATTTTTTTACACTTTTCTGACTTATGCCACCTTTTTCCTTTGCTACTAGGATTTTCATTCTTCCTAATAACTCCTCTGTACTTTATGTACACATCTGTGTATTATCTCCATTCCTGCTTGGAAAAGTTTTGGTTAAATTATTATGTGTTCTTCACAAACAGGGATGTAAGATAATTTTTGCTATTCCTTTCAGGAGATGCCCCTTCCCCTATTTGGTGAGCCTCTTTGATCACAGGGTCTTACCTGCATTGGTACCCAGCTCTGGCTAGTATGCCTCATCCCTTTAGCCTGAATCCTAATTGGCTTAGGTGTGGACATGTGACCTAAGCTGAGTCCATCACAGTCCTCCTCTCAGAGTTTTGTAAGAACTTTCAGGAAAGTGACTCTATGTTATACTTTGGGATGCTAGTGGCAAGGAGAATAATATAAGAGTAAGACTATCTTTGTCACAACATGGGGGAGTCTATCTGGGAATTAAGTCAGCACAGAGTAAAGAAAGCCAAGCCAGGGAAAGAGAGGAGGCTCACTGATCCCTAAGGCATGCTTGAACCCCAGGCTTCCATTCAGTAGTTTTCAGACATATGGGTCAATAAGTTCCCTATACTGCATAAATTCATTAAAGTTGGGTTTCTGTCATAGTAACGGAAAGATTTTTGACTAAAACATAAAACACCCATTAGAAATCAAGGAATGCTGCCTTAAGAAAAGTATGTGACTATCACTCACATATATAAGACCATGAATTATGAATGAGAAGTTAGATTCTTGTCACCCAGCAGGGACAAGAAGTCCTGGTGTCCCCAGTTATATTAGGCCCTGCAGAGAACTCTCTTTGAAATGGATCCCTCAGAGAAGTCCCAGCATACTGCTGACACAAAGCCCCAGGTTTTGTCTTCTCCATTCACTGCATCAAACATCAATTTGGCTTTGTGAGGTGGGCTGAGGGCTGCTCTTCCCTGTATCATTCCTTCTTAAACCTGAGAGAATTGTAAGCAGAGAATTAATGACTATTGAGATTAGCTTCTACTCCCAGCTCACAGACACATATGTTCCTTGCGTGCTCTCAGCCTGATTACAGGGCCAGAGGTCAGAGGTCAGGTCATTCCAAGTTCTCCAAGCATGATCAGCCCTCAGATCCAAGGTCCAGAGAAAATATAGAATATCCAGCTTCTCCAGTCTAAGGCCCACCTCTCCACACCTTATTTCCAATTCCAGAAGCAACCTGCATCCTAGACAGTTGACAGCAGAAATGTTCTCTCCACTTAGGAAAAGTCCAACCCACTCAAAAGTGTGTTCTGTGCTTACTGGCCCAGAAGAATAATGACTTAGCATACATTGGCCAACACGAGAGTTTTCAGTCTTCAAATGACACCTTGACTAGGAGAGCTTTAGTCTAGTTCAGTCCTGTTGAATTACTTCTTCTAGTGACTTTCTTCCAGCAAGAGATGAAGATCAGGACAGGCCACTTAATGCTGTCTATTTAAAGCATAGCCCATGACACCATCTAGAATTAAGTCCAAATTATGATTGAGTTGCTAACTAGTAATATAACATATCAAAAGTAATGACCATGAGCCTTATTTTTAAAATGTAGAATGGTGTCAAAGATTGTAACCTCACAAACAGGTCCAAGGAATAACTGAGAGAAAAGGTATCAGGTTCTCAGCCCAGTATTTGACAATGGTAGCCTGTGCTGTTTTGATTCTTACCATCCTCATGCCTCTGTGAACTTAAAACTACAAATGAATGCACAATGCTTCCCGAAGAATGAGATAATAGTAGGCAAAGCTATATAATGCCTACATGATAACACTGTTTTCTAACCCATAAAAAGGGGAAAGCAATAAAACTGGCAAAGACATGGTCTGCTTTGATTACTCCCAATGGTTCAGATGACCTGGAACATTTACTACCCAAATTAAAAGGCAATGATGACAACAACGTTCAATGAAAGAATATTTGGTAGGATTGTCTTTCTAATGTGAAAGTAAATGGACTCTTCTACTAGCATTCCCAAAGCAAGGAAACTACCTTCTCCTCAAATTAAAACATGCTTCTATCTCTTAAGAAACAAGTTGTCTTGGAACTTTTAAGGTATTTTCCCCCATCCCAGTTTCAAAAATCCTTGTTAGGGCCCTCTGTTCCATTATATTTAAATCAAATTGTTATTGGTATGAAAACAATAAGAAGTGTTTTTTAGTTGTTGTTGCTGAAGGATGGGGATAGTTGATAGGGGGAGCTTGTTTATTATGCATCCTCATGTGAGGAACTGGGTTTTCCATGGGGCGTAAAGTAGACACCATCTCTATGCTCATGAAGTTTCCAGTTTGGTGGGTGAGCAAGTAAGTGACTATGCACATTTGAAGTGCTATAAAATAAAAAACAGGTGAGTGATAGAATAAAGGGGGTGTGTGTGGAGGTGAATGTATTTAAACATGGTGATCAAGGAAGGGTACTCCAAGGAGGAGTCATTTAGTGGGTCTGTGAAGGATTAAAAGGAGCTATCAAGAGAAAAACAGCATGTTTCCCTGATGTACAAAAGAACACTTTCAAAGAAGTAAAGGAAGGCCATGTATAGAAGGAGAATGGCAGGAATTTAGGCAGGAATCAAATCATGCAGACAGCTTGTACACATTTGAATTTTATTCTAAATGCAATGAGAGGCCATTGAAGAGTTTCATACATGTAAATACATAATAAGATTTATAGTTTTAAAAGACCAGATTGGTTTCTGCATGGAGAATAGATTAGAGAAGGCAAAATTGTAAAGAAACCCAGCTCAGAAGGTTTTGTAGTGGCTTAAGTGAAAGATGGCAGTGACTGGTTAGAGTGGTGAAGTATAGAAATGGAGAGAGGGAGACTCATTTGAGATTTATTTTAGAGGTAAACGAGGCAGTTTTATTGATTAGTATGTTGTAGGGAGTCCTGGACAGAGGCATCAAGATGAAGTGCTTTTCAAATGTTAGTGGACAAGTGCATGTAAACCCTCTGGGAGTTTCTGAAATGGCAGATTCAGATTCGGCAGTTCTGAGGTACAGGCTGAGAGACTGCATTCCCAACAATTTCATGATGCTGATATTACTGCTACAAAGGCCACTTAGTAAGGGCAGAGCAAAGAGATTTGCTTTTAAAGAAAGGGACATTTCTTCAGTTGTAGTAGAAAGAAGACTAGAGAAGGTGGGTGACTGCAAGGACAGGGATGGGGTGCTACATGGTAATTTCTAGTTTTTGAGTGAACTAGATGAGGAAGAGCTTCAATAGGAAATTGTAGAAGAGGACAGAGGTTCTATAGCCATCTGAGAATGGAAAAACAAGCCCCAAAGAAATATCATTAGATTTGGGCATGGAGTTGAAGGTTCAGTTGAGGTTTGCAACTATGAGCTTAATGTGAAAGCCGCCTACATCATGTAGTAGTGTGGGAAAGGAGGATGGTTGGAATTCCTTATTATTGTGAGCATGGGTGTAGGGGCTAGAGAAGGAAAGTCTTTTCAAAACTAATTGTTTTAGAGGGATAGGGACAGAGGCAGGTGGCATTATGGTTTGTGGACAATGGAGAAAAACATTTTATTTTTACTTAACAAATTTTACTGTTTTCAAATAACAGCAAAACAAATTAGTATAGTCCCAGTTTGTGAAGGCTTGAAGAAACAAAACAAAAACCCTAATTGTAAAGATAGCCACGGGATCTCAACTGGACACAATAGAAATAGACTTATTGTTCCTGCCAAACGTGTCATTTGAGACAACAACATTAATTGCTGTGAAGAGACATGTCAAGGTCATTTTGGAAAAAAAATACTGGCTAATTATGGGTATACATCTGTTTTGTACCTTATAAAAGCAGATTCTAATCAGGAGGTGTGGGATTGCCATGGCTTCTGTGATTCCTATATTAGTTAAGAATGCATTTAGCTGTAAGAAAACATCACTCAACAAGTGGTAGCCTAAATAGCATCTAAAGTAATGAGAAATCTAAAGGTGGAACCATTGCTGTACTTTTAATTGCTCAGTAATGTATTTCGGATGCAATCTCTTTGTAGCCTTTTTATCCTCAAAGTCATTGACTCCTGCTCACAAGATAGGTGCTGCTGCCACTGCTGCTGACAGACTTTCCATGTTCAAGTCAGGAAGAAAAGAGGAGAGGCTTATGTCAGCTACGATCGACCCTTTTTATCAGGAAAGCAAAAGCTTTCCCAAAAATTCCCTGGCAGACTTCAACTTATAGTACATTGGTCAGAATCTCATCACATAGCCATTCTACAAGAGAAGTGGGTAAAATATTTAACTTTCCTTTTCTCCAGATGGAGGTTGATAAGGGATAAAAGGGTGTGAAAAGGTGCTGGCTCAGGCCACCAACAATGTCTTTATCGCCTAAGACTGACTAGAGAGTCAGTTTAAGTTCTAGATATGTTTTAGAGTAATGTACACCAGCTATATCCTATGTTAAATGTACTGCTCAATAACAAAAAGCTGCCTTTGTTTCTATTTGACTCCCCTTCTAGTCTCAGCTAGTTTGAAGGCCCACATTTGAGAAGAAATATAGAGTCACTGAGACCTGTTAATTTCTAGGCCTGCAATCACTCCTATGTGGCTTGTTTCCAAGCTAATCCAGTTGTTTAGGGAAAAGATAAAGTGAAGACAACAACTATTTTAATTCTAGGGAAGCAGGAAATTCTTGATTTTCTACAGTAGATGATTTAGGACTTTCTAAGTTGGGAAAGAAAAACTACTTTCTTCAACTAAATCCTGTGTTTTCAATCCTAAGAGTTAATTTATGAGGGTTCTCAGCAGAACATAGAGTTCTATTCACTCTCAGCTAGATTATTTGAAAATTTTAATCTGTAATTCAGTAGAAGGGCATGCCTGTCATCCAAGGTCATGAATGAGTGTCTGAGGAGCTGCAGGAAATCATCACAAAAGTCAAATACATAAACCCCAGTGGCATTAGAAGAAGCACTGGGGAAAAGTCTTATAGCATGTGACTATCTATGCCACCACAGGGAGCAGGCTGTTCTGGCTGAACAGCCCCAGCTGCACCAGAAGGTCACTGACCTCCACTCTGCCAACAGGTTACCATTATGTAACTCTTTATTTCCCCCTAACTCACCAATTGCCTTTGTTTCTCTCCTCTGCTTTTCACTAGAGATACACTTCTGCTTTGCATGACCAGCTCTTTCAGAAAGGCTTCCTATCTCAGAGTTGTCTAGCCTCTCAGCAGAGTTCTCTGCTCCCCTTCCCTCTCTATCACAGCCCTCCCAGGCATTTGGGATGGGTTGTATCTGGGTAGGCACATGAAGGGCTTAATTCCCACCCAGAATTGAAGTGTCACTTCCTCTTCCTCAGTTGGCCACATGTGACATGCTGCTCCCCTTACAGTGATTTTTTTCTCCAAAGATTCAGTTTCCATTTTCTATAGCTTGCTTCTTTTTAGCTCATCCAATGGAACAGTAATGTCTGAGGCCTAATTGTGCATAATACTCTAATTCTTTGACATGGCTCTCTGGGGTTCCATTAAAATCAAAGGAAATTGGTGGGCATCTGCTTTAAATATCAAATATTTTAGGATAATTAAGAAAATCACTGAACATCTACAACAGGAAGTTTTCTATACAGAAAACAACAGATTTTTAGGGTGTGGTATTAACTCCACCATCTACTTATTTTAACACTCAGTTCAGACAAAACACCAAGTAACATCTGGAAGGGATAATACTTTTTAAGACTACACCTGTAACATTAATGAGTTTATTTGTCGAGGTAGGAGGCCATGGCTAGGCCTGCTGGAGGCCTAGTGACCCAGTAAGTGGGAGAACTCAGCAAGCACTGATGCTGCAAGACACTCCTGCCGTGAAAACAGGATGGCACTGATATGTGTACCTGGCGCAATCCAGGGCACAGCAAGAATATAGTCTGTGAATCCAAGTCCTTCAACACAGCAGGTTCCTCGCTGCAGTTGGACCATTGATTTCACAGAAGGAAACACTCACTTTGCCCTTTGATATAATCTGTACCTTTTGTTTGCTGATTTGGTAGGAAAGAGAAGAGACAACCAACTACCACTGAGGCAGATTCAATATTCTTGCCCAGCTTCAAAACTAGCTCACTCCTTCTGGTGTGATCTGGCTTTGCTGTTTCTTGTTGGCTTCAGTCAAATCATCAAAGCTCTGTGGTGCATTTTGATGAGTAGAGAGCATACATATTCAGAAACTTGGATACTTCCAAGCAGGCCAGTGCTCAGGGTTCAGGGAAAAGTGATGGGAAACCACAGGACTTGGAGAGCACAAGTCCCCAATCTTACCATGGGTCACAAAAGTTACTTAACAAACAGAATCTGCCATTCTTCCAACACATTTTGGGCTTCAGACAACAGACAATAAATGAGGGGCTTTCAATATGCTTTGTGAAATACTTGCATAAATGTAAGGATTATCTGGGGACATAAACAGTACAAAAGGAGGAAGTTAGAGAAAGGGATTGATGGCATTAAAAACACTAATTGGAGGCATTAATGAGCAACTTTGACTACTTTTCCGTATTAATCATGACTCACAACATAGGCGAAGGGCTGGTAATACTGGTAGTGAGATGGGTGTTGGTCACAACTGGGCCCTATTAGTTATAGACATGAACAAACTAATCCTGCCATCCCTGCGTTTTTTCACCCATTAATAATATGTACTCCAGAGGTTACATATGTGTGTGGGGTTTGGGAAATATGAAAAATCTCTGTACCTTCTCTTTAATTTAGCAGTGCACTTAAAACTTCTCTTTAAAAAAGAGAAAGATTTAAAAAAAAAATCTACCTGGTAGATTTGATGCCCTAAAGTATGTAGAAAATAATAAGCATTCAAGGAGTGATTAGGGGGAAAGGTGCAGTCATCACCATTTCTCATGCAAACATTGTCAACATGAGACATGAGAGAGATACAGAGGAGACACAGTGGAGAAGGAGGACTCACTTGTTTCTCGGCTTTGGACTTGCACCAGGGACTTGGAGGACACATGTGAGGAGAGGCATGTAGAGACACTCAAGAGACACACATGGGAAAGCTGACAATAGCAGTTGTTCTCTTGCTTTGTACTTAGATTTTGCTCCTTTTGTTCCATATCTGCCTGGCCTCTTTCATCCTTTTCCCTAGTTCCCTGCCAGAAGGTGCCTTAGACTTGGTCCACCTCTCAGGGCTCAACTGCCCCACTTCCAGCCAATCCTATTTCGTGGGCATTTAACTATGAGAGGATAGGTGGTTCTGGATGTTTTATTGGAAAACTATTATTTTTTTGTCTCCTCTCTTTGCACACTAATCCTATTAAAGTTCCTTTACACTAAATATGCTTTGTACACATACATGGCCAGACCCCTTTATAGTGTACAAGTTCGGGAGTCTCGTGATACTGCTCACTCCTCACACTTAGAAAAGTATGTTAATAAACCCCAAATAGTGAACATTAAGCAAGTATACTGAAAGCACAGATTCAGGAACCAGACTGCCTGCATTCATATCTTACTTTGCAACCTGTTGATATGCAACTTTGGACAAATTGCTTAACCTCTATGTGCCTCAATTTTCTCATCTGTAAATTGGAAACAAAGTCCTCCCTCAGTGCCATTTAGATGATTGAATGACTTAATATGTATAAAGAACTTAGAGCAATTTCTGGCACGAACTAATTGTTCCTCAGCGGTTGCTATCATGAAGGCTGCTATCCTTACATTTTAATGGCTAGACAGTCCTTGGATATTCTCCAAAGAATATTGAAATTCATATAGAAACACAAAAAACTTTGAATAGCCAAAGCTCTCCTGACTAAAGAGAAGGAGAATGGTGCTATTATATTTCCAGACTTCAAACTATACTGCAACACCATAATAATTAAAGCACTGTGGTACTGGAACAAAAACAGACATTCAGACCAGTGGAATGAAATACAAAATCCAGAAATAAAAGCACACATATATTGACAACTAGTCTTTGAGAATATGCAATGGAACTAAACAGTTTATTCAATAAATGGTGCTGGGAAAACTGGACCAGCACATGCAAAAGAATGAAACTAGACTGTTACCTAATACCATGCACAAAAATCAACTCAAAATGGATAAAACAATTGCACATAACACCTGAAACCATAATATATATGGAAGAAAATATAGGCAAACCACTACACAACATACATCTCAAACATCTTTAAAGGCTCATCCCCAAAGCAAAGAAATGAAGAAAAATATCACCAGCTGGGATTATATCAAACTAAAAAGCTTCTGTATAGCAAAAGAGACATTGACCAAAACAAAAAGACACCTTGCTGACTGGGAGAAAATTTTTGCATTCCATACAATTAAGGGACTACTCACAAATATATACAAATAACTCACATGACTCAACAAAAACAAATTAAACAATCCAGTCAAAAAATAAGCAGAAGAGCTAAAAATACTTCTCCAAAGAGGAAATGCATGTGGCCAACAGGTATATGAAAAAACTTCAACGTCCCTTATAATCAGGGAAATGCAAATCAAAGCCACAATGAAATACCACCTTATACTAGTGAGAACACATTTTTAAAAATCTGAAACATTAAAAAACAAACAAAAAACTAGCAACAACACATATTGGTGAGGATGTGGAGAAAAAGGAAATCTCCTACACTGCTGGTAGGAATGCAAACTCGTCCAACCATGGTGGAAAGCTGTGTGGAGGTTCCTCAAACTACTAAAAATGGAGCTACCATATGACCCAGCAATCCCACTCCTAGAAATCTACCCAAAGACATTAATTCAAAAAGATACAGCACTATGTACAATAGGTAAGATATGGAAACAACACAAATGCCCAAAAGATGTGGTATATATACATAATGGAGCACTATTCAGAAATCAAAAAAACATAAACTCATGCTGTTCACAGAAACATGGATGGAGCTAGAAGGGTTTATGCTCAGTGAAATAAGTCAGAAGGAAAAGGAAAAATATTGGATGGTTACACTTATAAGAATATACGGGAACCAAATAAGGGATCAGGGAAAGAAATAATAACAAAAAATCAACAGGTAATTATAAATCAGAGATATGCTGAACGGGAAGGGAAGGAAAGGGATCAAAAGGGGAGGGAAGGTCACAAGGGACTGTGATGATGGTGCATGGGTGAACTGGTGGTGGGAATTCTATGGGGACTATACCTGAGAGGTCAAAGCAAACATTGTACAAAAATGAACAATGATGCAAAATACATATAAATTATACAAACTGAAAAAAAAATCCGTCAAAGCATTTCTATGATGAGAAGCAGATAAGGGCACTTGAAAGGCAGACGACAAGAGCTGTGGTAGGGATTAAAAATGACATGCCATATACCACATCTTCTTTATCCATTGTCTGCCAATGAACACTTAGCTGTTTCTAATGCTTGGCTATTGTGACTAGTGCTGCAAAGGCCATGGTAGTGCATGTATCTCTTCAGATAAGTGTTTTCATAATCTTTGACTAAATAATCAGTAGGCTAAGTTGAGCAAATGGTATTTCTATTTTTTAAAGAATCGCTATACTGTTTTTCATTTAAATCAGATGGAGAAAGAAATATTGTATCATTTCACTCACATGTGATAAAGAAACTAAGTAAATGAACAAAAGCCAAAAAACTTTGCAACTATAGGAACAGGGGTTACTAGAAAGGAAGGGGGAAATAGGGTGGGTAAACTGGGTAAAGGAGATTTTATGGTGATGGATGGAAACTAGACCTGTGGTACAAGCCTAACACACTCAGATGTAGATAGGCGAGTATGTATACCTGAAACCTATGCAATGTTAAAAACTAAGGTTATTTCAACAATATTAGATTTTAGTTCAGGAAATCAGTGAATTAGGAATAGGACTATATTAAAAGAATGTTTTCTTGTCCTCTTATTTAGATGATAGCCATTTGGATTCAAAGAAATTAAATCCTCTGTGGCCACTTGCTGTGTCCCTAAGGCCACCTAGAACAGTGATTGAGCCTCCAACCCATGTGCTTGGAGCCTTACATGAGCTATTACAATGGGACCAGAAGTCTCAGTGGTAAGACCCTTGAAGCAGCCAGGGCAGCTCCACTGTCAACTGCTTTCTAGATTGTGGTTTCACTGCTTTACAAGCTGTTTAATCCCTACACTAAATGAATCAAGAAAAGAGAACATGTAGCTGCCTTTTGGGATCTCTAGTTCAGTCAACCCAGACCTAGCACATCATGCCTATGCTGGCAGTTTTGAGTGGAGAGATGTGTGAATTGCTTTCCAAGTTGAAAACCAAGCAAAGAACATGCTTGACTAAACACCTTTCTTCTTGCCCTCTCTTCACTTTTTATTTCTTATTGTCCTTTTGTGCACTAGTTATGCTATGTGCTTTTTTTTTTTTAATGACTGCTGGGGCTGCTTTCAGAGGGATCTTTCAGAGGGATACCATAAGACAGCAGAGAAATTAATGCAACAAGGGACTTCAAGCAGAAAAATCCATCTGACCTGGTGACAGTTGGTAAGCATTAGAGAAAATCTCATTTACTTGAAAGCCATAAGTTTGGCAATTTCATTTTGGCTTACTTCACTGCCCTTCCCAAAGCTCCAGGTTCAATCAAAGAGAAGGAAAAAGCAACTTCACTGAATTTGGTCAGAAAGAGAACTTTGAAGCCCACAGCAAGGCTGTTTAGAGGAAAAGAACTGTAAGAAAAATATCTCATTGTTATTGGTCCAAAACCGCCTTCCTGATGCCCTATTGCATTTTAATGAAAACTTTAAGCCTTGTCCCAGATTTTCCTTTTCAGCTGATGGATGGGGAGTATTGCTCCGTAAGAAGGCACACATTCTTTCTGCCTTTTTCTACTTCCAGCTGCTTTATTGGGTGCTTCATCTCAACCACTTACAATTGTTTTATGATGAAGGCTGCATTCCAGCTCATCTTGAAATGGAATGTGCTCTTCCACAGGGGTAGAGCCCAGGAAGAATGTCTCTCTCAAGAGAAGAAAAGTGGAATTTGTCAGTGATGCAAACCAGACAGGAAGAGAAGGTAGGAACTGGCTATTCACAGAAGGGTACTGAGACAATGAAAATGGAGCCCGACAGATTCACTCAGCAACTGAGGTCATCAGCCTGCAGTTCAGTGATCTCGTCTCTAATCACAGAACAGATTGGGCCAGGGGGCTGTGTCAGGCTGTGTACACTGCTGTGCTTTGAAGGCAGTGACAGACACTAAAGGGTTTCAGCAGTCTGATGAAACCTGGCTCTTGGAAAGACCTTTGACCTAGGTCTCACTCTTTTTATCTTTTGTCTTCCACCTGTCCTAAATTTAACTCTTCCAAAAAGGCCTGGAAAATGGTTTGACCGTATTTAATCTGATCACGTTAATTTAGGAACACAAATTAGAACCAAGATTCCATTTCTATGTGAAAGTTCATGTTAGTTTTGCTCTTCTATGAGTTCACCCTTTCTCTGGGGTACTACACCCTGATGAGCACTTACAACAGGAATTTTAAAAGAAAAAATAGATCTCATAACAAATCATCTAGTATCCCTCAGCGGTTATATCTATTTTTTAGGAGGGAGCAATGAAAAACCAGTTTCATTTGCTTTTCATGTGTGGTTTAAATGTAAGAGTCAATTAATGAATGACTATATAATTATGTAGCTATTATACACTTAGGCCTATTTTAGTTACTATGGTATGCCAAAGAGTTTTAATAATTTTTGTCCACAAGAAGTTTAAAATTAAGTTAAGGAAACTGGGCCTCCCTGGTATCACAGTGGGTTAAGCAACACACTATGAAGCAAACTGCAGCCACTACAACATGAGTTCAATCCCTGCTGCCAGCCAGGGAGGGGACCCACATGTTGGAGCAGACCTCTCCTGCTGTGCCTGCTGCTCCCCTCAGCAGTGTGTTTCAGTCAGTCTGCCTGTTATGCTCCCCACTTTGTCTCTGGTGAATGTCCTCACCCCCTGCAATTCCTGCAGGTACCCCAGCTCTTGTATGCATAAATAAATAAATCTTTAAAAAAATAAAGTTGAGGAAACAAAAGCAGTTAATGAGAAGACAATGTGATAATTAACCATATTTCATACTGATAAAGTGCTAAAAGATCAAGTTTAGAGAACAGAGATGGGTAGAATGAGGTGTTAATTGTCTAGTATAGATTAAAAAGGAAAAAGCAGTTAGAGACACAACTATGGTACAGCCTTGCCAGAGAATCATTGAGGAAATAAGCTGACAGCATTTTAAAAAATGTGTGTGTTGCCTTGCTCTGAGAGTAGTGTATGACTCTGGATTTTAGATTATCTTACTCTAATTCTGGAAAAAAAAAAGGAACAGATCAATACTTCTACTTCTGTAGTATATTGGCCTGAATTTCAGTTATGGGAAGGTTTGCCATGGGGAAACAGGTCCAATTTAAGCTTTTACCAGAGAGCTTTTATCCCACTAACTAAACTCATTCTTCTCTCTCAACAATGTTTCCTAGCTCTTCCTAAAATGTCCAACAATGTTCATAAGGACTAATGTCAGTGTGCTTTTTAAAAAACTTGATTTTATTACAAGATTTCATTTTCATCCACTATATCAACTATGTTATGCATTAAATGGTGTAAATCTGTACTCTTCATCTCACTTGATCAAAACCCTGAGGTATGTTAACGTATTCATTTGAGTAACAAGGATCCATCTTCAGTTGTTTTCTACTCTATTTAGTGGGGAAGCTGAAGCAACAAAAAGAAATCTGATTGACTTCACTTCAGATGATGGTCCCAGTCCTTTGGAAAATTTCTCATTACTCAATGTTCACTGCTACCAATACTACTAAGGACGTATTCTTATGCAGTTAACCCCTGAACAACACGTATTTAAACTATGCAGGTCCATTTGTTGTCAATTTTCTTGTAATTAGATGACAAACTTATGGTATCAATAGAGAACTATACTCTAAATGTGTTTTCTCTTATGATTGTTTAAATATTTACTTTTCCAGCTTGTTTTATTTTAAGAATACTGTATATAAATCACAATGTGCAAAATGTGTGCAGTTATTTGTAAGACTTCCAGTAAACAACAAGCTGTTACTTTTTAAGTTTAGGGTTATTCAAAAGTTATATGCTGATTTTCAACTGCATGTGTTGGAGGGGCAGTGAGTATGATCCTTGGCTCCTGCATTGTTCAAGGGACAAAGATACCAGTTTTTCTTAGATTAAGTCTTATCTCTTTCCTTTGGACACCTAGCCCCATCAGGGCTTCTTCGTAAGCTTGGGTTTATTAAAAAGTATCTGATGGGATTTCTGTAAAAGTTATAATTAATCTTACATTTCCAGTTTGTGACTAGAGGGAAACAAAGTTGCTTAGATTTTTTTGTTGTTGTTGTTGTTGGTTTTTAAATCTGAAATTTTTAGAGCACATGCAGTTTTGTTTGCTTTTTTTGGATGGAGACCAGGGATACATCAGTGTTTTTTGGTCTTTCAAGAGAATGGAGTGTGTTTGAAAAAAGAGGACAATGGGTAGCAAAAGGAAGAAGCCTGGCTCTAGGGTGTGGTTGGATTTCTGAAACTAGGCAGAGGAGCATTCCTCTGCAATAAAAAATTCTAAAGATTGCAGAACCTCAAAAGGCAATGAAACTGTGCCTGGGGAACTAGAAACCAAGCAGCACAGACATGATGTCCCAGCAGTTTCCCTTAGTTGAGCAGGGTGAGGGTGTGAAAGATTGTTTAAATAACTGTTTGCAGTACTGTGTGTGTATGTGTATATATATATATATCCTTAAATGCCCATAAAATAAGGAAAAACCCCACCCCAATTTGTTGTACTCCATTTTCCAAGATGACCTAAGCACACAGGTGGTTCTTGTGAGATCCAAAAGTAGCAGTGAAGCCCTGGTAACCAACTTCTCATCAACTGTGAAGGAGTGTTGGAAGCAGATTTTATTTAGAAAAGTTAATAGAAAATTTACTGCATTCTAGAAGCTGTGGGATAATTCAGATCCATTAGAAATCTTCAAGAGAAGATCACTGAAAAAAGATCTATTTCTATTGGGATTTGGTTATCTGATTCTGTATGAAAATTGGACTATAGGCAAAGCACATTTTAACAAAAGTAAAAAACCAATTAAAAAGCTAAGCATATCCCATTTAGTAAAATGAAAATGGAAAAAGAAAATTGTTTAAATTCTAGTAGCTACAAGTTTAGTTATCACTTTTTCTATGGCAAGGTGGTCAGCAACAGTCACTATTTCTCTGAAATTTCAGTAACTAAACTTTGGTCCTGCGCACCATCATGGGCTCTGCACATATCACACATATACTATCTCCCTAACTCAAAATTTTGCTTTTTGAAATTTCAGTTACCATGGGTGGATGGCCCTTTTGTTAAAGGATCTACACTGTAGAGTGACCTATATGTTCGCCACTTAGCTATTTCAATAAACACATCGACTATCACTGTATTACAGTGTTTGTGTTCAAGTATTTACTTAAAAGTAGTGCTAAAGCACAAGAGTAGTCAGCAGTGTCCAAACTATATCACAATGACTATTCCACCCACCTCATCTCATCATGTAGGCAATTATCACATCATAGGAACACAAGAATGGGGAGTTCAGTCGACTAAGATATTTTGAGAGAGGAAGAACATTTTCATATATTTTATTATGTTATTAGAATTGTTTTGTTATTATGAGTTATTGTTGTTAATGTCTCAGTGTGCCTAACTGATAAATTAAACTTTATTTTAGGTTTGTATGTCTAGGGAAAACACATGGTATATAGAATTTTGTACTCTCCATGGTTTCAGGCATTGACTGGGGAACTTGGAATGTATTTCCCATGGATAAAAGGGGGATTACTATATTAAAATGAAGGCACAATATGCATTCAACCAAATGCATACAGAAACATAAGAATTAAGTTAGTATTACAGGCTCCCATGTTGCATTTTTTTAGGTGTAAAAACGTTAGTTTTAATATTGTGATTTTTCTTCTTTGATATATGGAACCAATCAAGTACTCAGTAAAATGGCAGCAGAGCAAAGACACGCCTACATATATTCTCAACTAAGCTGCAGCAGAACAAAGTCAAACACCACGAAAGATAAATGGATGATTTTAGTGTTAGGAGTAATGGTCTGGCAGAAAGGGGTAGGAAATGCATTTATTGAACTGGGTTTGCATTTATACTGAGGCAGTAAATCTCCTAAGAGGGAGGGTCAGTTGCCTTCCAGAGCCTCCATACGGTTGTTGACTCAGTGACACATACCCACATTGGGGACTTTGTAAACCTGGGACCGCACTGTGTAATGGGGTACACAGAATTGGTATCTAAAACAGAGTGTTCACTATTGAGACCATAGGAGCAGGGTTGCAGAGTGCTGATTATTTACAAAGTCTGAGGCTCCCAATACAGGACAGCTGGAGCCTGAACTGTAAGGAGAGGCAGGTGAGCCAGGTCAGATCACCTGTGTCTTTTCATAGAAGAGGCTAGAAATTTCTAGCCCAAGGCTGTGAGCTTTGAAACATCTGCCACCACCCCATACAGGTCCAAACTGAGACAAATAAATGCCATCCCTAAGCAGAGTTTAAGCTCCTGGGTTGTTAATAGCAGGAGTAAGGACCCCAGGGTAAGACTCTGCACTGGAACAGCAAAGAGAACAACTTCCAACTTGTGACTGTCTCTACTATAATCCAAGTCCATTGCTGCATCTAGTGCTCAATTATAGCCTAGAGCTTGAGGCTGGCACAAGACTACATGAGATAATTAAGCCAAGAAATTGACCTAGGGGAGAGATCCCTGTGAACCCATCAACAACTTTGGTACCTGAGCACAATTGAAAGTTGTATCCCTGACATTCAGGGGAGGTGACGCTTGGTGTCCTACTGCCCTGGTTCCTGTCTACCTGTTTTCTCTTGCCAGTAGCAGTGGTCTGGCCACCTGAACAGGTATATTTGGAACCGGCCAAGGTCTTTTTCCACATTTCAAATGTTACCACAGGCCCTTAGAAAGCTTTAAGGCTCCTGGTGATTGTACCCGTGGTTCCTAATGGATGAAAGGATGTGCCCAGGTGGAGCTGGGATCAGATGGATGTTTGCTGTGGCAACTGAATGGTCCTCATGCCTCTCATAAAAACAGCAGTGTTTACAAGGTAGGTGACCCAAACCAGTGTCAGATACTATCACTTAACATAACACAACTCTTTTCAGCGCAAACATATTTCATTTCAGTGGAGGGAAAGTAAGCAGTTTTGCCAATAAAGTGTCTATAAGTCTGAAAAAAAGTTTTATAATAGTATAAATTAATTGAACCAGTGACTTTAATGGTTTCCAAATGCAAAAGCTTGACGACTTGATCAGATATATTTTAGAAGAATATTAAATGTCTCCTTTTCACTTGGTAGGTTCAGGGTCTCTTGGAATAGAGAGATATTGGCATGAAACACTAATTTTGTTTAGCTTCCCCACTAAGGAATTGTGTTTCTCTGCCTTCCTTGCCACAGGGATGGTTAGTTACTTGTGATATAATGAGTGATTTGGAGTAGACAGGTATTTTCTACACTTCAGTCATTTACAAAGTCATGATTTTGGCCAATCACATGATATCAAACCAATTATTTCCTAATACTTTTGTTCATATAAATGCCTTGTATTAAAAAAATGTATTTGAGGAGAATTCTGCCTTCCTGTTCAAGAGTTATACTCTTACCTGAAACAATGAAATACATGAATAACAGATTTACCTCTCACCTGAAACAATGAAATACATAAACAAAACACAGGTTTCCCCCTTTTACCAAAAGCAGTGTCCCTTATGGACCCTTTAGTAGCCAAAGCAGCGTAAAGAACAAGACAATTACTATTAATGTATATCAAGACTTCTGAGCATTACCAGACTCCAAAAACTACCTACAAAATCATAAAGACATACACCTAAAATAACACCAACATCTAGTTAAAACAGGAATATGATAAACACACCACTTGTATAAAGTAGGAATAATGTAAGTACAGGTAGTTCCACTTACCAGAACCAGGAAGACAGCGAGCACACTGGAAGACTGAGGTGGTGATGATGGTGGGTTAAACTGGTTCCCTGGAGTTGTGGTGGTAGGAGATACAGGAAACTGAGGTATAGAAAAGAGAGGAAGAGAGTCATTACTAACACTTCATCATATCTGCATCCATCATGGCAGGCAGGTCACTAATGCCTCCATCTTCTTCTGTCTGCCGCCACATTGAAGGTTCTCACTCTATGGTGGCGATGTGGTTTGAAACATGACAGAAGACTTGACTGCTTGCCTTTGCACATTTTCATTACACAATTCTTCGTAGGAAAACATCTTGCAAACTTACCCTAAATGTAATGTGACCTTTTGAAATTAAAGTCTTTTTTTCTGCAATCATTGCAGCCCTATCAACATAAGAAAACTTTTACTCAAGTACTTCCAGTTCAGTTCACCACTATGGAAGAACGCTAAGCATAACACCCTTACAAGCTCTCTTAGACTTTTCTGATACCTTAGGACACATTTGCTAACAGAGGCATAAAACAAATTGAGACAAAGCACAAATACTCACAGTTTAAAGTCCTGATGGCATGCTGCCCACTGCAGCCAAGGAGCTTGGCTTTGCCGCTCTTGCTGCGGGTGCTCGCTCCAAACAAGTGCTTAACCCCCTGTACTTTTAGCACTTTGTCCTAAAAGTGAAAAACCTCTTAAATTTCTTTCCGTTAGCGAAAACCGAGGTTAATGTAGGTCTTTTGTAAAAAGCGAGTGGCTTAACGCAGACTTTCCAAACGCAGCGGTGCCTTACTCGAAGCGTTCCAAGACTACTCAATACACCGAACAGCAGGCAAAGAAGACCAGAGACTCCTCAGACAGGAAGCAAATGCGGTAACCCGGACAGCTCTTCAACGTATGGTCTGGAAAGAGCTTTTTTGAGTGGCGCAGGGAGGGAGAAACCCCTCCAGCGTCTGCAGTCCCCCGGAGTTGAGGAAATGGAGGCTGGAATCAGGGTGGCCTAAATACTGGAGAGGAAACAGCTGTACAGAGAGAAAACTCGAGATCTGACGGGTTCTCTTCAATACGCAGGTGAGTAGGATCAGTGCACACACGTGAGAAAATGGCTCAAAGCTCGGGGAAGGAGCACCTGAACTTACTAGAGGGCACAATCAGCAGGGATCTTGGAGGCAGGGAGAGACCAGTCTGCCTCCAATCCACCCAGTACCAGGTGCACAGAAAGGCATTGCCTGAGGAGTGGGAGGAATTAACCCTAGACTAAGCTCTGCTCTGGTCTCACCTAACAAAGCTGACAGGATCAAACTATTTCCAGGTAACAAATGTATCCCAGAACAAACTTCAAGAGTCTTTCTTTAGAAGCCCCAGGTAGCCAGCACGAAAGTAAAATCCCAAGTCACAGTTTCCAACCCAAATTACCAGATGCAGAGAAATAGAAGAAAAAAATAAATCAGTCCATCCAGACCAATCCAGAGCTGATACAGGTGAAAAATTCTGCAGACAAGAACATTAAGTCAGTTCTTGTACAATGACTATATCCCATACGCCCAAAATACTAGAGGAAAAGACTAAAAATTGTTAGTAGAGAAGTGAAAGACATAGAAGCTCCCCTCAGCAGTGTATTTCAGTAGATCTGCCTTTTCTGCTCCCTACTCTGTCTCTGAAGAATCCTCTCATCATCCTGCACCTCTGATCTACACCCCACTTCTTCTATGTAAAATAATATTTAAAGAAAGAAAAAAAATGCAAGTGAGGAGACAGCAGAGAAATATCCTAAAATTACTAAAAGAAAAATTTGTTCACTGAGAATTCTATATATGAAAAAAAATCTTCCAATAATAAAGCTGTTTTTTTAAATGGACATACAGATGTGGAAAAAAATTATCAACAGAAGACCCATTTTACAAAAAATGTTGAAGGAAATCTTTTATGTAGAAGGAAAATGATTAGGTAGAAATATGGTAACCTATTCAAAGGGATGAAAAATATCACAAGTGGTAATATATGGGTAAGTATAATTTTTCCTACTATTTATATACATTTAATAAATTGATTATTAAATAAAAATAGGATGATATGAGGTTTTTAAAAAGGTAGAAATAAAATATGTGATAACAATAGCACAAAACTTAAGGGAGGGAAAATGAAAACATGTTTTTGTTCGTATTCTTGTGTCTGAAGTTGTATTATAGCAATTCAAGGTAGACTTGAAAAGTTAAATGTTTGCTATAAATCCTAAAGAAATGTCTAAAAAAAAGGAAAGAAGAGATATATTTAAATAAATGAGCAATAGTGATAAGTGGAGTCATAAAAAATAGTTCAAAAGAAAGCAAAAAGAAAAAAAACCCAAAAATAAAAACAAAGGTGAAAAATGGTAGATTTTAAATCTAACCAGATCAATCATTACATTAAATAAAGATAAATTAAGCATTCTAATTGAAAGGCAGCAATGATCAGATTAGATAAAACAAGGAAGATCCAGCTGTATGTTCTCTGTAAGAAAGCCATTTTTTTAGTTTATACTTATTTATTATAAGTTTATTATGTGAAAATCACTGTGGACAAAGTATTTTATTTTATTTTTAAATATTTATTTACTTATTTTTATTGAGGTAATGTTTTACACTGTTGTTTGTATTTTGTATATTGGAAGTATAGGATGCTCCCTTTCTGGTAATGTTACCATAGTGCTCCCACTACCGAAGTACCCATAGTCTACCATAGTCCATTGTGCTCCTTTCCCACTTTGTACTACCCCCTCTCCTTTCCCCTTCTGAATATCTCAGTTCTTTAGTCTGTTTTCAAGGTCTAGTTTTTGACTTTAGTTTTATCTGACCTTTTGTCTTATTTCTCTCTATTCTCATATTAGTGATATCGTCTAGTATTTGTATTTGTCCTTCTGATTTATTTTCCTTAGCATAATCTCTTCCAGCTCTATCCACATTGCTGGAGATGGCATGAGTTCATCTTCTGGGTTGCTGAATATATATGTACCACATCTTCTTGATCCACTCATCTGTTTTTTGTCACTTGGGTTTTTTCCACAGCTTGGTTATTGTGATTAGTGCTGCAATGAACATGGGTGTGCAAGTTTCCTTTCAAATTAATGTATTTGTTTTTTTGGATAGATACCTAAGAGAGGAACTATTGGGGCATATGGTAGGTCTACATTTAATATCTGAGAAATCTCCATACTGCTTTCCATAGGAGCTAGACCACTCTACATTCCTGCTAACAAGTATAAAAAGGTCCCTTTTCTCCACATCCTCACTCACCAATATTTGTGGCTTTGGTCTGTTTGAACTGGACCATTCTCATAGGTGTGAGGTGGTATCTCAGTGTGGTTTTGATTTGCATTTCCCTATAATAAGTGACAATATACTTTTTCTCTTCTGCCTGTCAGCCACCTGTATGTCTTCTTTTGAGAAGTGGCTATTTAGCTCTTCTGCTCATTTTTTGATTGAGCTATTTGTTTTCTTTTTATACCTTTGATATTAGTCCCTTGTTAGATATATGGTATGTGAATATTTTCCTCCATTCAGTTGGGTGCTTTTTTGCTTTAGTTATGGTTTTCTGCACTGTGCAGAAGTTTTTTAGTTTGATTGTAGTCCCAGCTATTTGTGTTCTCTTCCTGGCTGTTGGAGACATATCTGCAAAGACCGCACTGAAGCCTATCTCGTGAAGTGCTTTGCCTTTGTTTTTTTCTATGTATTTTATGGTTTCAGGCCTTACATCCAAATCTCTTATTCATTTTGAGTTGATTTTTGTGCATAGTATGAGATAATGATTTAGCTTCATTCTTTCGCAAGTGGATGTCCAGTTAAGAAAACCACTTTAAATATAAAGACACAGATAGGTTAAAAATAAAAGGGTGGAAAAATATCTGTTACTTAAATTAAAAATGAGGACTTAAGCACTATCAGTATTAGGCTGCTACACAGGGATCACAATGGAACTTGTTAAAAATACTAATTCCTCAAAAATGAGGAGACAAGGTCAGACTGGGGATACCTGGTGGGGAGGGGAGGTGGAGGGCTGAGGGAAGATGGGAGCACAAGGGACTGAGGTGATGGTGCACTGGTGAGATGGTGATGGGGAATACATGGGGATTACAATTAATGGCAAGTATATGTAAATTTTAAAATATTTTAATAAAAAAAATGAAAAAAAAAAAAAACCACTAATTCCTAAATCCAGACCCACCTATAGGAAATCAATATTTCTCTGTGGGGCCTGAGAATCTGTGTATTTTGAAAAGAGAAATAATAGGAGCGTCCTAAAAGTGGTAGGACAAGTGTTCTCCTAGGTGGCATTCTGTCCAGTGACATGACTTCTGAGGGAGAAAAGGATGGAAGGTTTTGTCCTAGACAGCAGGACTCCCAGCTTTAGGAGATACCTGGCTCACTGCAACTCAAGCCAGCACTCACCATGGACAACTATAGAATATGAACAATGAGGATGGATGAAAGAGATCTTCCATGTGTCTTACACAAATATAGAGGCCTTGGAGATTCCCTCCCTCACACCCACCCCTGGGCCCCCACCCCCACCCCCATGCCCAGGTAGGCTAAGGAGTTTGATTATGACCAGGATTGGATTTTCAACTCTGCTAGCAAGAGGAAACACAGGATATTATTTAATTTGTTTCATTTTCATTTCATTTCTATTTCTAAACCATAATTTATTTAGTCATAAGTGCCTTTATTTATTTCTTTGAACAATGTCCACAAATTTATGTTGACATCTTTTCAGACTATTCTCTAAAAATAAATTTGACTGGGAGTAAAATATTCTTCCAAGCCTTTTGTTTGGATTGCCATTTAAGAAATTAGCCCTTCCTGAGTTTTGGAATTTTGGTTTGCAGACTCACTCTGAGCCTCCCCTCTACTCTTTTCTAACCCTGACAGTTTGGTGGTGGTCTCTACCTAGCTCAGTCCTCCCATTCCGAAACCAGAAATGAGCTTGGGACATATTCCCTGCTCTTCCCCACTGGGGACCTTGAGAGATAGGATAGATCCTTTCAAAAATGTAGGAAATTGACTCTGTTCCTGGAGTGATATTTTCTGTTTGTTTCCCTAGGTTCACAGCTTCATCTGAAAGCATACTCTCTATAGAATGGAGAGCCCTGTCTGCCTTTGGCATCAAACAGGAAGTCTGCCTCTGCTCCAAGTCTCATTCACATATAGAACTTCGACCAAGCTCCCAGTCACTGCTGCCTATTTACAGAGCCCAGACAATGCATTAGTTATGTTTTCCTTTGTGTCTGGTGCATGGAGATGTTTATCTTATAGCAGACTCTGATTGGGTCTTTCTGGTTTTCTTTTTCTTTTCTTCCTTTCTTTTCTCTTCCCTCTCTTTTTCCCCCTTCCTCTCTCCCTCCCTCTCTCTCCTCCTCTCTCCCTTCTTTCTTTCCTTTCTTCTTCTCTCTGTCTCTTTCTGACTTTGTAAGTATTTCATCTGCATTTAGATCAGAAAGGTAAACTCACTGTCTTTGGGTCATTACTCTGAATGAATGCTCATCTAAATGGTAAATAAATGACATTTCTTCCAATCTTACATCTTTGGAGTAAGGATGTGCTACCATGATTGATTTCTCATCATTTCTTCACTTGACAGTCTGAGCATTTATGTCTTCTATTAATATTTGTAGTTTATTCTACAAGTTGGTGCTCATTGTTTTGTTAGAAATGGTATGTGTGTTTATGACCTGCTCTCTCAGATAACCTGTTAACTAACAGCTTAAAAGCAGAGACCATGGCTTGTTACTAATGTATTCCCCAAATGATATTCTCCTATAGCCACACACAGAAAGCTCAATAAATATCAATTATCAGATTGGTATATACGACACGTCTCAAATATCCTTAATTCCTCCATTAAATGCACTATGCTACTTAATAAACATAGTTATATATCCAGAGGTAATGCAGAAACACAAATTTGAGCCATTTTACACAATACACAAACAAGTACATAATTGACATTTTCAGAATATTTTGTTTTCTTGCTACAAGCTTTGAAAGTTAGTGCCTACTGACCTTTCAACTTGGAAAGTATTTTAAGTTGCCTCCAATCCTTTTCTCAGTGATAAGGAAAGAGAAATCCCCAGAAAAGGGCCTCCAGCCTTGCCCATCAGGAAGTCAGCTACCTGTGACCAGGGAGCCAAGCACATTCTTTCTCAGAGCAGGTGTTGGCCTACCCCAGCTCAGTAAGTGCCTGCAGGGCCTTTACTTTGGGGAGATAAAGCCTCAGCCTGTGTGGGGTCCCTTCCCCTCCCCCACAGAGCCATTTGTTCCTGGGGATACACCCCCCTCCAGGAATCTTTCAATGCTTTTCAAACCATGGGCAGGCACAATGCACCTGACCTTGTTCAAAGACAGGGGCTGCACTGCCTCAGGCGAAGAATGAAGAAATACAGAAAATTACATCTCTTTCCAGGCTTTTTTACCCATTGCATGGAAAGACTCCTGTGTTTTCAACCAAAAACACTTATTAGTTCTCTTTTTTTTTTCTTTTCACTCTAGTAAATTAATTAATGCACACCAACAGTTGTTAATGATTCAGCAATAAGAAGCTTCCTTTTGATTAGATGCAGCCAGTGGGAAAAGATGCAAAACTCTGTGTCCTCTGTGTTTTAGATCATTTATTTACCTCTGAGAAAAATGTTCTTTGTGGTCCCCTTGTTGAATCAGTACTGGACTTTGTGTAAAGCATGTTTTATCCTGTAGAAGGACTCTTTAGAGAGCATTTACTCAGAGGAACACATGTCTGCAAAGTGTGCTCACTGAGGTGGGGGTGGCTGCTTATAAGGTGTGACATCTGCAGAAGAAATACAGTCAAGCACCTTAGCCACCTAGTCCTTCCCAACACAGGACTCACTCACAAAACAAAGTAGAAGTCTAGCTCCTGCTCAGAAGGCTGTTTACTCAGAACTCTACCACCCAAGGGTACCTGCATTTAAATTATAAAATGGGGAAAGGGAAATGTGACATCAGTGTGAGGTCACCACTGCCATCCTCCTCTCCCCACCCCCTCGCCCCCAACTTGTGAGCAGTGCCTGGCGCAGAGAAGCACAGGCTATAATTAGAGAAATCTATGAGACATGTGTGTCCATAGAACTCTGTGAGAAAATGAGGGCTATTCATCAATAACAATTTGCTCAGTGACTGAAAGGTTATCCTTTTATAAGGTTTCCTTTCAAGTTTCTGCTTAAAGACAAACTGGAAAGTCACTATATTTCTAAATCCCTGTAAAATGGATTTAAAACTGATTGGCAGATATAACACACATGTGTGAAACAGGAGTGGGACACCGGGAAGTGCTTTCATGACTTTTTCAAGCGAGTTCAAAAGGTGAAATATGTAAACGTGAGATCATTCTTAGAGAAATAAGTACCGTTGACTATATTTGCTGGAAGATTTAGTTTTAAACATTAAGACTCGAGAGGCAGGGGACTAGCGCTACTTGACTTGGCAGAGCCTTTTGGTGAGAGAGGATGTCCTGAATGAACCCCACAAACTCATGTTTTAGGGACTCCACCCCAACCCTAGGCCAAAGAGATCCAAGACACCAGGGACTACAAATCCCATAATATCATCACCACCCAAGGGAACCACTCAGCTGTAGCTGTTGGTACTTCAGACTGGGTTAAGGTCACAGAGGGTACGAACAGCCAGCAGCCGCTGAGCAGACATGCAAGTGAGCACACCTTCTGATGACTCCAGCTGCCCCAGCTAATGCCAAGAGGTGCAGAGACAATCTGTCACTGCTTTGTCCTGATCTGTTTTCAATTTGTTTTTGCACAGAGTACAAGCAAAAATGTGAAGGGAACAGGAGGTACCATTGAAAGAGTTTTCATTGGCTCAGAAAAATAGAATGAATGATCCCATAGAAAGACCTGGGATATCTGCTACGTTGCTTTAGTGGCCTCTTTATCTAATTTTGGGTTCCTATACGGTGGCTTATTTAAAGAGCTTTTCAAGACAAAACTGTCTTTTTTTTCAATTTGTCAACTGAACATTTTTTAGGCATTGATGTTTTAATATCTGGATTTTTATAGATGTTATTGGATTTTTATAGGCTTTATCATGTTTTTTTCATTCATCTTGCACTACAATATATTTTTTACTATCTCCTTAGGAAGCAATTATTATTATTTAAAGTTTCTTTACTTCTTTAAGGTCTTTAATTCTTAAGAATTTTATTTGAATTTATAAAAATAATTCATTGGGTAACAGAGAAATGGATAAAATTAACAGTTTGTTTTTCTCTATATTCCCATCAAATTACAGTTTTTAAAAGCATGTTCAATCCCAAAATTTCTTAGCTGCTACCTGTCTTATAGATTTAGGTAAAACTTGATCTAAACCCTAGTTCTGAGGATCTGTTATTTCTGAGAAAATTAACTTCACCTTAGTGAGCTCTGCTGACTTTTTGGATGAATGATTGAGGAAGTCAGCTGCAACCTGTAGGATCTTTATTAATTAAGATTTTTATTGTAAAACTTTGTACATAACAAACTTGCAATAATATGGTATGTTTTCTCTCCCCATCGTGCACTTATCACCTCACTACACTAAAGAACTAAAAAGAGTAACTGAAAACAAAGACTGGCATGCTGAAAGCAGGTGGGTAAGTGAAAATATTTTAATTCTTAGAAATGAAAGAAAAGTTAAAAATAGTGGCACCACACCAGTCCCCATTAGTCACAGGACTGCTGTGGCTACTTCCCCCGAGAAATACCACAAAAATTATCAAAACTCATAAATAAGGGGGGAAAGTAGGCAGCACAACCTCTCAGTGCCATCCAGGTGCAAAATCACCTCAAGACTGTCCAGGAGAATGTACCTGATTACCCAGTATTTATTACTGGTTAAAGATCGGATGTCAACTTGTGACTTTTTGTCTGTTAGAAATGAGAATAACTTTTGTCCATTGAAAAACATAACACCTAGGGCCTCCCCTGGTGGCGCAGTGGGTTAAGCAACGCACTACGAAGCAAACCGCAGCCACTGCAGCACGAGTTCGATCCCTGCTGCCGGCCAGGGGG
>JAGFMF010011870.1:2841106-2863313 GCA_019455555.1 Galemys pyrenaicus
GCGAGGATGTGGAGAAAAAGGAACTCTCTTACACTGCTGGTGGGAATGCAAGCTGGTCCAACCATTATGGAAAGCAGTATGGCAGTTCCTCAGTCTACTGTTATTCTTTTTAACACAATGTTCCATGGAACTTTAACACTTCCAGATTTGATTATTCTACTTTCACAACATCAGTTCTATGACCCAATCTATCATTCATGAGAAATGTTGGCAAAGGGGCATTTTTCTAGAAACTTTTAAGAGTTTGCTTTATGCCTCTGGACCAAAAAGGACAGACTGGCTACTGGCATCCTCGTAACTTGGCCCATTTATGTGTGACATTCAAGAACCTCTGAAGGCAGTACAGTCAGGCCTTGCACAACAGGCACTGAATGGAAAAGTGTTACTGGAGAACTGTATGATTAGAGAAACTTATGATCTTAGGTTATTGGAAGCAATCTCTCATTGGGGAAAAGAGAAACTAAGAGACATGCCAGTGTCCTTTCTGTAGTTTACGTTATGGTTTGTTCATTGTTGACTCTTCAAAACAGCAACATAAAATCTGTAGATTAATTTGAAAAGTTACGGAAGAGTCCAAGAGACTGAACATACAAATAGACAATAGCCAGACCATATATAAGAGCACAACTCTGAGTCCCAACCCCTGCAGCAACCAGCCCAGGAAGCCAAATCACAATCTCTGTAGCAATTAGCTCCAAATGATCAGGACTCAGTCAATGACTACAAGCTCCCCTGATTTGGGGGAGCGCACACACACACACACTTACATACTCACATATTCATACAACCAACCAACCAACTAACTAGGACCAAATAAAGAAAGCAAAATGTGCTCCTCAAACTAATTTCACAGGATGCCCAACCTCTTCTTAGCCTACCTGTGACATTTCTGTGAGGCCCTCAAAAGTCTCAGCATATAGAAAGCCTGCTTTCATTTTTTTTTTTTTTTTAATCTAAAGGTTTCCCACTCCTTACTTGCCAAATGAGAGTGATGGTGGTTGACTCACTTGCCATAGCAGGCTCTGAATAAATAACCTTGTTTTCATCTGGGTTCCCTTCCTTTATTTCCACAGGTATTTTTGAAGTTTTTAAGAGTCTGGGCTGGGATTTCAAGGCAAGTCTTGAAAAGCAGGAACTGGTTGGAATGGGCCGAGTTTATGACATAATAGTTTTGGAAGGTACTGTAAGGTGAGCGTCTTGAAAGTATTCAGTTGATGAGAAGTTGTTAACCTTGAAATGCAAGCAATTTAATAAGCTCATGGTCTTATTTTTTCCAAGAGGAGGTAATCCCTGGAGCCAAGAGCTAGGTCACTTTTGTTTGTTGTCAGTAATATTTAACATAGGGAGAGAAAAGTATGCCTGATCCTAGATATAGTTAACACTTAGAATAGGACATTATGTTGACTTAAATTCCTGGGATTGAGAAGGAAAAACTTTATTATAATGTCCATCCTTGAGCTTTTCTTCATTCAAACTGGATAACATAGTCACTTGAACAATGTCCTTAAGAACATAAACAATATTCATCCTTTGCTAGTGTTGTACTAACCTAGAGTACTAAACATGGATTAGTTCTACAGTTTGTGACATTGTTTTTCATCTCTTATTTTTTTTTAAAGATTCATTTATTTATAATACAAGAGCTGGGGGTACCCACCAGAGTCCAGGGCAGTGAGAGGATTCACCAGAGACAGAGTGGGGAGCAGAACAGGCAGACTGACTGAAACACACTGCTGAGGGGAGCAGCGGGCAAGGCAGGAGAGGTCTGCTGTGCCATGTGGGTCTCCTCCCTGGTCGGTGGCAAGGATTGAACTCGTGCTGCAGTGGTTGCGGCCTGCCTCACAGTGAGTTGCTTAACCCACTGTGCCACCAGGAAGGCCCTCATCTCTTATTCTAACATGTATCTATATGTGGTAACTAGAAGGATCTGTGAACTCAGAGGGGGCTGAGACCCAGGAGAGGAAGAGAAGGAACAAGCACATAATTGGTTTGTAAGAATTTAAGCTTTACATTTATGTCTCAAAAATATATCCTTTGAGTTTTGGATCTACATATCCAACTTCCCACAGAACAATCTTATCAGGATGTCTTACAAGCCCCCTCAATCTGCACATCAAAAATTGAAATCTTCTGCAAAGGTTTGCTACTCCAAATATCATACTGGCCTTATGATCTTGACCAGCACCATATTCCAGGAAGCTGTTACTATGGTTTAGATTAACACTCAATCCAAGATAAACTTCTTTTCCATCTAGCTAAGGAAATTTGCTCAAATTGTGGAACTCAGGGCCTGAGCAATGGGGATAAGGAGAGTTGATAGGATGATGGAAACTTACATCTCTTAAAATCTTACCAGTCCTGACTACAGAAGTAATATCAAAGAACAAAATTCAGTCAGTACATGATCATCTCAGGTATGGTAACAGAAACTAGGAAAAACAAAGGTAATGAACATTTCAGAGCTTTAGGTTTCATTTTTTTCTAAACATTCTATTTAGCATAGCATATGTATACCTATATATATCTGCTCATCTCTCTCTCCATTTTGTCTCCTTAATTCCAGTATTTTCAACTGTTTTATGATCATTAGGAGACAACTTTAATTATGTGAATTCCATGATGGATGGTATCTGTATTTATGCACACACACATACAAATAATATTTTTTGATGGAAACAAAATACCAAACTGATAGATGTTTAAAGCAACTGAGGGGTCTCTGCTGGCTGCAGGATTCCTGTTTCCTAGTAGGAAAAACTGATAGAGAACATAGAGTTCTTATAATAAACTTCATAACAGCAGCTTAGCCATGAATAATTTTTTAAAAGTCACTTGACTCTGCAAACTGGTTAGAGCAGAAATATTTTAGTGGTATTTCAAGAGCTTAATGTCAACAATCAGTGTCCAATAAATGAAAATTACTTTTAGTGATACATCTGGAAATATGATTTTTTGAACCAAATTCTCTTAAGCTTTGCATAAAATCTGGACTTTTATTTTTACTATGTTTCTGTTATACAAACATCTGATATTTGTTGTAGAGGAAAAGAAAATAAATTAGACACTACTTATAATATTGAAAAATGAGTAAATGTTAAAATATATTAAATTTACTGTTTGCTCATCAAGAGACAGAAAGCAAGCAAATAATTTACTTAAGTGAAACAATTTTATTTGAAGAAAGGGCAATATTAATAAGCCAAAAGGAGAAAGGGAATATACTTTGAAATGGGTAGCATCACTGGAATGAAAAATATAAATGAATCCATAGCTACTTTGAAGGGAAAAACACTCATCTGAATGAAAAATTTGTGAAATTCCTATAAAATTCCAATTTAATCTTCATTCTTTTCTGTTTACACATTTCACTAATGTTTTTTGAGGACCTATTCCTGTACTGGCAATTTGTACGACATCGGTGATATTTAGTGACTATGGTAGACATAGATTCTTTTTTTCATGAAGGTTACATTTAGTGGAATTTTCATTAATTATTTCATGTACTCATGATATTACAGAAAATGAGGTTTAGTTCTGTGACAGGAAACTTAAAAAAGATAATAAGGGTTTAAACAACTGGCTGTTGTAAATATATATCATCCAGACCTCATTATCACCTAGTATAATGAAAAACCTCAAGTTCTTTTATCTTGCAGCTCTGCCATTCATAACCAGTGAATATATTTAGTTTTTGAGTCTTTCTTTCATTATTGTTTGTACCTACTGTCTGTTCCCGCTTTCCTATTGTGTAGTACTCCATTCTATGAGAGTACTACAGTTCATCATACTCCAAATGAGGGTCTTTTGGACTTTAGGACTTTAGTGATGAAAAGGCTACATTTTTAGTGAGTTTTTGTGGACAATGACCTTTCATTTTACTTGAGTGAATGTTCAGGCATGGGAATATTGCTTCATATAGTTATGTGTATAGTCAACTTTATAAAATCTGTGAAACTATTTTTAGAGAGGTGGGGCCATTTTGCATTCTCACCAGCAAGGTCTGAGGTTCCAGCAGCTCTGTGTCCTCATCAACATATAGTATTGTCCTTGATGAACTCTTACCCGTTGCAACAACATGGATGGAGATTAAGAGGATTATGCTAGATGAAATAAGTGAGAAGGAAAAAGACAAATGTTGTTTGATCTCATCCATTTCTGGATGATAAAGGAAATTGTTAGACTGGCAATAAAATGGTGGTTACCAGAGGGGAAGGAGTGAAGAAAAGAATAGACAGAAGGTGCTGATTGGCTTGTGGTGGACTGTGAATCAATATTTGGTGGCAACTGTGGTGAGAAAATGGATTCTTGGAATCTATATAGCATTGTAAATTAATGTTATGTCAATTAAAAAAATTCATTGTGTTCTTATTGTTGAGTTTTGAGAGTTCCTTATGTATATTGACTATAAGTCCTATGCCAAATATAGGACTTACAGTCCTAGCTTTTTACAATATTTTATAAAATAATTTCCCCAGTCTATATTTGTCTTTTCACTCTCTCAATATTGTTTGTAGAGCAAATGTTTATAATTTTGATAAAGTCCAGTTCATCAATTATTTCTGAATAATGCTGTATATCTTAAAATTGGATTTTTACATGTTAGTAGCCAAATTTACAAAAAACAAAAGAATAAATTCTTCCTAACAACAACAGATTATCTACAAGTGGTATATTAGCAATATCTCCTAAATGTGACACAAAAAAGAAGAAATTAGCTAATTTATGTTGGGAGAATCAAATTAGAGTTATGAAAGATGAGACTGTAATCCAATAATACTAATTTTAATAACATGTACCAAAGTATTTTAGATTTTGCACAATAATAGCATGTAAGTACATGAACTAAAATGCTTCCTGGGAGTTTCAAATACCTATTCATATATTAACCTATTTGCTTATTTTAAAAATTTGACTGAGTACCTACTATGAGCCAGGCGCTGAGTTTTAGATGTGGGTACAGATATGAACATGATATGAGTCAGAACTTTGGACAAATAAATCAACAGATTAAAACACAATGTGGTGAGAACTATGGTTGGCATATTTTCAAAGTAAACCATGCTTCTTTTTTGCACTCGTAATGGCTACATCACACTTATCTCTTTGCAGTTATTTATTTGTGTGACTTGATTTAATGTTTATCTCTCTCATGATGTGCTCCAGGAGTATAAATCTGATATATAGTTTCTTAATTGTGGCTGGCACATAATAGCAGCTGGATTAACAGTTGATGAGTAAATATAGAGCTTGCTATAGAAGTACAAAGAGGAGGAGTTGCTAAATCTGCCCCTGGCAGATTTGAAGACTTCATAAAAAAAGGTGACATTTGAAGTAAGATATGAAACTGAGGAAGGAACTTGCTATTTGGGGTGGGATCGCACTGGGGAGAAAGAGGAGGACAGCATTCCAGCAGCATGCACAGTCTGAGCCATGGATGCATGAAGTCACATAACACTTGTGTGCAGGACAAAACATAACACAAAACCTAACACATGTGGGCAGGCTAATCCTGCATAAGGAAGGGTTGGGGTGGGGAGTGAAGTCCACATGGAATGCTGGGATCAGGCTAGGAAGGAAAAATCTTGGCTATCATTTGAACTGCATAGCAATGGAGTTGGGGGAAACTGAAGGATATAAAACGTAAAGTGACATGATCACTTCTGTCATTCTTTTGAAAAAAATTTACTGATGTGTCATTGACTTAAAACATTATGTAAGATGTACAACAGTATAAGTTGATGTCCATATACACTACACCATTATCATCACTTAAGATGGTTTCCACCCATAATGTCACAATTGAGCCTTTGCAATCCTTCAAAAGATGGGACCATGGCAGCTGACTGGACAGTGGAGTTAAGGCAGCTGCTGGATCCTTTGTAAGAGATGACAAGTGTGTGGTGGAAGCAGAAAAGATGTTGTAGAAAGACAGATCTGAAAGCTATTCTAGGAGACAGAATTTATGGGACTTGGTGATTGATAAGATACAAAGGGAAAAGAAGGAAAAATTAATATTTTAATTTAATTGATGTATGTTGGGAGTTAACATTTGAATTCCCCCTCCCCTCCCCATTTAATATGTACTGCATGTTCTCTAGAAAATATACTAAAAGGAAGAAAACAAACAAACAAAAAATTATCTGTTATCCAGGACATTCTTTTAAATGTCCAGTCATTCTTTTAAAATAGGAATATGCCCAAAAGACACAAAAACAGTGATTCAAAAGAATACCTTCACCCCTATGTTTATAGCAGCACTCTTTACAATAGGTAAGACCTGGAAACAACCTAAATGCCCAAAAACAGATGAGTGGATTGGGAAGCTGTGGTACATATATATACATGATGGAATACTATTCAGCAATCAAAAAAGAAAAACTAGATGCATTCATAGGGACATGGATGGAACTGGAAGGGATTATGCTCAGCGAAGTAAGTCAGAAGGCAAAAGAAAAATACCAGATGGTTCCTCCCCTAGGAGGGATATAAAGGAACCAAATAAGGATCAAGGGAAAGAATAAGAACAATAATAATAATAACAATAAAGACACAAAAACCAAAAATGAAAAGACAAGGACAAATTGGGGACACTGGTGGGGAGGGAGGAGAGGGAGGGTTGAGGGAAGAGGGGAGCACGGGGGACTGAGGTGATGGTGCACTGGTGATATGGTGATGGGGAATACATGGGGATTACAACTGATGTCAAATATATATAAATTAAAGGGGGGCGGAAGAAATATTTCTACAAAAAATAAAATAAAATAATATAAAATATATTTTGAAAAGAGATCCTAAGAATTTGATCTCCACCAGACACTGGGAACATCATGAGCTGCATTAGTGAAGTTTATTTTGAACCAAATTTTAAGTTTTGACCAAATTATTAGCTGAGTCAATTAAAGAAAAAACTACATATATGGGTTGCAAGAGAAGAAGGACGCCCCCCCACCCCCGAAACTAAATAAATGGCAATGATGACGCCCAGAACATGCTCTCATTAGTACCAGATTCCAGCTGAAGATGTAGCCTGCCCAGTCTACAGGTTGGATTTGATTAATTCATGTTCGGTTCATTCGGCCGTGCTGAGCCCTGCAAGAAGAAGTCACGCACACTGATTCCCTCCCGTGTTCTAAGAGTGCTAATTATTTTTGCCCACTTAAACCTTGAGCTTGTGTAGACCCACGCACATAAACTAAATAACAGAAACTTTCTGAGATCCAGAAGCTGTTAATAAAAATTAAGTTATTCGAGGACCTTCCAAACAGAACTGGGAGGGAAATTTCAAAGTATGGGTGAGAGGAAGATATTTTTATGTTGCGAAGGAGTAGAATATGGGGGAGAATAAAGGCAGGAAGATTCAAAGGAGCACTTTCCGTAAGGAAGCTTTAAGAACGTTAAGTCCAAGGGAAGAGAGGAATCCCAAGGGCGAGGCAATTGTAGCGACTGAGGCTGCTGCTTTCGAGAACGTAGACCAGCAGGCTAATTATTCCGCTCAAGTAGTACCAGCGGTCGCGAGATCTCGGCTCCCTCTCAGTCAAATCCGTGCACTTCCTCGGTAACCTGCTGGTGAACTTAACCCCACACCGCCCCAGAAGCTCAGAGCGGGAGCTGGGTGGGCGGTGATCGGGTTCCACACTGAGGTTCGGGATTGGTAGTGAAAAATCCGGCAAAGTCCAACGTGATTTACAACAAGCAAGGGAAAAAAAAAATCAGTATCTCCTGCAAGATTGGAGGCTTTGCTTCAGGGAAGGATGTGGCTGAGGGTAGGAGAATGGTGACCTGGGCTTTTCCCACCAACCCCCACGACTCCCACTTTCTCTTTGAAGACCCGCCTTCCACGCTCTCTTGCTGCCCTGCCTTCTGGATCGTTCGCCAGGCAGTCTGAGTCTACTGCAAACGGCAATTGGTCTAGGTCTAACCTGGATTCGGAGTCGATTTGCCTTTTAAGCTCTGGGTTTTAGGGTCAGTGAGTTTCGCAAGGCTCTGGGGGTGGGGTGGGAGGGTTAAGATTTGTCTGCAACCATTTCACACAGTCAGGCTTTCCATCACTCAGTGGCAACCCAGGCTGCGGCGAGCGGCGCAGAGGGTCGCTCACAGGAAGGAATCCGCGCAACCTGAGCAAACACTGCACATTTCGAAACCTTACTAGGAACCGGATTCAAGGGCAGGTCTCAAAACCTCCCGGTTCTGCCTGCCGGCCAACTCACCCTGCCCGCCGCAGAGCGGAATCAGGGGCCCACCTGCGCGGGGCCTTCTGCTCCTATGGGTCAGAGTTTGCAGACTAGGCGCTCAGGCTGACTCTCTCCGAGTTGGGGTCGTGCGCGCGGGGCCAATGAGAGCGCCCAGAGGAAGATTCTGCTCCCTTTACCCCTCCCAACCCTGTGAGCGCTGATTGGTCCCGCGGCCGGGGCGACCAGGCTGGCCCGCAGGGCTGTAGGAGGCGGCAAGTGCCCGCCGCGAGTGGGAGTGGCGCGCGTGCCCCCCTCACCCCCCCGCCCCTTCCCGCCGCGCTCCCTCCCTTTTTCCTTACTCCTCCCTCTCTCGCTCCCTCCCGTCCATTCCCCCGCTCCAGCCGCGCGCTGGTGGGGCTCCGCATTGCACACTCTGGGGGCGCCGCAGTGTTCGTGGGATGGGGCAGCGGGCTGCCGCTGGCGGCCGGAATCCGCGCGCAGCCCGGGTGAGTAGAGACGGACTTCCCGGGAGAGCACAAAAGGAGATGGGGTTGGTGCCAGAGGCCGGAGCTAAGGCGAGGCCTGGGCCAAGCAGGGAGCAGGCAGAGTCCTTGAGAACTGCCCAGTGGTAGGACAGATGCCCTGAGGCCAGCAGAGCTAGGAACCTCACCTCTGCATCCCACTCAGGGGTTTAGCCAGCCCCGAGTGGGCAACCGGCGCCACGCGCCACCTGGGCAGTCCAGAGGGGCGTGTGTTTGCGTGTGTGTACTGTTGGCGCGCAGAGGGTGAGATGGAGATGTCAGGAACTGCCAAGTTCAACGCTGGAAGAATCTTTCCCAAGAGTAATTCAGCACCTTCCCAAGGCCAAGCATACATCCACCTGGAACTCCAGACAGAGGGAAATCCTGGGCTGCAGCGATGTGGGATGTGGCAGTGCCCCACATGTTGCTGCGGGGAGGGCAGAATGAGGGGTTGGGTGGGTGGCAGCGGTGGCGGCCGCACCCTCCCAGAGCTGCTACCTAAGGTTCCTTCAACTGAGATGTCTCTAGTTCGAATGAGAATGTGCCAGGCACACTGACCACCCACCCGGGCTGCAGGGCAAGGGGGTCACCCACCCACAGAACCTGGGCTTCACCTGGGCTTGACTCACCTGTTTGTCTCTCTGGTAATAGCAGTTAGGTTAATTCACTTTTGGCTAAAGAGCCTATTTTACCTAAAGTTCTCCATCAGTCTATCTTACTTGCTCTGACCCCCACCACCAACTCTTCCCCCACTATCTACCCTACTCTTCCTCCTTCAGAACTTGGTGTTTGAACATGATTGTATCTGGCCTGGTCCCTGGCATCTTAAGTGTCACCAATCAGTTGGCATTTCTTAGGGGACTCCAAGGACTTGCTATACTAGGGATAGGAGGGCAAGTTAAGGGAGAGCTGCTCTTTGTTAGAGATTTGTTAGTACAATAGCATTGACCTCCCAGCTTATGTGACAAAAAGAATGTTAAACTTCTCCCTCTGGTAACCTACCCAAGGTGTGACCTCCAAAATTCAATTTTCTTTGTGGGAGGCTAGGGAGTTTAGATTCTCCAGGGGGAAGCTTATTTCTTGTTAAAATGACTTATGGTGACATACACTTTGTTCTGCTCTGCTCTGGCCAGCCATTGCAGATGCCATGATATTATTAGACCAATTCCCTTAAAGCCATTACATTTTCTTTAGAATGAGAGGAACGTGAGGTAGTTGCTTAAAATTTTGGATCTGTACCTTATTTCTCTAGAAGACAGTAATGGTTACTGTATATGTGCTCACGTGTACCATGTTTGCAAAAGATATTTGTGCAATCGTCCATGAAATGGCTTAATGCACATTTATGTTAAACCCATTTAAATGTAAAACATCTATCTGTTTTCAATTTTAGTTTCCACCTTGACCAAAGGCACCGACTGAAACAGGACTTAAAAAAGGCTTCCTTGCTTAAACAGAGGTTTTACAGAACTCTAGCCCTGAGACAAAAAAAGGTAAATACAATTCATCAGTCGACATTTTGAAGCTGTTGACAGTCTTTGAAGATGAATATTTATAGCACAGAATGCATAAATGGGTCTGATTATAGCAAACAATGCCAAGTGAAAAGCATACAGTGCATCATGCTGTACAGTTTACATGACATATTGAGACCTATATGATAGTATCTGGAGGAAGTAACGTTTTTATCACCCCCTTTTTATAGGTGGTGTAACTGAGGTTCTCAGAAATTGTGACTTTTCCAAGGTGAATAGCAGAGTTCAAGGCAAGTGTTTTCCCAATTTCTTTCCTCACTTGCTCTTTTTCTCTGGGCTACATCTTTCCTACTTGTAATATCTGCACCTCTTTTTAATATTGCACTCAGCTTCAGAAGCTTTATGTACTCTTCCCAATTGACTTTGCTCTCTACCAAATATCACTTAGCTCCCAGCAGGGTGTGGGCTGATAAAAATTTAAGGAGAAAGGTAATAATGGTGAAGTAACTACCCTTTTAAGGAGGTATTTTCCTTTAAAAATGTACAAATAATCAAAGCCCTAAAGAATGATGTCTTAACAGTAGTTTTTCAGGAAAACCAAGGGACCAGTAGTGACAGAGATGTTTTAAAATATAGTCTTCCCTCATAAAAAGAGTTCAGAAACTCTACAGACAATTACAATAAAGTCCTGATAAGTTTTATTAGTGTCATTCTTATTTTAAAAAGAACTGCTAAATGGATGTAATAAAACCAGAACCCCCTGGAAAAAAGACACCCACTTATCAAAAGTCCTGAAATCTTCATAATCTGGTATACAAATGCAGAAGAAGACGTTTATTAAAAAGATCTTTTTTTTTCCTTGCATAGCTAGCAATAAGGAGCTTAAAGATATCTCCTGATTATTTATTAAAAGCATATCATTTTAAGAGCTTTACTTGGAAAAGTATTGCTCACAATACCAATTTGTGATGAATAACATTTTCCAAGATATAGAGAATTAATTTTGTCTGTAAAAATGTAGGTAGGTATTGGGTTTACTAATAATAAATCTTGGTTCTGAAAAAGCCTTGGAGTTCAAGTTGTCTTCACATATTCTAACTGTGAAACTTCAGAAAGTAACTGAACCTCTGTGCTTCAGTTTTATTATGTGTAAAGCATGAGTTATAATGGCAACTACCACATATGGGCTTTCAATTTTATCGATGCAGCAATATTTAGTGAGAACCTACTATGTAGCAAAACTAGGGATACATGGGCAAATTCCCTGCCAATGAAATTTACAGTCTATTACCAGAGAGTTAGTGACATGAAGTATGTAAATTGATTAGCGTGGATCATGACACCTAGTCAGTGCTCCGTGATAGTTAGCAGTTGGTATCATAAATTCATTCAGGAAATGTTCACTAAATGCCTTGAAGAGGCAATGCATGTTGAAACATATAATGTTAACTAATCAGCATATAGATGTATAAATTTGACTCAGCTAGATATTCTAGAGGAGAGAGGACCCCAAAAAAGACATCAAGTAAATAATTAGTTATCTAAAAGGAAATGTTAGGGAAAACAATAGATATTATTTAAATATTTAAATATTTAAAAAATGAAAACAAATTACCCACTGTAGTGGGGAGTGTAGAAATGACCATATGGGAACCCAAAGGTGATAAGAAAAATGTAACACTAAATACATAGGGGGAAAAAAAAGAGAAAAGACTCTTACATGTAATGAGAAAAGAATATTTGAAGGGTCTGGTTATTAAACTGAGCTCATAAAGGGCAAAAGATCCAGGCACACTAGAAATGAGATAGCCAAAACTGAATTTGAAAAAAATAAAAATCTTGCAGTGGATTCCCAAAACAATAATAAAAGACTCTTAAATACTATGAAATGAGAATTGAGGAAGTGCTTGGCTTCCATTGTACCAAACATAGATAAAAAGAGAACACAGTGTAAAGGAATTCTTTGCTTCTGCTTTTGCTGGGTAATATTCCTACACCTAGGCTTCCTCAAGCAATAAACACATTGGAGGTAATAGATGAGGAAATGGCAAGTGCTCAGGATATTCCAGATCTAATCAACAGACTAAAATCCTATATTACCAAGACCAGATGGCCATCACCCAAACGTGTTGAAGAGACTTAGTGTGTTAAGTGATGGCTTTCTAGGGCATTAACTGGTAGAACTGGGTGCTCAGGCAGGGTTCCAGAACCATTTAACCAGACCCATGTTCTATGCATCGGTGTCCTATCTGGAATTAAGCATTAAAAAAAAAAAATCATAGGTTACAATAAAGCAACTTATTTTGCAGAAAGAGAAAAATGTTTTAGAATTAAGGAAGGAAACATGTTTGTACTAATGTGTTACAGAAAATGTAGTATCTTTAACTTTCAAAATCCTGACCAGGTTTCAAATCCCAGTTCTCTCCCTATTTATGATCTTTTATATGACCAAGAAAAAAGGGACAGATAGGCACTTTGGAGAAGTAGTTTGGGGATGGTCTTATGAAACATTTACAGATGGTTTGCAGTTGTTATGTCTGAGTAAAAACCAAACCAATAAACATGATCTAAAGGAATAACTTAAAAGACAACCTAAATGAGAAGAAAAATAATAGGAGATTAGTCAAAATGGAAGGTTGATAAGTGTACTTGGAAAAAGTAATCCCAAGTGTATTTCTAAGATATGGTTATAAATTCTACTCCAATTGTCAGTTAACATAACTGGACAAAATTCTCTCAGCTCTCTGAAAAAACAGTTAAGTCCACAAAGTTAAAGTTAATATTAAAAAAAGGGTAGGCTATGGAACTCTATAGAGTGTGATATTATTTGTACTTACCTGTTCATCTCTCTGTATGGAAAGAAATGCATCAACATATTAGCAGCAACCATCACTGGGTATTATGAGATTGTAAATTACTTTATTGTTTTCTTTTAAGTATTTGCCAAATTTTCCACAGTGAACATGTATTTCTCTTATAAGGAAAGGTGTTATAAAAATAAGATGTAGTATTATAACCTCAAATTTCATGTAGTCTTACTATAAAAAAGGTTCATTTGATTATCACTTCTATGTTTTCTGCAAATCTGTAGTTGAAAATTAACTGCATTTTCCCTTGAATTTTCTGTATATAAAAGGAGCACATTTAGGGGCCTCTCTGGTGGCACAAGGGGTTAAGTTGCAGCTTTATGAAGCTGTCCATAGCCACTACAGCATGCGTTTGATCCCCAGCCAGGGAGGTGACCCACATGGTGCAGCAGACCTCTCCTGTCTTGCCTGCTGCCCCCCTCAGCAGTATATTTCAGTCAGTCTGCCTGTTCTGTTCCCCACTCTGTCTCTGGTGACTCTGCTCACCCCTGTACTTCTGGCCAGAACCAAAGTTATTATATGCATAAATAAGTCCTTAAAATATTAAAAAAAGGAAACATATTTAAATAGTTTATTTGTTGTATTTGCTATTGGGAATGTAATATGACTAAAAAAAATCAACATTTGTTCCTTCCTTAGTTAGTGGGAACTGGGAAATCAATAGGGATCTTTTTTTTTTTTTTTGCCATAACTATCAGGAAATGAAGAACCAAGTAAATGGAAGCATTGCTGAATCCTCTCTACTCTATAAGCACTATGGTGATGAGGGCCAAATCTGTGTCTTCCTTCTCTGACTCTACAAAACTTGCCTTGGTACCTGATAACAGAATATAAAGAACACTACTTTGGAAAGATTAAGGTTCAAGGAATAGAACCTTCTTTAGACATGGTGAGACTTTCTGAAGTGCCTGCTAGAAGATCTTAGAGTCAATGAATTTACTTCTAGTATTGCCTTTGGAGGCCCATGGCACCAGAAGGTTGTGAAGCATGGGTGTTCCTTTGTGGGATTTGTGAGTAGTTGTGCAGTATAGCTCAGATGAGAGCCATGTTGGACAGGCATGCAGGCCATCCTGGTTTAGAGACCTATATTTAGAGACCCAATGGCTTCATAGACCATTTCCAGGATCACACAAGTGATGTACAGGTTTCCAGAATCATGGTTCACAGAGACACTCCAGATATGATAGCTCTGTCACAAGTAATTTCTATTTCTCTAGGCGTACCAATTAGGGGGTCATTGTTATAACTGGTGACTAGTTACTAAAACTAGTATCCTAGCTGACATTCCTGTCTATTCATTCTTATTCTTTCTTTTGCCAAGAAAAGATGCAGGTTAAATGAAAAATAGCTTAAAAACATTTAGTATGTATGTATGTGATAACTACATAATGAGCTTGTAGGCAAAAATTTTACAGGTGAAATCTTCATGTTTTGATAGACATTGTAGAAGCTGTATATGTAAGAATTCTTAAACCTAAAATTGTCTTACTGTTTCTGCCAGTTTTTTTTTTACAAACAATAGTTATTACTTGAATTATCAAAACAAGTACTTTAAGTATTACAAATGTTAAGTAACAATATAGTTAATGTGTTTGCATGGTAGGATTTTTAGTGAACATTTAAAAAATATATTTCTTAATATTTTGATGCCTTAAAAAGGAGAAATAAAGATAGCATCATTCTCATCTCATTTTTTTCTCTTTTTCTGCACCAAACAGTATATAACAAATTAACAAATGTACACATTATTTGTTTCCATCAAGTCATCTAGAAATTCTTTTATGTCACTAAAGCAATTTAGCTAATGTACATATTTACATGCACTTATCATAATAGCTTTTATTTTCTGGCATTTTGTCTACTGGATTCCATGTGCTTGTGAGGGATTCTGTTCACTTTCCATTGAACAGAATTGGCAATGGAATTGCCTCTTCCATTGGCAGAGAGGCAGTGGGCAGTAACAGCCTGGGTCTCCCACCTTGTTCTTTGACCTCATTTCCCAGCTCTGTGACCTTGGGCAAGATATTTAGTTTCCTCCAGTTTAACTAGTTACCATTACTAGCTGGCTAACCTTTAGCAAGTCAGTCACCCACTGTTTGGGCTTTGTTTGCTTCAACTATAAAATCAAGGGGCTGAACTAATTAAACTTTAAATTCCCAGATAAGTAGGAACCGACACTTTTTTTTTTTTTGACATTTAAAACTACCCGTTAATGCTGATCTAATAAAATAACTTTGAGCAACTGAGAGTATTGCATAAAGTTGGCATTTAGGCCAAACTAAGAGAGTTCTTCCCTTTAAAGAGTAGAGATCTATAATAATCTAAACAGTCTAACACTTCTCTGGAATTTGTTATTTTCTTGCAGTCTAGATCTTTACTATTCTTTCACTTGATTTTTCATGCAGAAGACATTGAATTTCTTAGAAATTTTCTGTCTTGAAGAGAAAAAATATCCGCTTTTAAGTCTAAAAATATTGCCACTGAAAAATACTAACTTAATAGAAGTAATATTCTGCATTTATGTAGTGTCTTTTCATGCAAGATCAAAAGAATGGTATTAGAAGTAGGTGGTTTTCCTTTTAAGTTTAACTTCATAGATGAATTTTCTTTTATGGATTTTTTTTCAATTCATATTCCCAATCACCAACCAAGTGAATTCATAGAAACTTTTGCAGTAGAGTTCTCATCTGTTCCTAGTCAGATGTGTCCCAGGTGTCCTTCTATTGTTTCCTGGTTAAAAATCCCTTTTATCAATCAAGGTCTTCTTCAAATGTGGCTTTCCCAAGGAAGGCTTTTCTCCTGATTGTGCCATTACTGTAAAATTTACTCTTCTACTTCTACCTGCATTTTATATAATAGATTTTTATGTTTTTATTATTATTTTTTACATTCTTATAGCTTATTACTGACTATTTTATTTCTCTTGGATTCTAGTACAAGTACAATAAATATGTTTACTAGAATTATAACTTTTATGTTAAAAAAGCTGTCAAGACCAGTGGTGGAGGGAAATTCCCAAAAGACTGGTTTAGATGGAAGGGACAGATCTTGTGTTTTATAACTGCCACCTAGTTTTAGTCCTGGGTGCCCACAAAGAACAACCATAGCTGTAACCATGGTCCCCAGAGACACTTCCTTGCCTTTGTGTCCTAGGGATTGCTCCCAGTACTGAGATTCTTCATGGGGCAGAGGTTTAGTTGTTTATCACCATGATGCAGGACTTGGGGAAGTTAGCTACACCATCTTCACAGGTAGAAATAAAAATCTGGTTGCTTTCTACTTTTATACTAAGATATATAGTGTTTTTCAAAACCTAGCAATAACTTCTATTAAACAAAAGCAAGAGAAAAGTTCAAAGAAAATAATCTTCCATCACTCAGATTTAAATATTCATACACATTTTCTTATTACCTTAGTAGTATTTTTTCCTCTAGGTTACATGGTGGCTACTGAGTTATGTACATCACATTTATTCATCATGCTTCATCCTTATCCTGATAGAGTGAAATAGTGTAGACTGTATCAAACCTGCTGTATATGGGTAAAGTTATGCAAAATATTGCTATGCTTTTGAAAAAGTCTTTCATCTCACAGAAGAGAATTGACCCATATAGTTAGGGCTAGCACTTTTATTTATTTTTTTTTATAAAGATTTATTTATTTATGCATACAAGCACTGGGGTACAGGCCAGAGGTGTGGGGGGTGGGGTGAGAGGATTCACCACAGAGAGCAGGGAGCAGAACAGGCAGATCAACGGAAGTACACTGCTGAGGGGAGCAGCGGGCACAGCAGGAGGGGTCTACTGTGCCATGTGGGTCCCCTCCCTGGCCGGCAGCAGGGATCGAACTCGTGCTGCAGTAACTGCGGTTTGCTTCATAGTGCGTTGCTTAACCCACTGCGCCACCAGGGAGGCCCAGGACTAGCACTTTTAAACAGAACTGGACACGATCTGTTTAATCTCTGATAATCAATGCTCTTCTTCCTGTTCCATTGTCATAGATTGGAGTCACAGCCAGCTGACTTCAGATGTTGTTTTAAGGTGTACCAGGTGAGCTGTGGCTGGATTAGCTTGAACTCCACCCAGTTTTGAGAAACCACTCAGGGTTCTTTTAGCCATTGTAGTTTTTCTTTGGTATAGACAGACCAGGCAAGTGGGAATCAACAGAATACAGAAGATAATTTTCCCATGGAAGCTATTTAGAAGTTTAACTTTCTTAAAGAAGGACAATAGACATTGTAGTGGAACCATGTTTTAAAGAAAGTTGCTGTTTGTAATGGTACATTCTTCTCAGCTTGGGAACCCTCTAGAAGAGACCTTTGCTGGAAGGGGGACTTTCAGCTATGTCAAGCAAATTCAAGAGAGGTGGAGTGCTATAGCACCTGGAAGGCATGCAGGCAAGCAGGTTAACTCACTTCCTAGAGCTTCTGGGTAGTTCAGCTCTGACATTGCAGGAGAGTTTTAGATCCCTCCAAGAGAAGCCATGTATTGGATAAAGCTGAATATGGAAAATGCAAAGGAAAGAACTAAGCAAATTACAATCAGGAGAAGATGACTTTATAATCGATTAAAAAACACAAAACTTCCATTCTAATTCTGATTTCTTGTGGGGAAATTCCTAATAAACTGAAATAAATTCAGAACACAAAGTCGTATCTGCCTTAAATTTTCCTCTGTGTTCCTGATATGACCTTTGTAATGCCACTAAACACAGGGCAGTTTCACTTTTAATTTGGGTGGACGGATAAAGGAGAGTCCCGGAGCCCTTGGTCAATTTTTGAGATTTTAATGCTTTCTCAGGGAATCAGGTTCACAGGCACACCAGGTAGGGAGGTTGGCATGCAAGGAGGCAGGGGCCAGGTAGGAGGGTTTGGGAGGGAGGCAGACAACCAGGCCTCCCAGCCTCCCATGAATTTTCATGCTGATGCTGTTTCTCTGGGCTCTCTGCATCTTGTTCACCACATCTCGTGGTCTTGCCTCTTCTGTAATCATGCGGCTTGTCCTCTCTTAACTGTCTATGTAGCTGCTTTAGCCCCTCCTTCTGGCTCAGGTGTACACACAGTCCAGGTGTCCCCAATCAGGCACACGTGCCCGCACCCATACTCCCAAGTGCCTCCTGTGGTAGCACAATCAAAGCCACAGGTGATAGTCACAGAGGCTAATGGCCTAAGAAGCCTGATTGATTCACTTAACCTCTATTAATGTCATTCTGATGCTAAGTCTTTGTCTCACTTCTGGAATTTAAAAGATGCTGTTCAAAGGCTTTCCCTAGGGGAAGGGCATACTCACAAATGAATGAATCCTAGTTGATTCACAGCTGACAATGACCAAGTATGCAAGTAAAAGTTGAGGAAATAAAAGTCCCAGGGGATTGTACCAGAGGAGCAGAAGAGGCAACTATTCAGTGGGGAGGAATAGGTGTAAAGGGAAGATGTTGGAATCCTTGCTTATTTCCCACATTTAATCTAAACTCTCATCATGCTGCTTGCTGAATTAGCAACCATCAACTAATTCCCAGATTTTAGTCAAACTGGTTAACTTATTTGAACACTAGTTTCTTCATTTGTGAAATGACTGTACAAGGATCAGCACCTCCAGAGCAGGATCTTCAAGATAGGAGTCTGGTTCTGTGGGATGCTGAAGGATGAAAAATATGGTCAAATTTGTTTGGGGGTAAGGAATGATACATTCTTAATAGCAACATGTTTTGAACTTTTAGTAACAGAATATTCATTCCAAATATCTAAAAAGAGCTGTCCTGGTCAGTGAATCCCAGACCTACTTGACAATGGAATCCATTTTGCAGGTTCATCTGGAGGACCAGTGTTCTGTATAGCACCAAATATGGAAATAACTGATGTCTGAGGTCCTCTGGTCGATCTTCCTTGCTGTTTCTTTTTAAGCTAGCCCCTTGCCTTTTACCCAATTGTTGTGTATATAATTTTTTTGATCAAAATATGCTGTTAGATAAATCCCTGTATCTGCTTTAAGAGACAATTGTGTTGAAATAATGCAAACCTGCAAACACTGCATTTTCTCTTTTATTTTTGTATTTTAGACTACATAAAGTCACAGGAAGTCAAACACAAATAATGAATCCTTAAACACACACACAAATATGGAACATTTTCAGTTAGCAGAGGGGATACTATTTTGGAAAATAGCAATTTATAAAAGGCCCAGACTTTATTCAGACAGAGGCATTTTTAAGCTAAGCAGTGCAATTAATCACAGAGCTGTAGCATAAAGATGAAAAGATGAATACTGAACATATACAAGATGAGAAATTTTTCCCTTCATTTTCAGGATTACAGAAGATGTTTATGATTTCTTGTCCCACCAGTATCAATCTTGGATTTTCTCTTTGACTCCTGCCCAAATCACTCTTTGCTTGATGGGGAGCTGGTAAAAGTTGGGTGTTCTGGGGAGGGAGTGAGGGCATGGACATCTCAGGTTGAACTGAAATAGCACCCTCTCAGATGTTGTTGGGGTTGTGGGGGCACAAAATGGTCATCTGTAAGGCCTTGAATAAGAAACAGAGAGAACTGATTCACACTGGCTGTTTCTCCATATTATACTGGCACTTGGTGAATTCTCTAATGTACAGTCATCTAAATTGCTGTAGGTAATTACAGGTAATCTGCAGCAGACAATTTTCAGTATGACGTGAGTCTGGTTTTCTGTATATGCATTTAAAGAAATAATTTATTAGGTAATGATAAGATACAAAAGTCAAAATTGATTATAGACCCCTTTTTCAGTTAAATTAAATTTTACACTTTTTTTAAAGATTTATTTATCCTCTATCCTTAGCATTTTTAAGAATCATTGTTAAAGATTCTGAAATTGTCAAAGAATCATTATTTGAATTCAAGCTTATGCCTGATAAACCATCAATTATTTTAGTTTTTCTTGTTAAAAAATTAGAACTAGTTGTATACATGTAATTATATTTTATTTATTTATTTTTAAAGATGTATTTTTAATTATGCATACAAGAACTGGGGTATAGGCCAGAAGTGCAGGAGGTAAGAGGATTCACCTTACAGAGCGGGGAGCAGAACAGGTGGATTGACTGAAATACACTGCTGAGGGGAGCAGTGGGAGAGACAGGAGAGGTCTGCTGTGCCATATGTGGGTCAGCAACCTGGCTGGGGATCTGATTCGGGCTGCAACTGTGATAGTACTGAGACTTAACTCCTACACCACCAGGGAGGCCCCCATGTAATTATATTTTAAATGCTAAATTACATTTTGAAATTTGATGAATAATACTATTTTTCCCCAAGGGATAGAAGATGTATTATACTATTGGCTTGATTCAGAGATCTTGTGGGTCCTCATCTCTTTCATTTGCCTTGGTAAGGATTCTAAACCTCACTTGCACTAGTTTTTGAATTCAGCCATTTTATTTTAAGAGGTCAACTTTTCTATTCCCTTAAACACATGAACAATGCTTTAGTTTTCCCTTATCATAAGTCCTACTACAGAGTAGAATCTCAGGAGGTATTTTATGAGCAGAAACCCTCCTTTATTCAATCAGTGTTTGCTGAATAAATGAACAGATGTAGCCATTATCTGACATACAACACTAGTTTTCTTTCTTTCTTTTTTTTTTTTAAAGATTTGTTTATGCATTTATGGGGGTACAGGCCAGAATCACGGGAGGTGAGAGGATTCACCAGACAAGAGTGGGGAGCAGAACAGGCAGACTGACTGAAACACACTGCTGAGGGCAGCAAGGGCAAGGCAGGAGAGGTCTGCTGCGCCATGTGGGTCTCCTCCCTGGCTGGCGGCAGGGATCCAACTTGTGCTGCAGTGGCTGCGGTTTGCTTCATAGTGTGTTGCTTAACCTACTGCGCCACCAGGGAAGCCCCTAGCACTAGTTTTCTTAACAATTAAATTTTTTATAATCCACACAAGATCATAACTGGTATTTAGGTATTTTTTTTTATGTTTTTGAAGAGACATGGAAAATGTTAAGAAATTTCTACTTACATAGACTTCATGAAACAGAACAGATGTATGCTTGCAACTGGTTCTGTATTGCAGCAGCTCAAGGAACTTTGGAAAGACCTGAATTCTTTCACATAGGACTAAGATGTTCCCTATGGGACGGAACCTAAGTGCTGTAAAACCACAAGTAGAGTTTGTTTTGGCGTGTTACAGCAGTCCCCCCCTTGGAACACTCAATTATTTTATGGATGAAGGATTTCCAAATGTTTTCTGCATAACCTTCAAGTCAGCTTATGTGAAAAAGATTCTAGCTTGCATTTGGTTTGTACTTGATTGTTGATGTTTTATGGGCAATGCTCTGGATGTGCAGAAAGTTTGAGTCTTCCCAGTCATATCTCAGATTTATTGATGGTAAATCTCCCCTTTTAAAGACTAGTTGCTTGGAGATGACTGGCTATATATGTACCCATTTCCTTTCAGATAGGAGAAGGAGACGCCTCCTCCTTTGTTGTATTCCTCCAATTTCCATAATTCCCTAGCAATTTGTCTAGATCATCACCAACATCATTGCATAGCAAAGTGGGGTTGAATTATTAAAAAATACCAATCCACTTTAGTAGTTCACCTAATAACAACAGAACCCCAGCAACTTGTTTTGGGAGTTGGCATTGAAATTGATTTTATTTGTTGTAATTTACCTGTTAAATAACAGTATTGAGGTTTTCCTTCCCATCATTCTTGGTCAAGTATTTGTGTCATATTTTTGGCAGCACTTAAAAAACTATCTTTTATTGGTGACTTTGAGAATTGTTCTTACTTGAGTAGAGATTATAAGCTTATTTAGATAGTTTTGAAATCTTTTAAAAATAGTTACATCCTTTAATATTGAGTTAACATTGTCTGCATTTAACATGCCCAACATTTGGAATGACCCAATATTCGACTCTTGCCAGTGCAAATGTAGCAATAACCATTCGAGTACTTTTTTTCTGGTCTCTACCCAGGACATAGAAAGGAAGTGTAAGATGTGGTAACTGTCCTCATATGGAATTGACTTCTTTTTCTCTTTTTCTTTAGAATGTTTCTTTAAATAGTGAAGATCATTTCATTCCAATCGTAGTTCTTTTTTTTTTTTTTAAAGATTTATTTATTTATGCATACAAGCACTGGGGCACAGGCCAGAGGTGTGGGGGGGTGAGAGGATTCACCACAGAGAGC
>JAGFMF010011870.1:2873919-2904031 GCA_019455555.1 Galemys pyrenaicus
ATGCATTCATAGGGACATGGATGGAACTGGAAGGGATTATGCTCAGCGAAGTAAGTCAGAAGGCAAAAGAAAAATACCAGATGGTTCCTCCCCTAGGAGAGATATAAGGGAGCCAAATAAGGATCAAGGAAAGGAATAAGAACAATAATAATAATAACAATAAAGACACAAAAGCCAAAAAACGAAAAGACAAGGACAAATTGGGGACACTTCATGGGGAGGGGGGTGGGGGAGGGTTGAGGGTAGATGGAGCACAAGAGACTGAGGTGATGGTGCACTGTAATATGATGATGGGGAATATATGGGGATTGTAATTGATGTCAAATATATATAAATAAAAAATGTTAAAAAAAAAAGAATTCTTGTTATTGGTGGCCCTTTTCAGTATATCAGCAAAAGAGGAATCAATGTAGAATGGAAAAACTTGATACATGAGGTATTTCCTTTCCCCCTACATGGACACTTTACCTCTCTCTTCTTAACCATAAATACCTTGCCTTTTCCAGATACTTTTATGTTTTTCCCATCACTTTGACATTGTATGCCATGCTTTTCATGGTTTGGTAAAGAACTTGGGGGCAAAGTATACTGTACACAAGGCTAGAGTTCCTGGTTTGGTGATATAGAACAGGTTTCCTTTGTTCTGTTTCCTTGAGTCTCATGGATATTCATCTTCCTTTTCTAATGCATGGCAAAGTGGCTGCTCAGAGAAGGCAAATGAAAAGGTCAGATGTGAAGCTCACAGTCATCTTCTGGCCCAGGAGATACTGCCTTTTTTTAAAGGCTAAATGTTATCTCAGGATGAATAGATCAGTCATGAGTCAAGAATTTCATGATTACTTTAGGAGATATTTGATTCTTTATATATGTATAACATGTATAGTAGTTGAAGAAAAATGTACTTTTGCTCTTCTTTATTTCATAATCTGTTTTTATTACCCAAATTCATTTGCACATACTCTTAAGACTAAGAAAGTTTTCCAAACCCATTTAACATGTAACTTCAAGAATTTACTGAGATTTCTGTGTGTTCACTTAAATGGGAGTCATTCTTTTTCCCCCAAGTTAATGGTGTTATCTCACTTATGTTCCGCTTCTGACAGCCATTCAGTAATAATGCATTCCCAAAGGAGTTGCAGTTGATATCTAAATATTGTATTTTCAGCTGCTGTCTAGTTATCCCATCCTGATTGGCATTTAACCATTGAATTAGATTTTTCTTCTACTACAGAGAGCTTTATGAGCTTTAACTTCAATTGCCTGTGTTACAGGCAATGCCTGCATTATAATTGCTGCTGAGTAAGCATTTTTGCTGGAAAAGGCATTGTCTCCTAGGATTGAAGGAAGATTTGGATATATAGTTACATGACACTCTTTTTAAGAGTTCAATTTAGTGTGCTTCTGGGTGGCTGCATAGGTGAATGCATTAATAACAATCTCAGCTGGCATATGTTAACATGCTTATTCCTTTCTGCCATCAGTGGCTCATATTCCCTGGATGCTGTTTCTCTGGGCTTGCTGACTGATATGAGCATAAATATATCCCTGAAGGGTAATGCTATAGCTGTTTCAGTACTGGCAGAACAGAAATAAATGTTCTACTATTTTAGTATTACGAATTATAATCCCATTGTGCATGAAATTTAAGGTGGTCATAGTTCTATTTCTACTCTTCCTTTTTTTTTTGACATGATGGTAAATAGAATTTAAAAAATTAATCAATTAATTTGTGTTGCTCTAATTGTGTACAGGGTTCATTATTTCCCCCCTAAATCATGGAGTACAGTGCTTTTCAAAAACAGTACTAGCTTTAGACGTTTTTAATTTAATTATTGGTAATAAACAAAAATTTTTCTCGACTTAAAAATGAATTTTGAGGAAAGAAGTATATTTTTACCTCAGGAAGAACAAATAATGTACACTTTGTTTCTTCTATTATATTCAATCATTCAGTCAGTCAACAAACATCACTGGCCTGTTATATCCTTGGAAACTTAAAACTTAACAGGGAGATATTAGTAGTGACATATATACAACACATTTACAATAAAGAGTTATAGAAATTATGATAGAAAGTAAAGTGTATACAAAGGAGGGAGTAAATTCAGATCAAGGAAGGCTTTAGCTAGAAGATGACAGCTGAAGTCATCCAGCTGAGAAAAAGCGGTATACCTGAGGAGAACAAGGTGGAGGAAGGAAGAATGTGAACCAAAATGCAGAGCAAAAAGTAGCATGATTAATTGGGGAAGTCATGGGTTTGAGTAAGGCTAGGATGAAGGATGTGGGTAGCTAGAAATGGGACACAATAAAGGTGGGATAAAAGCCTAACTATGCAACTCTTAGTTGGATATACATAGCGTGTATTTACACAAGCCATACATGCATATACATGTATGAATGCATGCCTGCAATTAATGCATACCTGTATATATGTGTGTGTTCAATGAAAGCATGTGCATTTTATTTTAAATATTGGTATTTCTAGCCTTTTTGTTATCTGTTCCTAACTTTAAAAGGAGGGAAATTACGTCTATGGTTTTCACCCTGGGGAGATATAAGAATCTTATGGGATGGAGGGACAAGTGCATGAATAATTTTAAAAACCCACAAGATGATTGTGCTAAGTCCCTGTGTCAGTGAAAGTCACTGAAGAGTTTTAAGTGGTGACTCACATTATCTTTAACATCACTGACCTCATATAGTACTATCCCGATTTACTATTTAAAAAAAAAATAAAAGTTACTACTTGCCACTTCCATCTCTAGGCTTTCATGATCCCCCAGGAAATTCTTCAGTACCCAGTAAGAAAACTCATTTGTTGAGCTGTTCGCACAGATACACTCTGAATATTAATGAGAAAGGAGTAGTTGGGAACAGAACATTAAACAGAAGGTGATGCAGAAAACAGAAGCTATTGTTTATAACTTCCTATCTGGTTTTCATGACTCAGGTGTCAAATAGAAGGAATATGGCAGGTTTGTGCCTGGCACACAGTAGGTATGTGAGCACCATTAATACCCTTGTTCTCTCCTTTCGAACAACAGCTGTTTTTTTTTAAAAAAAAAAACCAGGACCATCCGATTTTTTGTTAGTGGCTAATGTTCAGAGTGACTGAGAGAAGTAGTAGTTGAAACTGAGAAGAAAATACTGGCGAAGATATTAGCCCCAACTAATATTTTAATGAAAGGGAATTTAATGACAGACCTTCTCACCTGACAGATGGGGAAACCAGGGTCCTAGAGATTGAGCAATTTGACCAAAGTCATAAAGCTAACAAATGTCAGAAAAAAAAAAAAAAAAGAACCTGGCTCCTCTAACTCCAGGTCAGAACTTTTGAGCATCTTCTCAGACATGGAATTATCATTTCCGCCTGTTTTCCTTTTTTTTTTTTGCTAACGCTGAGATTTAGTCCCCTTAAAGGTTCTAATTATCATATCTGAAACATTTCCCTCCATAAACTGCCCACTCTTTCTCTTCTGGATCACTTAGCAGCACCAACATCTGCCAGTAGGCTGAGCTAGTTATTTCAGCATCATTTCGGTCTCCCTCTTGGATTCAGTTAGTCATTTGATCTTGTTGTTTTCATTTTGGAAATGTGTTTCAAATCCATCTTTGTGTTTACTTCCTGGATTTCCTCCTTAATTTAGTCCTTTTTTCCTTTTCTTCTTTGGACTATTGAAGTAGCTTTGAAATTGGATTCTGTCTTCTGCAATCTAGTCTCCTCACTGACCCTGGAGTTTTCTTTATAAAAATAAATCTGAAATACGCGTTGAACAGTCTTCAATGATTTTCATTCTGTAAGTTCCCTTTCACTCCCTGTGGCCCCTCACCATATGGACTTAATATCCCTCTTCCACATTTTCTTCTGTCCATTTTCTCCTCTGTTCACATTTCAGACCTCAACCACACCAGTCTATTCAATACTTCTAATGCTTTCCTGGGATGTCCGCATCACCACAGATCTAAGCCCATGTCAATGCCCAATTCTGTCCATGAATTACTTTCATGATGCCTTCTTTTCCTTGGCTAAGATAAACAGATCCTTCCTTTGTGACCCTAGGGCACTTGGTTTAAACGTCTCTATTAGCCCTGGGGAAGTAGTTGGATGTGCACTAGTGTCTGTTTTATTCAAGTATGAACTCCTTAAGCTCAGCTGTTGTGTCAAAATCAGTGTATCCTTGGCACCCATATGTACTGAATAAAGATATGTGTATCCTAATCCCTGGAAACTGTGAATGTTACTTTAATTGGAAAAAGATTTCAGGGTCCAGAGATGGGCAATTCTCCTTTTGTGCCTGATGTAACCATAGGGTTCTTAATGGGATGCAGAAGAATCAGGGGCAGACAATATATGTGATGAGGAAAGCAGGGAGAGAAAGGAGATCACCAGCACAAGCAGTGACTGGAATAATGTGCTTTGAAGATGGAGGAAGCCGGGAACTGCATGGCCACTAAAAACTTTTAAGAAAACAGGTTTTCCCTGAGAGCCTTCAGGAGCATGGCTCTAATGATGGTTGATTTAAGCCCCTCTAAGAAGATCCATTTCAAACTTCAGAATTGTGAAGTAATATATTTGTCATTTTAAGATACTAAGTCTGTGGTAGTTTATCCCAGCAGTATATAGGAAGCTAATGCAGTACCTTCAATGCACCTGCAATACAGGACTCAATATGTCCTCATCTTATCTTGATTAAGTAGACAATTTTCCTGATCCTCATTTATTGCCTCTGATGACTATGATGGCTAAAATTTCTTGAAGCTTCTGTCCCAGTCACTGTAGTGAGCACTTTATAGAGATCTTCATGATTACCCTATAGCTATGTGAAACTGATATACACGGTATTTTAACAGTTTCCCTAAATCTCAATACCCAGAGCTGATGGCAGTCAGACTCGAAGTGAGCAGTCTAGCTTCTGGGTCTTGGTTACATGACTCTATCTTGTCTTGTCATGTACTCATATATATAACATGCATTTATATGTATATATAGTATGATGCAGCATCAAGAAAACTGCAAAAGCTACATTTGAATATTGATATCTTCAAGAATCAATGAGCACTGTGAATGTGAACAAGCCACTAGTCTAGATCTGTGTACCTGTCTTTGTCAAATCTTTTTCTGTTGAACATATGAGGCTCATGTGAAAATCAAATGATAAATCATTTGTGAAAGTGCTTTGAGAGGTATTGGTACTACACATATGCTATTTATCATTATATATTCCATTGCTTGAATAGCAGGAACTTGAATAACGGTCATTTCATTCAGCATTGTTTTGTTATGATTTTGATGAGGAAAAAAACCCATAATGTCTGAACCAAATATCATTATTTGAGAGCCTGCTTTTATTATATGTTGTTTCACTTAACGTTGGAATTTTCAAGAACTAGTTGAAGACATTAAGTGAGGACTCACTGTATATTGTGTGAGATACTCTTGTACCAGGGCTACCCTGGTAGATTAGGTATGATGCTGACTCATTTGATAAGGAGGTACTTGATAAATACATTTGATAAAAATGCTCTTTTACCCTCTTGGTTATCATTTTTCTATTTAAGATCATTGATATTAAAAAGTCAGAGAGCTCACAATTTAGTCACATATGTAAAATTCATTTTTTTCGCTTTAAATTAATCCTCTTCATGGTACCCCTGAGAGAATATTTGTATCTTGTAGCCAACAGGAAAGTGGGACTTATCAGTGACTTGCAGTGATTTCAGCAACTTTTTAGGGGTTTTTTTCAAGATAAGGGAACATTTGGTCCCTTGAGAATAATTGTCATTTGTGGTGAAGAATCTTAGGTTAGTGTTGAATTGAAAATCCTGGGGAGTCCTGAATCAAGAACGTGGGAAATTTAAAAGCAAAGCTAATAAAGTACATTATTTGCTTCTTCCCTTAGCCCTCAACATTACTTGGGCCTTTCAGATGCTTTAATTGATAATTGTCTGCTGTTTGATTCTGACATTAGTTGAGATCACCAGAATGATGGAAGGCTGAGACTTGATCTGGCCAGACCTGAACCAACTGGCAGGTTCTCAACTTTTTGAAATATTATTGAGTGCCAGTTCTGGTTGAGACTTTTTATAGCACCTTGTTTTGATTTGTTTCTTTTGTTTGCCTGTCAGATAATCCCATATATAACATATGGTCTCAGAGCACAAGTGTTCTATGCATGTTCAAATCTAGTCAAACTGTCCTCAATGGTATAATAGCCAAACATAAAATGAACTGTGATAGGCATTCTTATGTATACATTTTGTTCCTGTTTGATTATTTCCTTGGGATGGGTTTTTAGACAAAGAGTTATTTGAACAAGGGTCTGAACTTAAACCCAGTTCAAAATTAAAACTGAACAAAATCTGAAAACTATTGCTACATACTCACAGATTGCCTTTCTCCAGACAGTACTAATTACACACCCACCAGGAACACAGGAGAGTGCTTATCTCACCGCAACTTGTCAGTGCTCACTTTTTCAATAAATTGTTATAGAGTTCCCACAGTCTTCCAAGTTCAGACATATTTCAAAAGTTTCAAAAGCGCCCCAGGTGATTGGAGGAGTAATCAGCTGAGAACCACTGGTTTTGTTTATGGGAGAACAATGAGGGAGGTTTTCTCTCACTACTTCCTTGTGGTCTGAATATCTCTCACTAGGCCCTTAGAATAGAATAGATAAGTTTCATTAGGTTTGTTGGATTTTGTGTGTGTGTATTTCTTTTTTTTGTTAACATAGATCATCTTGATAGACCAATGAACAGCTTCTCATACTCAGACCATCATCTTGAACAATTTTCGAATTCTGTGTAATTCACAGTAGTGTCATCTCTGAGCATATTAACTCAACCCTCCGCTGCTGCACTGCTCACCAGAGTTCTATGACCCTGAAGGGAGGTGCTAACTTTCAACTGTGCAACATCTTTTTTTTTTTTTAATTTATTTATTTATGCATACAAGAACTGGGGTACAGGCCAGAGGTGTATGGGGGGGCAGTGAGAGGATTCACCACAGAAAGCGGGAGCAGAACAGGCAGATCAACAGAAGTACACTGCTGAGGGGAGCAGCGGGCACAGCAGGAGAGGTCTGCCGCGCCATGTGGGTCCCTCCCTGGCCGGCAGCAGGGATCGAACTCATGCTGCAGTGGCTGCGGTTTGCTTCATGGTGCGCTGCTTAACCCACTGCGCCACCAGGGAGGCCCCTCAACTGTGCAACATCTTATTTTTGCAAAGCGCTTCACTAATATTATCTCATTTACCTATCCCAATAATCTTATGAGTCTGTATTTCTATTCTTTTCACAGAAAAGGGAAAAGAACACAAATAATAAATAGCTTTTCTCCCAGGTGGCATGACTAGTAATCATACGTTAAAAGCTGACTCAACATCAGTCTTCTGACTTCAAGGTCAGAGTTTCTAATGCTGTGTCATAACCTGCCTTTAGGTTTTCTCGAGTTCTGTGCCTGTTTTAATACACAGGTGGGTCAAGTTATTGTTGTTAGGGTTATTTCATTTAGAATTTGCAGGCTTTACCATGCCTTTCTTATGAGTGTTTTCTTTCCTATATGCTCATCTAGAATTCTAAGCATTAGTGTTCCTCACTTTTTTTTTTTCATTATTCCTCCTCCTCCAGGAAAGAAATTAATTTAAATTCCTCCTAATTAAATAAAGAGCGAAATTAAATATTAAGGGATAAGATATGGTTGAACGGGATGAAAGTTTGGTTGGGGGGTCACAAACTATTATGTCTCAGGTATTTTTTTCCACCAACAACTAATTTTTATCTCCTTGGGTGGGGTCTCAAAAATCTGCCAATTTACATGAGCTTAACTCTGGTTTTCAGGGCAGACATGTTGCCTATAGGATCTAAAGATGGTGCTTTCTTATGTACACATATGTGTAGCTAGTGGGACACATGAAACTGATGCTTTTTAGCTGAAGGCTGTTTAGGAAGCTACAAAACAACTAATGACTTCAAAGAAGCAGTGTTTGGTGTGGGTTGCTAATAATTAAAATATACATTCCATATGATCAAACCACCTGAAACTTTAAATTTGCCTTTGTTTCCCCATATACTCTATAGATGATATATGTTCCCCCTCCACTCACTATCTGAGCTTTTTAATGAGCTTTCTATATATTCCCTTGTCTTCTCATCATAACTTTATACTAAACTTTGGGATTTATTAGTTTTAGATTAGTGGCAGTTACATATGTTTCCATTTATAACACTGGAGAAATAAACACTGGCTTGTTCAGACAGAAACACACTGCATTGGTAGATAAGAGCTGTCCCATGCTGAGTTTGACTGTCACCAACTCAGAAGATCTCTGACCCTTGGCAGGGAAAGAATGTAAATGAGCAGGAACCAAGGGCTCCAGGTAGCTTCTATTTGTTTTTGCAAGAGAGTTGGATCCAAGTGATTTGAAAGAATGCCAGATTTTATAAATGCAGAGCTAAAGAACCTAACAGGAAGGTCAGGGAGGGGCTCAGACTCTGGGAGAGGTATAGTTACAGGGAATAGGGGGAGGAGGTGGTTGAGGATTCATTCATTTCTCTGGGTGGAATTTTTAAGATTAACATGGTAATTTCTTCATGAAGTCAAGCAAGATTTTAAGCCATTTATCAGGGCTCATGCAGTGTCTATTTATAGAAGTCAGAATAAAAGTAAATGAACCATGAATGCTAACATGCATATAGCAAATTTAATAAGACTTAAAAGTTAAATAAGGCAATGGAGCCTGCAGTTTTCTCCAGAGATCCTTTACAAGTTTTAACCAAATTTTTCTCCATCGTTTTACACAGTGTCTTATGTGGATTCTTTTAGTCTCAACTTTTAGAAAACCAAAATGATCTAAAAGTTTGTTTGGGGAAGGAATTTCATTTTCAGTTAAACATTTAGATAATGTTTATACAAACTGCTGAAAAATGAATTTTTTTCCAGGTAGCAAGGCTTTCAATAGGGATAAAGGAAATTGTATTAGTTATCTTTGGTTGCAATATGAACTCCCACACATTGAACATGGGTGGCTTAAACCAACAAATAGTTATGATCTCATTTCCTTTGCTGTATGAATTGGATGGGTTTTTGTTTTCAGGGCCTCTGACAAGGCTTCAGTCAATTGTTAACCAGGGTTGGAATCTTATCTGAAGGTTCAACTGGGGAAGATCCACTTCCAATTTCACATGGCTGTTGCATTATTCAATTTTTTGAAGGCTTTTGGACTTAGTTCCTAGTTGCTTTGGAGACCTCTTTTAGTCCTTGTTATATGGGCTTCTTCAAATTTGCACCTTGTTTCCTCAAAGACAACAAGAGATACAATCTGATTTAAAGTCAGATCTTCACCTTTACCATAATCTATTGGTTAGAAAGAAGTCACTAGGCCAGCCACACTACGGTGCAGGGGATCACAGGCATTAATTCTAAATCAGGTGCTATCTTAGGATATTATGCACAAGAGATAGGTGACTCCATTCCAATTGGCCTTTAGGATCTAGGGTTATTTGAAGGAAGGAGACGTCTTTTCTGAGCTGAAATATTTACAGAGACTTTACTAGATGGTAGCCAGAACTTTCTGCTGAATCAGGTTCTGCAACCTCTGCCCTCACCAATCTAGACACAACAAGACTAATCTAGAAATACATAGAAAATCACCTCCTTGAGGCATGTCAAGTAAGAGAACATGAAAGCAAAAACCTAGAGCTCTATCAAAACAGTGGCAGAAAACACCTGCTCATTTTTTTCAAAGCTGTAATAGAAGAAAGGGAATATATTCTAGCTCTAAAGATTTTATGTTTTTTTTTTTTTCCTTCCACAAGTTTCCAGAGATTTGAAGCCTTCCTCTAAGGTGAAGTTATAATGAATAATGGGCACAGAGGAGGCTTTATCAAGCTTTAAGTTGCCCACCATAAGCCATCCTCATGAATTCTTGATATGATAACACTACTCTCTTGAAAGACCTTTATCCTGATAAATCCTCTTTCCTCTACTATGACTATAATTAAACACTGTGCTCATGCTGTCACTTTTTTGTCACTTTGAAGTCTCTGACTCTAAAGCCTACTCTCTTTGACTATTTGCCTTGTAGATTAGTTACCTAGATCATATAAATTGGCTTACAGAGATTACTTTTTTCTCACTAAATCAAACTCTTAAAATGCTCCTGTAAATTAATGATTAGACTGGATTTAGACAATAATATCTTAGAGTCACCTAAAGTCAGGTTTTCAGTTCTCAAGTCTCAACTCCCAAGACTTTGTTAATTAACAAGTGATAATGAAATCTACATAGTATTCCTGATTGTGTCATCAATTTATATGATGTTCAAGACCAGGCAAAACTAATCCATTGCAATAAAGGCCAGAATAGCATTTGCCTCTGGAGAGGGTGGGGATGGGGTAGGATGTGAGATTTCATGAGTACAGGAAATATTCTCTATCATGCTTTGGGTGGGAGTTATACAGGGACATACATATGCAAAAATTCATGCATCTGAACATCAGTTTAAAGGAAATAATATTCTCAAGTAGCAGTTTAACATCATTCTCCAAGATCACAGACTTTGCTATAGATCTTCAGTGTAAATTTTTGGAGTGTTTTAAAAATAGTGTTTGGAGATACATGAACAGACTTGTCCTTTGAAGAATGCTTTCTGCTTGTTGCTGGAGAAAGAATGGGAGGGACAAGATGAATGCCCTGATAATGGCTGGGGGGTTGATGAATGAATCCAGCAAAATATAGTGGTTCCTTGGATTAGATGGTGGATTAGAGATGAGCAGGGTGCAGGGGAAGATTACAGGAGAAGGAGGTGTTAAGGATGACTCTCAAGCCTCCAAGGGATGCAGTAATATGGATGGGAGCCATTGTTTGGAGATCAGTAGTTCAACTGGAGAAGACGTGTTAAATGTCCCTTTGTCAAATGCCTGTGAGTCAGTCTTAGCTGATAAATAGGTAATTAAATAAATGAGTCTGGAGTTAGAAAATAGGTCTGGGCTAAAGTTATAAATTTTGGAGTTGCTGGCATTGTATTTAAAACAGTGGGACTGCATGAAATCACATTGGGTGAGAACACAGAATTGGAAGAAAAGTGATCCCAGGACTCTTCCTTGGGGAATAACCTCATTTAGAGGCTAGGTTGGAGTTGGAACAGGAGGCTAAAAAGGAGTGTGAGAGGAGTGACAAGGCAGCAAGGCTTCAATACCAGAACATCAGAGGGAAGAGTGTTTCTAGAAGCAATGGGTGGTCAGTTATAGAAAATGCTATTAAAAGTTAAATAAGTTAAGTGCAGAAATCCTTAATTGGATTTAGTAGTATAAGGAAAGGAAAATTTCCTCTTCTTCCCTTCTAGGTTCTTTGGCTGGTCTAATAGCTAAATGAATATAAAACAGACTAGAAGAGAAAAACAAATTGTTATATATGGAACCTCCAAAGACCCAAGGTTCAAAGACAGTCAGGCAATTGAACTGACATGTACTGTGAGCTAAGGAGAAAAGGGAGAGAGGGATCTAGGGCTTCAGTGGGAAGGAAGACAACTTACAGGAAGATGAGAAGAATAAATGTTTGGTAAAACAAATGTTCATCATGCAATGCAGTTAAGTCTTTAATATAATATCTCTGTTAATAGCTCTCTTTTGGCACAGATTTTATTGAAATTCTTTTAGGCAGTTAAGGGAGGGGTAAAAAGCAAACCAAAACAAAATAAAAAACACTGCTCTTCCTGAAGACTGTTAGGATTTGATTGCCTTCAACTCAAAAACATGCACAAGCCAAAGTGGCATATTTTGGTGTCAAACATTCTGTCCTTCCTCAGTGACATTGATCATCTTGGCAGGAATGACTACTGTAGAGGTGTGAGGTAGAGGCCACCTTAGAGTGAGGCAAAGATATTAAAGTGCAGAATATTTATCATTTACTGCACATTTGAAATATGAATCCTTTATGTAACTTTTAATTGTATAATGACATTTAAATTGAAGTTGAATTCTATAGCACAGTATAAAAGGGGTTAATTGGGGTCCCAGTTTCACAGTTGTTTCAAGTAAATTGAATTTTGAAAATGGGGGAAATTTCTTTCAAATTTATACAGTGTTCAGTAGGATTTTTAAAAATTTTGTTTTGATGGTCCATTAATGCCCCCACACAAAATGAATGGCATCATATTTGATTCATGTTGCTTTAAAGCACACAGCATTGAGTGAACTTTTATGGGAAATTTAGAATTTCTCTAGCTGACCTTGAGGCTAGGTATTCCCCTAGGCTAAATGACCAACATCTTTTTCAAAATCTGTTACAGAAATACAGAGAATAGAGAGAAGCCAGGGCAGTGGTTTCTGATGTCACATTATTTCAAAAGTCAAGCTACTGTTTTGTTGACTTGAATACATAGGTTGAGAAAAAAGAAAGGATGTCTCAAAATTATGCCCAGGTATTTGCTGTAGATAGTGTTTTGGGAACACAATGAATCTAGCTCTGGTAAAGAGCATTGAAAGATAGAATAGAAATGTGACTTTTCCATCCTGTAGAACACAACTGAGACCTAGTCTTGGGTCCTGAATGCTCCACAGTGCTTGGAATGGAGGCCAATTTCATTATTGCCTGGAGCTCAGCAGGTAATGTAATAGATGCCCAAAAGATAGTGAATGTTGACTAATAAGACACTGAATGGAAAACCTGTCCCTGATGATCTCCTTTCTCTTGCTTGCTTTCTGAATATCAGGCTCTTAAGGAAATGATCTGCATTACATTTCTTATTATTTCACCACCTAGGTCAATCACCTTAGAATTGCAAGGTCAGGGCCTCTCTGGTGGCGCAGTGGGTTGGGCAGCATATTGTGAAGCAGGCCACAGCCGCTGCAGCACGAGTTCGATCCCTGCTGCCGGCCAGAGAGGGGGCCCACATGGCACAGCGGACCTCTCCTGCTGTGCCCGCTGCTCCCCTCAGCAGTGTACTTCTGTTGATCTGCCTGTTCTGCTCCCTGCTCTCTGTGGTGAATCCTCTCACCACCCCACACCTCTGGCCTGTACCCCAGTGCTTGTATGCATAAATAAATAAATTAAAAAAAAAAAAAAGAATTGCAAGGTCAAATCTGTAGTGAGGTTCTTTATATACAGGTGTCAAAGGGGAAATGATTAACCTCCTGCTTAAAGGGAAAATGGGATATGTTAAGCTTTTACTTAATGGTGGTTAATACTTTTAAGATAAAAATTTGACTTTATAGTGTAGTTATATCTACCATATATATAGTTTCTATTATATATATATGAATACATACAAGATATATATGCATATTTGTTCTTTTTGTATGTGCTGGCATGACCAAGGAAAGAAAGCAGTAAAGATTTTGATTGCTTTTCAAATCTATGTAAAAGTTTTAGGAGAAGTTAGCTGTCTATCTTGATGCAGGTGGACTTGAGTCTTCAAAGATCCAGAGAGATATAGGGGAGTGTCCATGACCCACCCAAAGAGCTGTTTCACAGACTTAGGGTTTAATTTAGATTGAAATCACAGGACCTTTGCACATGTTTCTTTGATGTGGATTTATTTTAAAGGTAGCTAAAAATAAGACCTGCCTTGATATCTTGTGCATTTTTCAGCACCCTGCTTACTTGCAAGTAACTGCCTATGTATATGGTGTTATGATTTTTGCTAGGATTTTGACATACAGGTAATATCAAACTAAATTGACTGGGACTTGATGAGGCTGAGTACTGTTGGAGGCACATATGGGTGTGAGTCCAAAGAGAATTGAGAAGTTTCTTTTCCTCTGAAGTTCAATTGAGGATGAGAATGTTTTCTGATCACCTGCTAAAAATGTGGTTCTAGTCTCTGTTTGGCATGATGAAAATAAAACCAAGAAAATTCATATATCTTTGGCCTTAGGGTTCCAGTGATCTAAAACAATATTTAGAAATTATCTTTTCTAAACAGAGTCAGGAAAGTGGAATTCTGTTATTTGCATTTTTGGCATGTACTCAGGCTTGGCTGCCTCTTCCACTGTAGTTTCATGTAGGTTCATTACTACAATGAATACCAAGACATTTGAAATGCCTGTATGATGAGGGAATGTGAAGGCATTGTGAAGTGCCTTGAAGGGACCATTTCACTATCACCATTTCTGTTGTTAATCCAACAGGAAAATGTGGCTGGGGTGCAGGGAAAGACAAGGACTGAGGTAGTGAGAAAGCCATACAGGATATCTCTAGTAAGAACAACAGATAAATATGCAAAAGGGGACATCTAATTAAAAAAAACCAAAACACTCCTTCCACTGCAAATTACAATAGCAGTATTTTCTTAGTGCATAAGCCAAGTGTTATTTTAGCCCATAAGGAGGCAGCTGAACTGGAGATAGTGAACACACCTAAACAAATGTGGCCCAGGATGAAGCTGCAAAAACACAAAAGGGATGCTTGCTGGCATGGAAACTGCCTCAGGGCTAAAACAACAGAAGCTGAACTTGAACAGTGTCTGCCTGGGATGTATGGTTTGCCCTGGGTCTGTTTGGGAAGCTTAGGAAAACAGCTCTACAGATAAACCCCATATTTGCAATCCAAAACCTGCACAAAAGAGATCACTCTGACCTGGCAGCATTGCAGAGCATTCTCGCTGCTTAATTCAAGTCATTTGTATGCTCAGCCTTTCATCAAAATACTACTAAAATAAATAGAGATAGTGGTCCCTCATCTACCCCACATCAGTCCCAGCACTTTTTTTCTCCGTTGCCTCTGAACTCTTGTACTGAGTATGTGGGGCCCTTTAATTTGGAAAAATCACTAGGGGAACAATTAAAGAACAAAGTCTTCAGTCAGATGAACCTGAACCCCCATCTGCAAAGTACTACTGATGATTACTTTGTAGGGTTGAATGAAAATGGAATGCAACGAATTGTATTTAAATATAACATAAAGAATTCGTGTATATGTAAAGAGTGTCATAATAATATATTCCCAGGTGCTCACCCACTGTCTTGCCAGTTTTCTTTATGATATCTTATTTGGGATAAGCAAGTTAATTCAAGGTTACATAGTTCATGAGGAGCAGAACTGAGATTAGAAATACTTAGAACTGACAGCAGAGTACCCATGTAACCATTGCAACTGTCCCCATGTTTGGAATCTGGCATTTAATTAATGCAGTCTGACTAAATTCATTTAATTAAATAGAGAGTAGTCCAAAGCTTATGTGTTCTTTCTTGTTTTGTACAAACTGTGCATGGTGCTCTCCCAAAACACTGTGCCTTCCCTTCTCCTCTGTCACATTGGTGCCAAGAGCTGATATTAAATCACACTTTTACTGTCCATGGTTATGCATATATGAGCCATCCACCATAACATTCCACTGTATTAGCTGGTTTTTAGATCATGGCTGCTAAGAAAATTGATGGTCCCTGCCTTAGAACTTTGTCTAACAAGATAGTCTGTCCTACTTTGACTTAGGCAAGTAATTTTTTTCCATAGCAAAGTAGATGACTTTCTTTTCTTCCCTTTTTTTTTTTTTTTTTTTTTGGATAAATTGTGCTGAATAATATGGTATCTGGGTTTGGCAGATTTTGATGCAAGGAGATTATGCAGGAATCTGCCTGCTTTGCTTAATGACTTGAGAAAACCACAATTGCTGAACAAGGTCCCAGGCTGCATGGGCATCATGTTCCACCACTGTTTTATCAAACTTTATCCTGCTTCTGCAAGAGTAATTGCAGTGTTCCAAGACACAGGAGCTAACCTTTGGGAGGTACAGTGACATACAGGTCCAGTACTAATGTAAGTGGAGAAAAGCAAAGCAAGGGAAAGTATGTTAGGGCCTCTCTGATCCTTTCAGTCTTTATCATCATCTTTGTTTGCTGGCTTCATCATGATTCTTATCCTGGAGTCTCTCTCCTGCTTTGGTATTCTTTCATCTCACTTGCTCTAAGTATTTCCCAATACTAGGCCCTGGATGGTCCCCAGGGATCCAGGAAGATACAGCTCATGTCTGCATTTTATCTCTTATTTTTCTCTATGTACCTTCCAAAACTGGCAATACCTAGTGTTGCCTGTTCCTAAGACTGACTCTCCTAGTGATATTTAATTCATAGACTCAAGGGAGCATCTATGATCAAACTTTTCATAATAAAAGTGCTGTCAGTTTACTTTAGTTCTCTTGTTTTGCACTGGCCAAACTAGCAGCAATATTTTAACTTATTCAAATAGTCATCTACTTATTAAATGGTTTTTGACTATCTAGTACAATATGACCCCTGTTTTCATGAGTGTTTATCTTGATTTGTGTAGATTTTTAAGTGAGAGTTTGAAGAATATATAAGGGGAATCAGAAGATTCTACTTGAAGATACTAAGTATGAAGAAACATATATATTTTTAAAAAGATTTTATTTTTTTATGCATACAAGAGCTGGAATACAGACCAGAGGGGGGTGAGAGGATTCACCAGAGACAGATTGGGAGCAGAACAGGTAGATAGACTGAAATACACTGCTGAAGGGAGTAATGGGTGAGGCAGGAGAGTTCTGATGCACCATGTGGGTCCCCTTCATGGTTGGAGATTGAACTCTCACTGCAGTGGCTGCCTAAGCTCCACAGTGCGGCTCTCAACCCCTTGAACCACCAGGGAGGTTCCTGGGAAAACATTTTTATGATCATCTTGGGTTATTTAAAGAAGCTACTCATTCACTGGATAGATGGATACATGCTCTCCCAGACCTCAAGGACCCTGTAAACCTTGAAGGTGAGTGGGATAGAGCAGGCAGGAACCTGTGCCTCTTTGGTGGTGGGTTTCCTTAATTTGAGGGAAAAGGGTATCATCAGAAGGTAAGTTTAGGCTGCAACTGGTTTGGTGTCAGATGAGAAGCTGTAAAGTGGGAGCCAGTGGGAACTGGAGGACTTGAGCTTAAGAGGAAGGTGGGTGAAGAAGATCATCAGCCCACTGAGATCTGGGATTCAGCATCTGCTAGACCTTTTGTATGACTGATAAGCCAGCATCAGCTTGATCTTTACAAATTTCTCTTATTAAATGACTAATGGTAAAATTATGGAAATGAAAACAAGTTTACCAAAGGGTACTAATGCCTAGTAGACTAGCATAGACCTCCACCTCAAAATTCATGGTTGAAAGAATTCTAGAGCAGCCTCATAATAAGGTTCCACCAAATTAGCAGCAAGGAAATTTATTCTTTGTTCCTCTTCAGCTTTAGCTATGCTGGGGCTCTCTTGGGGTCAGTTATGTCTTTTAGAAACAGGAATGCTGTTTTCTTACCTACCTCAGAAGCTTGACTAGAAATGTAGGAAATTCTTTATGGTTAATAAGTGTGATTCTATTATTTTTTTCATTACTTCAAATATTGATCAGTATATTTTGCAGTATAGCATGCTAAGTGCCAGGCACTATTCTAAGTTTCAGTAATATACCCAAGGACAGTTAGAATTCCTATCTTTAGAAGCTTATATCTTCAGGATGAAGGTAGACAGAAGCTAGCAAAATAAATGAGTAAATAATTTTGTATATTAGAAGGTAAAGAGAAATCCCTAGAAATAAAAGAGTTGGGGAGAGATATTCAGTTTTATGTAAGGTCAGAGAAGGCTTTACCAAAAAGCAGCAACTGTGCAAAAGCTTGGTGGAAGTAAGGAAGCAAAAATATGAATCTCTGAGGAAATGCTCTCTGAGGAAAAGGCATTCTCGACAGAGGATGGAGAGGGTACAAACATCCTGAGACAGACACCTGTTGAAAGATTTGGGAAATTGGGAAATATAAAGCAGTGGACAGAGAGGAAATGGGGCTGGATTGTATTGTGTCCTGAAGACCTTCATGATAACTTTGAATTTTTTGAAAGAGAGAGAGAGAGAGAGAGAGAGAGAGAGAGAGAGAGAGAGAGAGAGAGAGAGAGAGAGAGAGAGAGAGAGAGAGAGAGAGAGAGAGGGGGGGNAGAGAGAGAGAGAGAGAGAGAGAGAGAGAGAGAGAGAGAGAGAGAGAGAGAGAAACAGGAGGGTCTAGCAAAGGTTGGAGATCAACCAATGTATCTTTTTAAAATCATGACCTGCTGTCCTGAGGAGACTGTATGAAGGCAAGGTATGGGAACAGAGAGACCAGGTGGGGTGTTTTCATAATATTTTAGTTAAGAGGTGATGGTGGCAATGAGGGAAGCTGTGGTGAGAGGTCAGAGTCTGAATGTAATTGGAAGATTTATGGAAGGATACGGTATGGATGTAAAACCAAGAATGGAGCAAAGGATACTCCAAGCTTTTTGGCCTGAACCAATGGAAAGATGGATTTGTCATTAACTCTGAGTATAACAGTTCCTTTCGAGACAGAACACTAGTTCTGTGTTAATCATTTAAGTTTTCTATGGCTTTAGACCTTCAATGAGAAGTATTGATAGGTAGTTGATCCAAAAGTATGCCACTCAATGAGAAATGTTGCTGAAAATACATAGTTTTGAGTCATCAGTGAGAGTGCTAGTATAATAAGTCCTGGCTTAATATCAGTAGACTGAAATGTACTATAATGAAATCAGATCCTCAAACAATGTCACTTTGTACAACATTGCCTGGAATTGTTCCTTTATCTCATCAAAATTATAATAAAATGGCATCACTGAAGGAACTACTGTACTCCAAGCCATCAGTTTTAAAGAGCTTGCCACGTGAAATGCAAGTATTAAGAGGAGAAGAGGACTGAACTTTAGGGTACTCAGTAACATGAATGTGGACATGAGAAAAAGAGCACAAAGGGAAGTGAAAAAAAGCAACCATTGAACAAAGAAAGAAAAACTGGACAGAGAGATTTTACAGCAGCCAAGTCAAGAAGAGCTTATGAAGATGTGGTGAGTTGTGATAAGTGCTGAGGCTACTTCGTGCAAGATGCCTGCTGAGAACTGACCATTAGATTTAACCCTCAACCCCAGAGGTCAGAGTGCCTTGATGAGAACTGTTTTGTGGAATGGTAGGGCTAGTGCTTGTTTGGAGAGAGTTTAAACAAAATTGAAGGAAAGCAACCAATGACAAGGATAAACAATTTTTTCAGAATATTGCTGCAAAAGGAAGAAAAAAGCTGGTAGCTCCTAGGGGAACTGGCATCTCAAGTGCTCCATTTCATTGCTTGTTCTGTTTGTTTTTCACTTTAGATGGATATGAAACGGTGTGTTTGTTTACTGATCTAATAGCATACAAAATATGAACGATATTGAGGGGAGAATTGCTGCAGTATTGTTGACTTGATGGGAGAGATAGGATCTACTGAAGAGGTTACCCTGATTTAGGAGCTCAGATATTTCGTGAGTACTGCAGGAGGGAGGTACATTATTTAGGCACAGATGCTGGCAGGAAGGTAGAATTGGTGGTGAGACTGTGGAAGTTCTTTTATGATTTCTTTAGATTTTTCAGTTAAGTGAGAAAACAGGTCAGCAACTGAGAGTGATGATGCTATGAATGGTAGAAGTTTTATGTTACATTTTGTTTTCTTTAAAAAAGAGAAAGGTTGCCTGAGTTTTGCAGTCAGCTGTTGAGTTTATTATTGATTTGGCTTTAACTAATACTTCGTTATATTTTCTACATTCCACATATAAGTGAGACCATTTGGTATTTGTCTTTCTTCCTGACTTATTTTGTTTAGCATTATCTTCTTCAGTTCTATCAGTGTTGTTGCAAATGGCAGGAGTTCATCCATTTTGCTAAGTAGTATTCTATCGTGTGTGTGTGTGTGTGTGTATGCACATACCACATTTTTCAGATCCACTTCTGTATACAATTGGACACTTAGGCTGTTTCTACCACTTAGCTATTGTAAGTAGGACTGCACTGAGCATAGGAGTACATATATCCCTTCAAATTAGTACTTTTGTATTATCAGGTAAATACCTACGAGTGGAATTGATGTGTCATTTGGTAGCTCCATTTTGAATATTCTGAGACACTGATCTGCTTTCCACAGGGGCTGGATAAATTTCCATTCCCGCCAACAATGTATGAGAGTTCCTTTTTCTTCATATCATCATCCAAAACTTGTTGTTTCTTCTCTTTTAGATGTGGTGGTGGGCAGAGTATGAAAGCATACATTTGTAGAGTTTCAATCTATAATTCTCAGAGCAGACACAAAAATGTAAATCTACTTTACCTCAATAAAGATAATTTGAGGGAAAAAAGTCAATGATAGATGTTTGAGGAGAAAGAAGATAGAGCTTCGTCCTCCAGGGAATATGACCACAAATAGATTAATGTCTAATACATATTTTTTTTAAACAGTGCTAATGTAACTGTGTCAGTGCTGTCTCATTCACCAAGGGCCCCCTGAAGTGCTGATTGTCTCAGTAACCCTAGGAAGTGGATATGGAAATCCAGCGTTCTAAAATCACACAGCTTGAAGTCAAAGGTGTGGGACTCTAATCCGGGTCTCCTGAATTGCAGTCTAGACTTCTTTTTTTCCTATTAAGCTTTTTTTTTTAATGAGTGCTAATTGATGATTTCCAGCTGAGAAACTTCTTCACAGGATCTCTATTTATCCTCCTATGTTTTATTGCTCTGAATAGTCCTAGAGAGAAAAGATCACATTAAATATTCTTTGTCCATGACTATTAAGTGTTGAGTTTCATCGTCTTAGTCATAGTGCAGTGTATAGCAAGTTTAATGGTGAGGAAATTCTTGCAGAGCTTACAAATGAAATCTATTTAACTTAATAGGAAAAACATAGCCTTGTTAATGGAAATTCTGGTTGCTTTCCAGATCATAAATACATTTTTAGAAATACTTTTGTTAACATGGGAAGTTATAATTTCCTTCAATATAAAGTATTATTGTAAATAGGAATGAGGTATGAAATAATTCTTATTCTGTTGTCATATTTTATATAATGTTGATTGTGCTATCTGACTAAGTGATATTGGGGTAAAATGTCTCATTTTTCCTTGGCTATAATTAGAATTTCTAAAATACAGTTGATTATTTTCCTATTATATTAGAAGTGTACTTTTTTCAATTTTGACTGCTACATCTCCTCCTCAAAACTCTTAAAATTAACTCCCCAGCATGCTCTATCTTCTGAATTTTTGCTTACATCCTTTTAGCCTCTTTCAAACCTAATTCTCTGGCCCTAAACTATGTCTGTGAAACTCATATTGACATCACTCAACATCTTAGTGTGGTGCTACTGATATAACATACATCACTGGGGTTTCTAAATCTTCAATGATTTGATTTCAACATGTAAGATTTAGTTAGTGTCACAACAGCTTAACTATGCACAGATTTTGTTCATACATAACAGCTATAGGAATTGAAATCTTTTCAAAATGTTTATAGAAGAGAGAAAATATTCACACTGATAGCTTGTTGCAATGCTGTTAATTAATAGAAATTTGTGTAAGTGTTGTGCTCTGACCCTCTCTAGAATTCTGTAAGACAGATTATGTTTTTTTATATTGTTAATAATGTATATATGATTTTCCCTGGATACAAGGTAATAGATTTTAAACTGACAGTCTATGATATCTTTTAAAATATTCTCCAAGGAAAACAGTAAGAATTAACTCTGAGTTTCAGTATCTATCTCATAAGGAAGATTTTCCAGTGTGTGCTTTTAGGGGTATTGTTTATTCTGGTAAAATAGGCATAAAATAAAATTCACTGTTCTAACCATTATAAAAAATTTCACTGGCAATAGTCACATCCACAACGTTGTGTAACTCTCACTACTACTCGTCCAAAACTTTTCATTATCCCAAACTTTTTTTATATTTTAAAAAATATTTATTTATTTATGCATACAAGAACTGAGGTACAGCCAGAGGGGTGTGTATGGGGGTGAGAGGATTCACCAGAGACAGAGTAAAGAACAGAGCAGGTGGACAGACTGAAATACACTCTTGAGAGGAGCAGTGGGCAAGGAAGGCGATGTCTGCTGCACCATGTTGGCCCCCTTTCTGGTGGGAGATTGAACTCATGCTGCAGTAGCTGTGGTTAGCTTCATATTGCTGTGACTTAACCACTTGCACCAATAAGGAAACCCCAATAAGTGCTTTTTAAGTTACCTGAAAATATTAAAACTATTCTGTACAAATTGACTCCCCTTAAATAATACCTCTGTTTTAATAGGCAACTAAATGTGTTTTGGGTTAAAAACTACACAATATAGTGTTCATTTTGTAATTTGCTCATTTCTTAGGAGACTGAGCTTAACCACATCTTTGGCCTCCTTGATCATGTAATAAGGTGATTGCTTTCATGAACCTTTTCTTAATCCTTTTATCAAAGTACCACAAAATTAAACTCAACACCTGCTACTTTAACATAAAAGAAATTTGATCATGTGTGTTGCCACATGTACAGTCCAAAGATTAAAGTCATTTCAGTTTAAAGACACAAGTAACAGATGACTAATGGAAACAGTACATGGAAATGAGAATGAAAGAAATATTTATCTTACTAAGACACTATGGGTTAAAGCTTCCCATGAACTTCATAAATGGAAAAGTAATCAGTCGGTAATTAGAAAGTAATCAGCTTGGTAAATTATGATGAAACAAGTATACTTTATGCAAATTTACTAATTTCCAATTTAAAGCATTGGTGCATTTGCATTTAGGTAATATTGATTATTATTTCCTAATGACTGATGATCTGTACCAGTAAAATATAACTGAGTTTCTCCATTTAATGGTGTGCTTACTATTACCTACACTTCTTTCTTCACCTATAATACATATGTTCACTCTTTTTTTTTTCTTTTTTAAAGATTTATTTATTTATGCATACAAGAGCTGGGGTACAGGCCAGAGTCATGGGAGGTGAGTGATTCACCAGAGACAAGTGGGGAACAGAACAGGCAGACTTACTGAGACACACTGCTGAGGGGAGCAGTGGGCGAGGCAGGAGCGGTCTGCTGCGCCATGTGGGTCCCCTCCCTGGCCGCGGCAGGGATTGAACTCATGCTGCAGTGGCTGTGGTTTGCTTCATAGTGCGTTGCCTAACCCGCTGTGCCACCAGGGAGGCCCCATATGTTCACTCTTAAGGATCTAAATTTAATGCCATTTCTTTTGTGATGTCTTCCCCATAGACATAGGCACTCATTGGATCTTCTTTGTGGCCCAATAATACTCTGCAAAAAATCCATATTATATCAAACATCTCATTAATTTTTCTTTCTACACTTTCATCTTCTCAGAGTCAGGGGCTTTGTCTTACTCCTCCTGCACATCCTAGTGCACAGTGGAAATCCATTAAATATGTGTTGACTGATTAACAGGATACATAAACTGATCAATCTAAGTGTATTGGAGTTTTGTTTTTTGATAGCATCTCAGCTATTGTAAGTCACTCACATTTTATTTACTAAAATTGGAAGTGTGTGTGTGTGTATTGATTCAGTTTTATGTGTTGAGATAGCTGACATTTCCATTTGTGACATACAGTGATGACATAATCTGATCATGAACTGGTGAACATTTGCTAGTGACCCTAGAAAACTCAAAAGGGCATCTCCTATTGAAATTCCTGGATGACTATATTTGTTCGTCACAGGAGCTGGAAAGGTACTACCAGGGAATGTGTTTCCTTTAAGTCCTCAATGGCAGGGTATGAAATCTCTATCATCTGCTTTGTTCCTGTAACAAAGGACCCAGCACTGGTCCCAGTCACTGGCAGTAGTTAGGGAAACATTTCAGTTGACATGGCTCTTGCCACAGTTGGGTGCTGTTGTTGGCAACACCACTGTTACCATAGAGAAACTAGCACAAAAGAATACCTCTATCTGGAGGTATCACTATGGATCTCTGTGACTAGATAATGTGACATCATTTCTTTTTTTTTTAAGATTTATCTATTTATGCATACAAGAACTGGGGCACAAATCAGAGTTGTAGTAGGCGAGAGGATTCACCAGAGACAGAATGGGGAACAGAACAGGCAGATTGACTGAAATACAGTGCTGAGGGAACAGCGGGAAAGGCAGGAGAGCCATATTGGTCACCTCCCTGCAGTAGCTGTGGATGCCCCAGTGCGTCACTTAACCCCCTGCACCACCAGGGAGACTCACATTCTTCATTTCTTACTAAACACTGTCCAGGTGCAAATATAGCACTCCTCTACCTTTAGGTGACCTCTTGGAATATAATCCTTCATTTTCTCTCTCTTTTTGAGCTTCTCTCTTAATCCCTCTTTCACCCTGAAGCAGAGTTCTTGAAGTCCTTGGTGGTAGGGTGAGAATGAGTGAGGATGGGTATCAGAAACTCTTCACTTTAGTGACTGGGCACACACTCTGCTAACTGGCCTCAGAGGCCCTTTCTGCATCCATAACAGACACATCTGAGGGCACATTTCTTTCACTAAGATCCCAAGAGGACAAACCCCATAAGGACATCTTGGATTTATGTAAACTTAACCTTGTTAGTCAGATTTCTACCCTGCAGCAGTTTGCATGTCTGTCTCACAGTATTATTCAGAGACAAGTCCTTGGTGTGCAGAAGAAACCAGCAATTTAGATAAATAGCAAGAGTCTTTAATATCACTCATGTCTGCATGAGGCTACCTTGGTGACCTTTTGTTAGGAATTCAGGGACTTAACTGGTCTTTCTCAGTCAGGCAATTGGGGAGATTTATTTTCTTGGAATGAAATGACTAGTAAATTTAGCAAAGGTAATAAGATTGGTTCTGTACTGATAGTGAAATTTTTTCTGTCCCATGGTTAGCAAACAGAAATCAAACTGTGCTTTTTCTAAATAAGAGCACATGAGAAAGAGGGAGAGAAGAATTGACTTTACTTTGGTGCTTGCTCATGCACACACACACACACACACATACAGACAACAAAATCTCACTTGTCTTTACATAGAGGAGTGTGGGATCCAGATAGAGTAATTACCTGCTTTGGAGAGTGAGGTTAGGGATTGGGGCTCCATTTCCAAGCTTTGAACAAGCAAGGCAACACTTGGGACTATAAATTGCCACTGTTCCCCAAGCCACAATTCCCTGGGTGGAGCTAACTGAATATATCTTGGCAAACGTTCAAGAATTCCCCCCCTCCACAACCTGTAATTAACCATTATAATTGCCTATGTGTTCCAAAATAAAAATGCCCTTAAACCTAAGCCATATATTTTAACCTATTGAATCTTCTGTAAAAAGATAAATAGCGTGTGGAGGGAGTTATCCCTTCTTGAAGAATGAAGACTAACCTGAACTTAGTTATAATTACAAGGAAAGCAGAATCTTCAGAACAGTAATAGCAGGGTAATAGATTTTGCTTCCTATTGCACTTAACGTTAGAGTATTTTTGTTCCTATTATGGCTGCTGAGGAATTCCTTTGTAAGGTGATTTTCAGATATCTCATCTCCCATGTACTTTCAATTTAAACAGTGATTATTGACATGGGAAGTCCTGATTTTCTGCTTTTCCCAGATCTTTTCCTCTTGGCTTCCCTGGCTGGAAATTGTTCCTTTCAAAAGAAGCCTGACTATAGTGCTTAACCTTCAATGAGTGGGAAACTGGCCTGGAGTAGGGACCCAAATATCTGCTTCTCAGGTGGAAACTGCAGGCTGTGCTTACAGATGAGCTCCCAGCTGTTGAAAACCAGGAGGTGGTTAGTGTAGGATGATACTGGCAGTGAAGAACATGCCTCCTCATTTAGCAAAGAGCAACAACTCAAAAAATAAACATTTTGGAACAAATCTGAAGGCTAATGAATCTTTCAGAAGGGAGAGAATGGATACATGCTGCACTGTAGTCAGGACTGAATGAAGCCCAAGGCACTATCACCTTTCTCTGTGGCAGCTTGCAGTCAGGTAGGTGATGGCTTCATGGGATCCTCATGCACATTAGTTACCTGTTGAATATAAGCGATGAGTAAATTGAGAACATGGGCAGGTAGGTTTTATCAAGATCTGAAGTATCTTCCAATTACCTTTACAAGTCTTATCCACCAGTCATCTGACTTCCCAGTTATGAAGACATAACATTATGCCTCCACTCCCCCCATTACAAATGTAGGGCTGTGTGTTGCCTGACAAGGCAAGGTCTGCAGTGGTAATGGATGAAACCAAATGCAAAGATCTCAGTACACCCAGCACCACAGAGACATTGTCCTATGTAGCAACATCGAGGTGCTCTTCCAGAAAGTCAGCTCCTCCCTTAGCTTGAGACTATTTTTTATTAACTCTCACTTGCCATATGAACATCTGAACAAAATATTTCATCCAAATGAGTGGAATCAAGGACTGGTGTTGGGATTGAAGTGTGGCTAGGAAGATAGGAAAATTTTTTTAATACACCAACTTCCATAAATTTAGTCCTCTTGATGTTCTATGTCAAGTCAAATCATTTTGAGTAATAGAGGTTGGGTTGCAGGTGAGGGAAGGAAACTGGCATTTAATTCCACTCATTTTCTCACCTATCCCTTTATTAAAGTAGCACTAAGTATGAGTTAATTTCACTGATTCATTCTTTTGTTTACTTAATACATAATCACATAAGATTTACTACATGGGAGGCTCTGTGTTAAATGGTGATGCAAAGGTAAATAGGGCAGACTGCAGGAGTGCCCATCCTGGTTGTGTGTGGAAGCAGGCCTGCAGTCAATGACTAGGCCCTTAGGCTCTGAGACTGTGTTCAGCAAGCTGGGAAGATGGGAGCAATGCAATGGGAAAAGACTGGGGAAGAGTTCTCAAGGGGGAACCTGCATGAGTTGAGTTAGAAGAATGAATGTCCATTGGGTAGATAATGAGGGAACCAGTCAAACAACACTGGGCAGATGAGAGAATGTAGTGAAATTAATTAAGAAAATGCAAAGAAAAAGAAGTCCTTTATCAAGATTTGGAACATCTTCCCAATTATGTTTGCATGTAGTGCACAAAATAAAGGTTCCTCCATCAGTCACCCTTTTTCCAGAGGAAAGGGGTGGGGGGCTCCAGATTGCAGGTGTCCTTGGTGCTACATTAAGGCGCTACCTTCCACGTATTTTATAGGGAGCACTGAGAATTTGCAATTGGAAATCACATGCCCATATTTTCATTTTGGCAATATGCAGTTATAAGTGACTGACTCTAACTTAAACTACCTCAAGTGAAAAGAGGATATTTTCCCCCTCTCTAAGGGGTAGTCTAACTTCAGGTACAGTGAATCTGAGGTTAAAATGCTGTCATTAGATTTCCATGCTATTTCCTTGTATCTTACTCCCTCCCTTTGCAATATTTCTGTCTCTGTGCTTTTCTCTCCACAAGTCTTTGGTTTTCTTCCTCTTGATTCTGTTAGCACTCATTTTTTTAAAAAAAAAATGAATTGGTTTGACTTTTAGGACTTCATGTGTTAATATTGACAGCCATTAACTTCTTCCTATATATGTGTGTGTGTGTGCACACATTCATATGTATCTGCATATATATATTAGCTATACTTAAAAACATATATATAATAACAAACACACAATACAGGGGAAGGAGCTTTGAGGCAAATAGGTTGGGAGTTTCTGGTTGGCTTTGGTTGACTATATGCCATTGCTGAACCAATCTTTGGAGCTAAGGAGATGTGTATTCCATCTAGGTCTGGGTTAGATGCTACCACATTTAAAGATGTTGGGGGAATTAACCTCCCACCACTTGAGATTGGTGTCCCCACTTGGCATAGGGTTCAAAAAGGCAATAAGAAAGTAGTAAAATGTCTAACTATCACATTCCACTGTACTGTGGAGGAATGTAGGGTTAGTAGAAAGACCTCCAAGAAAAGAGTAAATTGAAATACTTTCTTTTAATTGTTCCTAGAGTGACTTAAATTTTATTTAAATAAATAGATATATCTAACTATTTTCCCCTCACCTTATTTTTTCCTAAAGTTATATCTTGGAGACAAAGTAGATTAAAGGTTTTAGTGGATTTTTATGGAAATAGAGGCTAGAGTAAACTAATTCTCCTAGCATACAACAATATACAAAGCTATAGGAATAACCTGGTGCAACTTCTGGAATTGTTCATTTCACACAAATTTGGGAAACATGTTCCTTTATGTGAACATATTATGTAGTAGAATGTAATTGACATTTTCAAAAAATAAAACATGAGGCATCAAGAAAATTTCTAGTTTCTACTTTGAACTGAATGTCAAGTAACCTTCAGTAGGCATTTGTTCCACTGTTGGGTGTAGTTCAAGAAAGAAGGGTGAATAGTTCTGACCTCTACCTTCCTAAATTAAAGAAGGCTACACACAGTGAAGTCCTTATGTAAAAATGGTGGGTTAAGAGAAACTATCTGGAAATTAGTTAATTTTCACAGCTCAACTTTGAGGGTGAGGCAGTGGGGAGGTGGGGAAGTCAGGGGTGTGATGGGAAACAGGAAAGAAGATAAGTCATGTAATTCTAGCCAAATGCTTGGGTTTCTTTTTATGAGATTAGTGGCAACTTTTGAGATATGTTTTTCAAATATTCTTGACTCCACTGAAGTCAGTGGCTTTTCTATGTTATTTTATGAGCTGATAAATAAACTTGTTTTTGGTGATATTCACATTAATGGTACTATGACTTACATTAAGTAGAAGATTAAAAATTTTCAAAAATCTGGTGAACTGAACCTTTTCTGATGCTAGGTTCATTATCTTTCCTCTTTCCTGAAAGGTCTGGGAAAGATCCAGAAAGTTCCTTTTCCCAACAGAATGGGTTAGTACTGTCCTAACCCACTGACCCACTTTGTTAGACTTTATAGTGGGCATTGTTGGATAAAGTTACGGGATAGGACTTAAAGGTCATTTATGTCATTATTTTAGGGGGAGGGGAGAGTGACTGGAAAGGCAAAAAGATACCCTAAGCCTTCACTTTTAAAGACTTATGAAATTGTAGTTGCTTTGTGACATTTGATCGATCACGTTTCTTCCATTCTGATAACAATCTCCCTCACCTTTGCCTAAAAAGCTATTTAATGGCAAAAACATTGTCCTATATGTATTTGAGAGGGATGGACCAGTTTTATTGGGTGGGGGATGCTGTGGGTACCCTTGCGTCTTTGAGTAGATTTGCTAAGATTTCCCTTGGTTGGTTAAAACAAGACATCTGAAGAAGTAAAATCTTCAGACATAGAATGTTTTAGTCACAGGGCATGGAACTGGCTTCAGAGAGAATGACCAAGTCACACATTTAGAGGATGAGAACTAAATTAGATAAATATGAAAATGAGAAACAGAGAAGCCAAAATGGCCCCATGCATTAATGAGTGGCCTGAGGGAACATCTGTGCTAGTCTGCTTCTTGATTTACAAACTGAATTCAGGCACATTTTCATCACAATAGCTGTATTTGAATAGTAGCTAAGGTCCCTGGATTAAGGATTTTTGCCCTGTCACTGCAGTGGGACTTTTGGTTTGGTATCTTTATTTTTGGTCTGTAAAGTCTTTTGTTCAATGCAAAGTTGATCTCTCCCCAAGTCAGGCCTTAGTGGAGATGGATCAGCTTCATGTTTCCAATTAATCCTTCCCCTTATTAGGACAGGAGTCCCAATCCCTCTCTCTTTCAGGCTGTAGCTCAGAGATGTACTCCAGCCAGTATTAGATCAGTGCTTTTGTGTGGCTAACATGACATCTTGCTTCTTTGGGATCATGCTAGCAAACCCCTTGCCTATCCCTGGCAAGATCTTAACCATTTAGCATTCAGCCTCCTGGCATTTTTGCAAATGGAGTAATATTTGTGTAAACACTTTTAAAAGCATTATATGCTACTTGCTAATTGAATTCAATTGTTTCAAACTCCTTGACAGTAAATATAATATCCAGACTTTGGAGTAATTTTCAAAATCCTCTATATTGAAGATCTAAAAGAAGCTAAGACCAAGTTTGAAAATATTCAGCTTTGCTGCTCTACTCTTTATTCTAACTTTCTGGCACTTTACTACAGCACCTTTTTACTTCATCTCTAGTTGAATAATCTCTTGACTGTTCTGTGGAAAGGGGAGGATACCTTTGTCCCTTTGAGGAGACACATGCACATGCTTTGGCTGTGAAGCTACCAGCGGGCTGCTTCTTACTTGTTTAGGAAATTTAGGGAGACCTGGTTTGTCCTGGGTTCAGAACTGTTACAGGGCAACCCTAATATAAAATGGGTTTGCCTGACTGGGTCCTCACCCGCGCGCTCGAACTGCACTTATAATGCCCCAACTGCAGGCACA
>JAGFMF010011870.1:2911996-2986998 GCA_019455555.1 Galemys pyrenaicus
GCTGAGGGGAGCAGCGGGCACAGCAGGAGAGGTCTGCCGCGCCATGTGGGTCCCCTCCCTGGCCGGCAGCAGGGATCGAACTTGTGCTGCAGTGGCTGCCGTCCGCTTCATAGTGCATTGCTTAACCCACTGCGCCACCAGGGAGGCCCTAATATGACCTTTTTAAGAAAAACAGAACCATGGCAAAGCTTTATTGGACATGGTTTCTTGTTTTCAAGTTTTATTTGATTGATCCACAATCTACCCTTTCCACCTCATATCCCAAGTATTAGAATCACTGATACAGATCACACCACTGTCTGTTTTCCTGATGGAGAAGCCAGTGTGATTGTCTGAGGGGTCAACTAGACAAGGTAAGAACCAGGACTGGGGCATCCCTGGCACAGAACCCCAGGTTCCCAGGTGCCTCAGCTGAAGAAGCCCCTGGTGTTAGACAATGGCCTAATCCTGTTATACCTGAAAGAACATTCAGTGTTATAGTCACTGACAGCATCACCACCTCTACCTGAGCACTTCTTATTGTTTATTCCACCTCAAGATGTTAACTGTTGTGTCTTAACATTTGTGTCAGGGTAACAAACAGATGTTAAAACTCTTGTGTGGTTTCCTGCTCATTGTGAATTCAAACCCAGTTTATGTAAGAAGTTGAGAATAATATCAGTGCATGAGCGTACTGATTGTAAGGAAACAAAAGGCTGTTCCTCTCTCTCTCTCTCTCTCTCTGTGTGTGTGTGTGTGTGTGTTTGAGAGAGAGAGAGAGAGATAGAGAGAGAGGGGAGATTGGTGTGTGAGGTTCAGAGTTCTCTTCCTGAAGGATGAGAAAATCTTGTTTAACCATTTTAAGTAAGCCCTGGAATTATATATTTATATTAATGTGTTTGGAGGAAACAACAAATGTTGCTGGCCATTACAATCTTATTTTATTAGCACTTCTTTAAATATCATATTTGAGCTTTCTGGTCATATAGTTGTCGATAGTGTCAGGATGTCCTTAATTTTATTTGATGATAAAAGGAAAGAATTCACAGAGCTTGTTTTTGGATATTAGCATATGCTCTAAGATTTGGCCATCACCTGAATATTAATACAAACAAATAAATAATAGTGCATAAATAGTGCTATTTTTGTGCATGGCATGGGTTTCTGTTTGTGAACATCTGGATGAATCCTCACTACCCAGTTTGGCCCCTCACTGAGGCTTACTAAACAGAGATTTACTTTTCTCAATAATAAGACCGGAATATTAGTATTTTGGGGAAGGGCCCATAGGTTTCACTATGGGTCACTGACGGGACCCATGTCTAAAGAAAAGTCAAAGTCTTTGGGGTAGAGGGGCAGTCAGGGCTGAGGTGACAATTCCCAGAGACTGGTCTTATTCCATTTGTCGATTTCTCATACTTCCCAAAATGACAGCTATAGAGCCAGACTTTTTATCTATATTTCAGACAACAAGAAGGGTGAAGGGCAAAGAAGCAAAAGCAAATGTGAACTGAATGTTTTCTTCTAGGTTTTCCTAGAAACCTCCCTGCAGCTTCTACTTATATCTCATTCATGAGGAATGTATCCGATGATCACCAGGGCTGGAGGGAAATTGGGGAAGTGTATATTGAGTCAGGCAAATGGCAATCTGAACAAAACTGAACTTCTATTTAGAGTGAAGAGGAAATGATTGAAGTTTGGAGATGCATCAGCAGTCTAGCTGCTAGGATGCTTCCCTTACCTCTTCGACTTCATTCCAGCTGTTTCTGTTCACCTGTTCAGTCTTAGTCTGTGACTTCTTCATGAAACCCCCCTGGAAGACTTGAGAGGGATTAAGTAACCATTTTGTTTTCAAGCATTGATGATACCCATTAGCCATACAGCTAACATAACACCTATCTTGTTTATATCCTCTGAAACTATGTTTTATACCAATGCTACCTCATTACACTTGTAAGTGCTATCAGAGCAGGGTTTGTGTCTAACTTTTACTCCCAGCTCTTAAAACAATACTTGGCATGATATAGATTCTCAGTTAAAGTTTGGTTGAACTGGATTTCTGAAAACTAAATTGACTAACTGAAATTCAGGGATCTCAGAGCACTCTTAATTTTTCTAAAATTCTTTTTCTTTACCTTCTTTAGAGAATAATGCATACATTTATAAGTGCATGTGTTAGATGTTTTTAATCTTGTAAAAGACAGTAGTTGTTGGTGCCAGTGTATGAGGGTTTGTGTGTGTGTGTGTGTGTGATAGAGAGAGAGAGAGAAAGAGAGAGAGAGAAAGAGAGAGATAGGGAGAGAGAGAGAGAGAGAGAGAGAGAGAGAGAGAGAGAGAGAGAGAGAGAGAGAGAGAGAGAGAGAGAGAGAAATCTGTATCTGGTTGCAACTATTAAATATACCAGTTATTTCCTGTGGTACCAAGTACTCCAACAAGAGTGAAACCCAGCAGGAATTAGAGACAGTGATCTTGGGATCTCAGACATAGTATTTCACTGCTGTGTGGAAAGAGCATCTTACTCCTCCTCTCCCCAAGATGTTAAAAGACAAACGCAATTGTTTATCTGAAAAGTGTTTTTGAACTCTTACCTCTCCAGAAGAAAGGTCCTACATTAATTCCTAGTATAGTTAATCCTCTATTCCACATGTCAATAAGGGGGGTGGGGGGCGGGGAAGAGTGCAGATTGTCTAAAGGTAATTGATTCTTGATTTTGGAATTGAGTTATAATGTATTTTGGATGTTGGCAGGAGATCAGCCTCTTGTGCAGTTAAGATGAGACTATTGTTAATGTCAGTATTTCATGAATTTGCATTATCAGCTCCTGTCTCAACCCTATCAGGGACAAGTGGTGTAGAAAGCATTTGTCTTGAGAAGAGCCAAGGCATGCACAATACATTTATATCTATGGCGTTCTCCAGTTCTATCTTTGCTTCTTAGGTCATAAGGAAGCTATACATTGGCCCTCTGTGGCTTCATAAATGCTTTCACTGGGTTACATTTCAAAGTTTTAGTAAAACGGCTATATGAAAACTATTTCCAGATCTTTAGCAGAACTACAATGGAGTGATTAATCATTAAAAGTTAGTGAATAAGTAGCTGATCTAAGATCCCATGTGGTTATAGATCAGCAGTATCAGCATCATCCAACAACCTGACAGAAATGCAGAGTCATAGGCCTGTCATAAACCTACCTAGTCAGAATCTTTGAGAAGGGCCCCACTCATCTATATTTGTACAGGACCGCTGAGGATCCTAACACAAAGTCACATTTGAGAGCCTAAGACTATACAAAACCAAGATATTGTCTATGTGTCTTGCATCACGCCTTTCAGAATTCAATACCAGGTAATAAAATTTCCTTTGAATAACATGCATGTCTGGATATTTTGCACACAACAGGAGTGATGTCACCTATCATGTTTCTGATCCTGCCCTTTTCCTCAGTAAACTTAGAACTGTGCTTACTGCTTAGTCCTAGATTACATATTTGTGAGGGTGTTCATTTCTCCTTTCTTTCAATGAATTTTATTTGCTTTTTTTTAAAGCAGTGTTACTAGGCATCTTTTATTACATGCCTGCTCAAATTGATTTTGCTAGTAAGTGGGTTGGCGTTGTAGGTAAGATGTAATTTGAAATAAATTAATGCACTCTCATAGTGATTGACAGTGGAAATATTTGACTAAGAAAAGCACCTGATCGTAAGAAAGCTAGGATGGAATTAAACATACCTTGCACAAAACACTGTGTATATCCTCGAATACTTTTCCATGGCTAGAAAATGCAAACATTAAAATGAAAGCGAACATGAAAGCAGAAACTTCCCTTATTCCCCTTTTTGAATACCCTCTCCCCAAAGTTAGTCATTAACATTTTCTTGGGTATCTTTTCAGAAAATGAAGATTATTCATAGAGTACATATGCATGTGCATAAATAGATATATGCACAAACAGACAATAGGGTAAATTTTCATGTACATCTTGCTGTTTTTTTCTTAGTAGTGTATCTTATTGATCTTTTTAAAAGCTTTGTATTGTTGTACTTTATATTATAAATTCACCTCTTACTACTAGACATGCAGATGATCACAAACATTATACTTACACAAACTTATACTATCTTGGTATACTTTTGCAATATATCTGCTACATAAATTGTTACAAATGTGGTTACTGGTATGCACATTTTTTAATGACTTAAAAAATTTTTACCTGAGGTAACATTGGAGTACCCCCATCAGACATCACTACCACCACCAACTTACCATTATTCCATGACCATAGACCATTGAACTTCCCTCTCTCTTTATTCTTAACCCTCCTCCGTCCTCTTCCCCTTGTGTTTCATTCTGTAGTCAGCTATCAAGTGTTAGTTTTTCAGCTTTTCATTATCTGACAATTAATTTACTTTATATTCCACAGATTAGTGACATAATCCATTATTTATATTCCTTCTTCTGACTTATTTTAGTTTTAGCCTTTCAAACCCCACCCATGTTGCTGCAAATGACATGAGTTTATATTTTTTGATTGCTGAGTAGTATTCCATTGTGTAAATATATAACATCTTCTTGATCCACTCATCTGTTCTGGGGCACTTAGGTTGTTTCCACAATTTAGCTATAGTAAATAGTGCTGTAATAAACATGGGAGTGCAGGTTCTTTTCGAATTAGTGATGTTACATTTTGGAGGTAGATGCCTAGGAGTAGAATTACTGGATCAAATGGCAGATCCATATTTAATGTTTTGAGAACTTCCAAACTGCTCCCCATAAGGGCTAAACCAGTCTGCATTCCCAACAGCAGTATTGGAGTGTTCCCATTTCTCCACATCCTCCCCAGCACTTGTATTTCCTGGTCATTTCAACATAGGCCATTCTCAGAGGTTTAAGCCAGCTGGCACATGAAAAAAAGGCTCATAATCTCTTATTATTAGAGAGATTCAAATCAAGGTCACAAAGAACACGCACATTTAAAAAATTAATCTGCTGGCTAACTGCATAATTACCTTCTCAATCCCAAGAAATAGACTAATGTGCTTCTTAAATGAAATTGTCTGTTTTCCCTTAGGGGATTAGGATACCTTAGGGTATTATCAAGGGAAACAATTTTTTTCTTTTATAGTGAACAAATGATGCTGTTTTGAGTCATTGTTTTAATTCACCTTTCTTTAACTCTGTTTTAAAGATATATTTACTGATTATATTTCCTTTCTTGTCAACTCTTGTTTAGAGATGACATTTATCCATATTTTTCTTGAACTGATTCTCATATTTCTACACCTGAGACTCCTGATCATCACCAAAGAAGTGATTTTTTTAGAAGGGCTCTTTTTTTTATTATTATAGATTTTTGTGATATTACCTTCAACTTTCTGAGTCTGTTTCTTTAGTAGTCTAGTTTATAAGATATTGTTGAGGATCAGTCAGGATGGGGCTGAGGTCTGTGAAGACTACAGTCATAGTGTCCAGGAGAGTGACACAAGCAGTGTTCCTGCTCTTTTCTCCAGTTATCAGAAAATGAATATTCGATGCTGCATTGTGGATATTATTATAATTGGGAGCAAAAATACTCTGTCAACTTTTTCCTTTCTTTAAACCAAGATATCATATGTAAAGGTATCATATGTCTTAATAGGACTCAAAGTGTCTTTTGTGATGGAAATGAAAATGGAAGATAGAGAATAAGTATTTCCAAAAGAATTTCTATTTGCAAATTATATGCCAATTAAGTTTCTTCTTTCATAACCATTAACTCATCATGCTCCCAGTGCTGGATTTTGAGCCAATAAACCTTGAACTGTATTTTAAGACCAATTATAGTGGCAATGTTTTGCTAGGTTTCTGGTATCTTTAATTTCCTCTGCATTCCTTTGTTTTTGATGATGTTATACTCATCTAAGCAAACCTCTTTTAGGCTTGCATCTTCCCTTCCCCTTGGCTTTATGGAGTGTTTGCTTATCATTAAGCATCATCTAACAATTGGCATTATCATCACATGAGTCAAATTGAGGATTCTCCAGCTGGGTTATCCAGATATCCCACAGGATTTAATAATTCTAAACCTAGCATGCCAGCAAAGTAGCCTTTCCTTGACCATGACAGACAGGGTTAGGAGAAAAAGGAAGTCAAGTTTATGAATTGCTGCCTTCTAATTGGTCACATTATACTACAATGTATACATATACATTGCTGGTATAGAAAAATGAAAGTTGATTGGAAATAAGAAGGAATTAGAAATAAAAAGGAATTTAATATTTCTACTGTATTATAAATTTCCAAAACCAGTTTCAATGGCCCAAATTCTTTCAGTTATTCATGCCCACTTACTTTATTCTCCTTTCCCACCTCATTTCTCTGGGTTTTGCACTTTCCATTTGTTCTTGAAACCAGTTAAGAATTAATCTATTCCCTGGCATTAGAGCTTCCCTTGGGAATTTACCAATTGATTGGCCTTTTAATCCAGTTGTTAAAATTCTCCCAATACTCACTGATTCCGAGCAGTTTCAATTTGTGTGTTTTAATGTGTTGGCTGTGGTCATCAGGAAAGTGGAGCTGACATAAATGTCTGTGGAACTGGAGCTGCACCAGCCAATAATTTGCAGTGTGACTGTGGACAGAGGGGTGGCTGGTGGTGTGGGAGTCATGGGGTCAGTAGCTGGAGAAGGGAAGAGGTATTTGCAACATTTGGTGAGTCTACTCTAGTTCTGGAGTCTTCACGCACTCCAAACCTTGCAGCCTTGAGAGCCTCTTTACAAGAGGTCTGTGCAGCTGAGTAGAAGTTAGGGGCGAGACCAGGGTGGGGCCAGTTGTCCTGTTTCTCTGTGGATGGGTCTTTAGCACTCCAAGTACCTATGGCCAGCTTTCCCTAGGAGTAGTTGCTGTATATTTGTGTTTCTTTACACATTTACATCTCTAGAAATAGGATTTAATAAGAAGTGTGACTTTAATAAGTGTTCAGCTAAGAAAGTAGTAATATAACTGTTTTCTTTGCCCAAATTAATTTGTATTTTATACCACTCTTCAGCGAAAGAAATCTCAATGTGATAATGTGATACAGTTTTGAAGTGGTTTTATTAAAGCATTTACTCAGACATTTACTAAATATTATTTTTAAAATGCTCACTATTTATATTTCCTAAATTCCCATTTACTTTCTAATTTTATAATTAAAAGATTTCTCTTTCATAAAATCTTTCAAATAGTCAGATTATGTTTTAAGGTATTTTTTATAATTGTATTTTTGGTCTTATTTTTGTTCATTTAAAATATAGATGTTAATATTTTCTTGGTAAATGGAATGGTGAACCTTTACTACAGAATAAATGTATTAATAAATTCTACTTTTCAGATGATATAACATTATATGTTTTATATTTATTACTTTCCTATTAAATTATGATTTTCCTTGAGGATAAAGACACTTAGTCAAGTTTGAATCTTCCCATTTAATGCATGTTTGACAAGATAATGAATTAGTTGCCTCTGATGAGGCTAATAGTCTAGACTAGCTTGGAGTTATGAAATACCCATGACCTGAGAGGACAAAATTTAAAATATCATAACTTAGTTTCTTAAAAGAGTGACCAGTGTAACCTCTTCAAGGCATCACTGGTACTGGCTCTCCTCTTTCAGCCTAAAGGGGTCATGTTCAAGGTCACTGGATATATTGAAATGTAGTGGACACAAACTTGTAGGCGTGAAACATGGCAGCAGTGGGTTTATCTTCAGTGCCCTCCTGTTGGGTTTGTTTGAATGTTGATTCAATTTACCTTTAAAATGCAGCCATCTCACAGTGAAAACCCAATTTCTGAGGTTTCTTGAAAACTTAGCAGATTCCACCTCCTTGGCCTTCATGGAAGCATTTGACTGGAAGGGGGAGTGCTTTTCCTTACAGGTGGACACACTCTAGACTCTCACTGTCTAGTGGTTCAGAGAATGGGACTAATCTGCAGAAAGAAATTTCAGGGTACAGTTTGGAGGGAGGGAGAGAGGGAGGGAGGAAGGGAGGCAAGAGGAGGGAGAAGACAGGCAGAATGAGTGGTGGAAAGGTCTCAGACTGCAGTACAATTCCCAAAGAAAGTTTAACAAGGAAGATGGGGCTCCTTGACTCAAATTGACTTATCTGTGGAGTCACAGGTCTTCCCAGAATGAGCCTGCCTTAGTATCTATGTCATGCCCAGTCATTTGCTAGCACAGCCTTTTAGAAATGTGGCCTCATCTGAATGTGGTGATGGATTGGGTAGAGTCATAAATTAATCCTGCCACCCACGGTGAGAAATCATCAGGCTTATTCTGTTCTCAGGGCTGCACAGCTTGCCCTCTGTGCCTCCTTCCCACACAAGTTCAAGGAGCAGCCTCGCCATAGCCTTATAGGTTGTTCTTTCTGACAAGTAACTTAGAAGCAGAAGTAACAGGTTGAAATCCCCTCCTTGCTGCAGTTTATTTTAGGATTGTAGCTGGTATTGCCCCTCTCCTTCCTACACTATCCATTCTGAGTTGCTCATTATCCAAGCTCATTATCACCTTGATAGATCTGATGGTTTTCCTAGTGGTGTGATCCTGGGGCCTCCAGAACCTTGGCAGTCAGGTCCTCTCAGGCTCATCTGGCTGCATATGTCCACAGTTAGAGGGGACACAGGGGGAACCAGGAAGCACCCATGTGGCTCACCTAGGTTTCACATGGATTCCTTCCTGCCTTCAGTATGTAAAAGCAGCACTACCTCTTCTCCTAATCAGGGCCAGTTTCTCTGCCAGTTTGGTGTTCTGTAGGTCCTTGGGTACAAAAAGTCCAAGGTGACCTGGTAGCTGCTGAAATTTGTAGTTCAATAGGACCTTTGCTGTGCCTTTCCTGTGTATGTCAAGAGTTGTGTTGCATTGAAGAGCAGGACCTCCAACCTCACAGAGCCCAAATTTGTGTGGTTGGGAAGCACAAAATGCCCTCCTAGGTCTTCGGGAGTGACACCAAGAAGAGTAATCCCTACTTCTACCCTTTGTTTTGGGACTCAGGTATTCCTCCTGTTTGGGACACAGCATCTCATTGAGTACTATCTCTGAGCCAGTGCTTTAGCTGCACCCTTAGAAGCTATTCTAGCATACAGTGAGGTCACCTGCTTCTGAGTGGTGCAGTGTGTGATAGCACAGTGGAAACCATGTTCTTTGGCCCAATCCTGTACCTCCATCCTGTGAAGTGGGGGCTAGTCAGATGCTGTGCCATGCAGGATTCCATGCCTGTGGGTCAGGCATTCCACAGCCCCTAGATAATAGTACTACCCCAGGCACTGCCACGTGTGAATGTCTTTATAACTGGGTTGTACAAGAAAACCCAGCTCATATTTGGCAGTTCAAGATGCACATGAGATCCCATGAACAAGCATTTGGTTTTTAGCAGGGCTCAGTAAAATGCCAAGGACTATTTCTCCAAAGAAGTATACTTCTTTATTGCAGATGGCCTTGCTCCAGGACCCACGGGCCTATTTTCTGATTCTCCCACTGGGGCTTGCCATAATTCTGTGCCACCTTGTATGTACTGATGAAGAATTTAAATTACATTCTTTCAGCAGTGGGAACCATTCCCAGTTTCTAACTGTAGAGTTTTATGATTAGGTATCCACTTTTGAAGTATAAGACAGAAGGATTGAGAAGAACAGAAATTGTAGGCTAACAGACCAGTGTAGAAGCTATTGCAATAGTCCAGACAAAAAGTAAGGACCTGAGATAAATTTCTAGCCAAAGGCATGAGGAAGAAAATGAGACTGATTTGAAAAATATTTAGAAAGTAAGATCAATAAAACCAAGAGAAATTGCATGTCCAGAAAAAAAAAAAAACAGTCCAGAACAATTCTGGGATTTTTGGATCTGCTGAGTAATGAAAAACATTTCTATGTGTTACATTTTTGCTGTTGCATTTTACATAGAGTCCCCAAGGATTATATCACTAAAAGCAAGTTGAACTGTGCTAAGCCAAAAATGTTAATGAGTTACGTTTAATAAGTTGGATTTCAAGCTGAACCCCAGTATCAATTTTTGTTGCATCAATTATTTCTTCCAAAAATACTGAGCTGATTAAAACCAGAAAAATATTGAATAAGAATATCAAATACTATTTTCATGTTTTGTTTGTTCCAAGCACCAGAACCTCGAATAGCACCTAATACGTATTATAGTAAATACTTATTAAATGAATGAATTCTCTCAAATAAACCAATAATTAATCTGCAGATTATACTTTTTTGGCCATATTTAGGATATAAGTTATTAGTGGGATGGGGGTGTTGAACTTGCTGTGGAAGTAGAGATTGGAAAATGTCTGTCTTGATCAAAGTCTCCTGATAATGGAGATGGGTTGTATTAAGTCAGGAAAATTCAGATAGTTCCTGGTTTTAACTGGGCTTGATATTTTTGACTTCCATAAATCCTATAAGAGGGAAGGACCAAGAGAGCTTCTCTTCTTTCCCTCTTGGAATACTTAACTCCTTATTTTGTGACATGGTTCCAGGGACAGGAAACCCTGAGCCTTCTTCCTGGTCTACCCAGTGCAAGCCAGCATCCTTTCATTTTCATTTTATCTCCCATGTCTAGGAGTTTATTCCAAGGAAATAATGTGGAATAGAGCGAAGATGTAGTGGTGAGGATGCTATTCACTGTATTATTTAGAATACAAAAATTTGAAACCATATGAAATTCCAGGGCAATAAGGGGAACTTAAATTTAGCTATATATATTTTTATTTTTATGTCTTGTAGAAGTCTTTATTGCCTTTTTAATTGTATTATTATTTTTTCTTGAGGTAACAGTGATTTACAACACTATAGTGAATTAGGGTTCTAGGTTAACACCTCTTCAGATGTGTTACTATACTACACCCTAGAGTCCTACACCATAGTCTAGTGGTGGGCTGGCTCACCCTGTTGCTCCCCACCTTTTTTCTTCCCCTCTGGTAGTCGCAATTCTATGCCTTCAAGGATCATTTCTATAGTTTGTTCCATTTTGATCTGTGAGGACAAAATTTTATAGTTAAGGGAAACTGATTTAGAGACCAACTCCCAAAAGGTATTAGAAACACTTCTTTCCTCTAATGCTCTTAGGACTTGTACTGTTTTTCATATCTCTGTCTGCAGTTTTGCTATTGGTTTTGATGACTGTTAAAGAAGCCAACAGATGCAGAGAAAGTGTGGGAAAATGTTTGGTTGGCAGTGTGTCTTGCAGATCATGTGGTTTCCGTATGTACTTCTATCTCTTCACTCTCCCTTCAATTTCCAGTGTTCATCTGTTCCTTTCATATTTCATATTTCTTCTTCACTTCCATAGGTGACCATGGAGCAACTGACTTACCCCTTCTCTTCCTTATTCTGCTCATCTATAAAAATGGAATTAAAACAAATATTTACTTCATAAGATATTTGTAAAAATTAAAGCATATGAAACTATTTTTTCCAGATAATAATCTAATGCACATTTTCAGTTATCAAGTGAAAATAAAGGTGGTGACAGTATGGTTCTTTGTATTATGCCTGAAATTAGCACACCTAGGTCTACTTCATTTCCTTTTTACTTTCTTTTACCCCATCACTTCTGTAGGACCCCCCTGTAGAAGCATCTGTGCTATGTTTTCTGATTTGACTGAATTAATATTGATATGTCAGTTTACAGCTGGGTAATAATGTTTTTACTTCACCCTAGTCTTAATTGGTTCTGAACTCACACCTTTACATGATTATTACTTATTTATTATTAATTTTGATTTTTACTATCCAATGCCCTGGAATTTCATATGGCTTCAAATTTTTTATTCTAAATAATAGTCACCATATGTGGCTAGTGATTTCTGAATTGGACAGCACCAATATGGAACATTTTCATCATGGCAGAATCCTATTTTCATCATGTAAAGTCCTATTACATAGTGTGTACTTGGACCCTTAATTTCACTGCCCTTGAGTAGATAGACATTATCACATGTATCATCACTCCTGACTAAGCCCTATGCACAAACAAGCTGGAGAAAAAATCAGGTCCTCATAAGAACAAAGGCAAGAATTGGTGCCATCCCCTTTTACAATTTGTGATCTGGGTTCTTTGCCAGTTAGGAGTATTCTTCATAATATATAGCCTGGGTTTTTTTGGTTTTTATTTTTTTAAACTCCATCCATATGGAAAAGGCCTGGCCAGAGGCAATACAACTGCATTAATTGTATGACTTTGATGTTGCAGTTATGTTACCCTGAATTTTCTGAGTAGAAGCAGGATGACTGTAGGTATCATTGCTTGTCCTGCTCTTTCCTGAACACATTACTTGTATTTTGCCTTATTTTCAGTTCTGCTTTTCTTATGTGACTATCCAAACACATGACTAGAGAGTGAGAGAAAAAAGAAAATGTGCCACCTCTGAAGAGAGAATACTCATAATCATATCCACTCACAGCATGGTGTCAGCATGGGGGTCCTAGGGAACTAAAGGCATCTCAGTGGTCATTCAGACAGGATACTAAAATACAAGGAAATTTTGTTGCTCAAATTCATAAGATTCTTTTAGAACAAGAATTTAAGTTCAAGTTGGTGGTTGGCAAAAGTCACTGCCTTCCTATCTCTCCATGCTAAAAATGTTGGCATGTTTATTTTCTCTCTCAAAAACTCACCCATTTACTTTGTAGTGATGATGGTGAGCACCTTTGTGCCTAGAGAGGCCTCAAGACATATTGTCCTTGTTGTCACAATAATGAATGTGCCAGGTGGGAAAGGTGGAGTGCACTTCTCCCTGGAGCATCTCAAGGGCAACACGGGACAATCGCTTCATCAAAAGGATAAATACCACTTTGGGGAAGTTATTAGCAAATAAGTGAAGAGAACCCTGTCAAGCTTGGAGCCAGGGTCTCGTAGAAAGCCAGTGGGGTGCTGTGATCACTGCCCTCTTCCTTCCCTTAACCCTCTGAAGGGCCCAGGAAGAATGGAGTCCTAGTGGAATAAATTACACTGAGCACGTTGAACTGCTTGCCAGTCCCTGAGTGCTGTGGGGAATACTTCAGTTCATTTTCTCAGTGTCTGTGGATGAAAGAAAACATTATTTTCTTGTTTTCTTCCACAAGCAACTTGCTTGCGGACCTTGACAAAGTTTTTTAAATATCTACCAGTGAGTCCTGGTGTCTGTCCTGTAGAAGGTTTAAATATATGTCTTCATTGCTTGGTGCAATGTAAAATGAAGTTTCTCAAATGTAAAATGAAGTAATAATCATACCTACTTTAGAGTATGTTGTAGGGATTAAAAAAAGCACTTAGAGGGCCTCCCTGGTGGAGCAGGGGCTGTCTCAGTGCTCTCAAGCTATCACCAGCCACTATGGCCTGAGTTCTATCCGTGGCCAAGGAGCTAACACACATGGTTCACCAGACCTCTCCTGTCTCACTGACTGCTCTCCTCAGCAATGTATTTCAGTAGATCTGCCTGTGCTGCTCCCCACTGTGTCTCTGGTGACTCCTCTCACCCTTGTACCTCTGGCCTATACCCCAGTTCTTGTTTGCATAAATAAATGAAATAAATCTTAAAAAAATTAAGGAAAGAAAGCATTTAGAGTGTCTAGCACATGGCTTGGTTGAACTATAGGAAGTCACCATTTTGTAGGTCAAGAATGTCTGAACAGTGACCATTTCATACTACTGAAACCTATAGTAAATACTCAGTAAATGTTATTACTGTTAATTTTCCACTTAATTTAATTAATGTATTTAACTTGAAGTGATTTTATTTATATTTGGTAAATTTTGATTAGTTTTAAAGCTATTACATGGACTTTAAGCAAAGGCATTTAATCCTAGTTCCCTATCTGTGTATATGTAAGTAGCTTTATGATTAGAATTAATTAGTTGAAGTGGGGTTGGGAGAGGTTCTGTCTGTGAAATTTTTTCCCATTAAAGGAGAAAACATTTTTTCAGATTTGAGAAATCCTACCCTAGCCCTTCCCCAATCGGCTCATTTAATTCATCTGTCCTGTGTTTGATCCTTACTGTAGGCCATTGATCTTAGTTTAGAAACCACTGGAAAATCTGACAGGCAACCTGGTTTTTGACTTCTCAGGTGCTAGAAGACTTTTGGAAAATGCCTTTTAGAAAACCTTTCACATTTCTTTCCAAACTAGGGAGCATATAGTTCCTAACCAAATGTGTAACTGGATGTCTTTCTAAACCTCTCCGGGTGCTTCTGAGAATTATGTTAGCTAGGAGGCATGTGCTAGGCATGTTTGATGTGTGTTATGTCCTCTAATCCTTAAAAGAACCTTCTCATGTAGGTGGTATGATTTCCCTATTTTAAAAAGAAGAAGCAGATCCAGAGAGGTTAAGAAACCAATCCAAGATCACACACTATCAGCAGCAAAGTCAGATTTTAGCCTGGCCTGGTTCCAGAGCCTGTGCTCTGCTTGCCAGTCCCTAAGTAAATGCTTTGTGGAAATCTTCAGTGTAGGCATTTTCTATTCATCCTCACAACAATCCTAGGAAGTAGGTGAACAGTCTTGGGTCCACCTGGCTCTGGAGTCAGCACTGGACACCGCTCTGCCCTGTTGCTGGGGCATGGTCAACCTGCTGGTACGTGCAGGGTGTGGTCCAGTTGCTGCCCTTAGAGAAGCCTTCCAGTTTCAGGGCCTCCGCCTCTCCTTTGGATGATAAGATGAATTGGTTTCTCTGACCTCCTTAAAAGAGATTTAAAACAAATAATCATATACTGTCCAAAAATTAACAATGGTATAAAAAAATATAATACTGTATCTAGAAATAAGTTTAAAAAAAACAGTAAAACAAGCTAGGGCCCTTCTCTAGAGTAATTGGCTTGGGTGTGCCCCATCATTCTTTGCTGTGAGTGGTCTGGGGGATTTGCTGTCAGGCAGTGCTAGAGAAGGGTCCAGAGGGAGGTAGTGACTTGGTTGTTTTCTCCAGGTCTAATTCTACTTCCTCAGTAGCGAGAAGGATGGCCTTTGTTTTAATGTTGGCTTCCGTTTTGTGTGTGTCCTTCCCATAAAAGTAGAATGACAGAATGTATTTTTATTTATTAATCTGACCCTCCTCAGAAAAATAAAACATTACTAATAAAAAATGTTTTGCTAGGGTCAAGGGTGACTAATTTGGATCTTGAAAGCATAACTCCCCTTAAGAAAATGAATGTTTAAATTACGATCCTAAAATTAGGAATAGGGCTTTGAAATCAAGACCCCGAGACTTACACCTCATTAACTTCATGATAAATTCACCTCTGACTTTGACACTTGAATGTTAACATCTTTTGTTCCCTCTATTTCCAGTGTCATTTCCAGTGTCCTATATACTTATTTGATTATCGAGATCATTCAGATGGTTATGTGGATCTCCATATAAAACAGTGGATCATCCTATTTCTATTTCTTCTTTTCTTCCTTTCAGACAAGCTTCCCTGGTTGTTGGGAGGGAATATGGATGTCTTGTTGGTTTCACTGGAATGCCTGTGATCTTACCAGAGGGCCTGTGTGGGTTGGCACAGTGGGATAGGTTCCTCTTCTTGGAGTCTTACAAATATGTGACCTTGCTTGTAAGACCAAAAGCCAATATCACAGCATGTTTTGCTCTTGAGTAAATGACTCAAAGATGCATCATCTCTCCCCTCTGTGCTAGGCAAATTAATATCTCCTCTAGTGTACTTAGCAGTCTTTGGGGGATTTTTAAGAATTATGTTAATTATTTTACTAATAGAGTTCAAGAACTTGCATAGTTAACTGGAACTATCAACAATAATTTGTATAACAGATAATCTATGTCTGCCTCATAGAGGATGATGAATGAGAAATGCATGAAATAGAAAACAAGGGGTACAACTGAGGGGCACAAGTGGGAAAAACTCAGTAGTGAGGAGGAGAGAACTATCACATGGGTCTTTCAGTACCAGCATTTTGGGAGTGGGTTCAGTTTAGATACTTACATTTCCTTATCTATAAGAGACCAGTCAATATTTTTCTTCCCTAACAGGGAAATTAATTTTGATGCAAAACCAAAAATTTTCTATTAACAAGGACAATCTTCTTTCATTAATAACTTCTGCATCTTTTTCTGCCTGAATGAGTACTGTGTAAAATCTTATTGTGTTCTTTTGCTATAATAATAGACTTCTTTACTAGACATTATTTATGGATACTTGTTAATGAAGATAGTGCTTTACAAAGGAAGAATTTCTACCTCCATACAGAATTAGAAGGTTATGGCTACCTTCTTTATCCTCAGACCCAGAGTGAAGAAAGCCTTCCTTCCTATAAGTAATTTGTTAAATGTGCTTGAAAAATCAGGTTATAACTTTAGCAGACCATAATAACTTTTCATAACAAAACTGTGGTGCTCTTTTAGCTATCAGGAGATATATTGTGTCTTCTGATCCTGGGTGATCAGAAATTTAGAGGATAAGTGCATGGGTTGTTTTGTTTAACAACATTCTTTATTAAATAAAAAAAGTTAAGATTTAGAAGTTAGCTACTAAGGAATCCATTGATTTGTAAAAATATAGCCTTAGGGCTTCTGCAAAATCCATTGTTTTCATGCTGGCTATTTGATTTTTTGTTTGTTTGTTTTTTCTTAAGAAGAAAGAGTACCAACTAGTTTTCCCATCCTTTATGAAATTCAGAAGGAGCTCTCCATACCTTTCAAACCAGCAATTATGCTATTCTTGAACTTGGATTATAAGTGGCTAAATGGAAACAAAATTTTAAGGCTTTTTGACAAAAACTTGTTTAGAATTCTTATACTTTATGCAAGATAGGAACTAAGATTTAATGTGTGTTGTAAAGTTTTTGGTCCTGGGTAAAAATCAAGTTTAGCTTAAACGTTTGTCAATCATTATTAAGAGTGAGCTGTGTTCCTTACCAGTCACTTTCTGACAGTCACAAGAACAGGTGCCTTAGCCTGTGAGGTGCGATAGGGAATTGTTTGAAAAGGAAGACAAATGATTTGTAAGCTGTAAGGGAGGGAGATGAATTCTGGCCTCGGCCACAGGATCTAAAGGGCTTGGGAGAATGAACACCTTCCAATACAAATCATCTAAAAGGAAGTGATACTTTCTATGTGAACCTGGCTTCAGTCAAAACACAAAAATATGGAAGGAAGATTTCATGGAGAGCTTACAGGTGTCCTGTACCTTTGATTTTCAGAGAACTTGGTAAGGGAAATAGGAAAGGAAAAGTGTATTTAAGAATGTGGGTAGGCATGGAAATGGTCAAAGATGACTTGGGAGAATGATATGGAAAAATTAGTAAGCCTCAAGTCCTCAAAAAATATCATCATATTAGGTCTCTAAAACAAAACATACTAGCCCAAACCAATATATAGCGATCCCTGACAATGTATCTTGATTCATTTTTGCAGAATATCTCCTGAGATTCATAGCAAGCAGTGTCCATTTTATAATTGATTATTATAGAATTGTTTTATAATTGATTATAACTAATGCTTCTTTAGTTTGTGAAATTTTGGAAATACTCTAAATTAGCAGAGAAAAGATGAATGCACCACTGCAAATACAGTGAAGACCACCTTTGTATAGTACTAATGTAACTTGGTCAAGAGATGGAAGGCATCTGCTTAATAATCTACACTTGATGTTAGCCAAAAGCTTAAGAAGCAATTGACTAATAACTTAAATGTTTGATTTGGAACTGGATTGTTTTGCGTGCAAAGAAAAAAAGTCAGTTTATAATTTATTCTACTTATGACTATTATATTGTTTCTATGTACATTTGTTACTTCCATTTTTGGGAAATTTCTAGATGGCAATTTCTAGGAAAAAACAACAAAAATTCAATATTTTGAAACATTCAGAAGTGTTTAATGAAAGATACAAATACAAACATTTCTTAAAACTACCACTCCCTTCCAAAGAGATTAAAAAAAAAAAAAAGGCAGACTGTAACTGAATGGTACCCAGTGTTCCATTCCCGCCTAGAGAAGTTCTTTGACTTTGTCCCCCTATGGCTGTTTGCACTTGAAAATGCTTTCTAGTCAGTTCTCTAGAACCTTCAAATTCATAAAGGAAGCAAACAAGCACACAGTCAACAAGCAAAATAGAGTTAATGCAACATCTTTAGAAATGTGAATATACTGCTGGGCATAATGGCTACACATCATTTATCCTTCAATAGCTGAAGCATTTTAGATGCAGTTGACCTTTAAATCAGAGTGGGGTAAGATAGAAAGGCAGCTTTTCCCTTTAACTCTAGCCTTGCCAAGGGGTTGCTGAAAAAGAAATGCCTGTGTTTTTATTGATTTTTATGCAAATGTATCCTCCATTTACACTGGGAATATGTGAGCATCTATCTGTAGGTTATGGAAATGAAATAGCTATGCCTAAGAAGTCTGAAAGAGAAACCTCCAACTAGTTCTCTATTATTGACATTTTCTAAATGGACTCTTACCTTTTAGTTGATAAACTTTAAAGTGTTAATATAAGAAACATATTTCTTACAAAGGAAAATTTTAGTTGGTGCTTGGACCCTTTTGGAGGACTTTTGAATTGAACAGAGTTCTTGGTTGCAAGGGACAGAAAACCAGCTTGAGCAAAAGGGCTGTTTGTTAGGCAGATACTGAGAGCTCTAAGGGGAAGAGCTAAAAGTTGGTCAAAAGACAAGATTTGAACATAGATGGGGTTCTTCTCTCCATCTCTTACTTCTGTAACTGTTGGCCACCAAGTTCATTTTCTTCTGCTTCCAGGTGGAAAGGGCGATAGTATGCATATCTTCCTGAATTTCAAATCCCCTTGGGGATTTGTGCCAGAGAATTCTGACTTAAAAAAATAGCAGAGAAAGGTGAATGCAACACTTCAAATACAGAAGGAAGAACCCTGATTGATCTGGTTTGGATCAAATGGCTAACTCTGGTCCAAACAATAGCAGCCTATGGATGGACCACGTAGAATAAGGTTCTCCTAATAGCAGTGCACCATGATTGTCTGCCGAAGGCCATTCCATAAAGAAGGAGATATAAGGCTGAACTAATTCTGTTATGTCCAATAGAACTGTGTTTTCATTGTTTTAACCTTGAATTTTTGTTATAAAATATCTAATGGGTGGTATTCCATCTTTAGAGAAGAAAATTAGGTTGAGGGCCTCTCTGGTGGTGCAGGGGTTAAAGTTTCAGTGCTATCAACCTATCACCAGCCACTGTGGCCTGAGTGTGATCCCTAGCCAATGAGCTGACCCAGATGGCACAGCAGACCTCTCCTGTCTCACTCACTGCTCCCCTCAGCAGTGTATCTCAGTAGATCTGCCTGTTCTGCTCCCCACTCTGTCTCTGGTGAATCCTGTCACCCCCTGCACCTCTGGCCCATACCCCAGTTCTTGCATGCATGCATAAATAAAATTAAATCTTTAAAAAAAGAAAGAAAATTAGGTTGATAAGTAAATTCTCCTCCGCTGGCATTTACAGAAATATCCATCCATTTGAATTATTACTTTTAGCTTAATTTTGTACTACCAAGCTAGTTATATTATGTCAAACTCTATATTGTTTATTATAGTGGACATCTGTGTGATTTTGTTAGCTCAACATCCAGTCCTTCATGTACATCATGATTTACATGGGGATTTTCCTTTGGGAAACTAATACCTCCCCCCAACACACCCCACGCCCAGTCTTAAATCATGTGATGATTTCCATGAAGTTAACCAGCCCTGAAGGAAGACTAAGTAAGTAACTAGCCCTGGCCAACTGATGATCCAAGGATAGGTCTCCCTTTTTTATGACTTTTCTAAAACCACTAGGAAGGGGACACCCTGGGAATGCTACTGAAGCTGCTCGTGGTCACAGTTTGGGAAACCTGAGTGAGAATAACAGCAAAAGAGGAGGCTATGTTGAATTGAAAGATGGATAGTCCTGCAACAGGGTAAAAAGCCTGGCCATGCCCAAACTGGGCAATCAGGTGAAAATAAAATTCTTCCCCATCCTCGCATCACCTCAGTTTGGTTATAACTTGATTGATTTGGCTTTCTGTCCCTTGCACAACCAATGTGGCCCAAAATAATTGAATGATCTTTAGGAACAGAACTGTACTTCCACTTAGTTGTTCTTTTGTTCCATTTCCTTATGTGCCAGGTATCATTTGCTCCTAATCACTACAAAACTTTGTGGTTTTTTTGTATTGTTTTATGTATCTTTTTGTTATATGTATCTTTTATGATTTCTGTGGGTGATGAACATGGGCAGGTCTTAGTGAGATGGTTCTCTTTTGAGTCTCTAAACAGTTGCAATCAGATACTGGCTGGAGCTGGAAGAGCTGGATGGGATAGGGATAGAGCTGCTGGGTGCCGGCAGGGCAGCTCTGTCTGCCCATGAAGTCTCCGTAGCTCTGTGTGGGCTGCTTGTGCTCCCATCCAGCACGGTCTCCAGATAGGACTTCTGAGTAGGTATTGCCAAGCACTTATGAAACTACATTACTGTGCCTTAGAAGTCACACATGTCATTCTCACTACATTCTAGTCAGTGAGTTTGATTCAGAATGAAGGGAGATCTTGACTCTACCTGTAATTCAGACTTGTCAACAAGTTTTCAGACATGTTCTAAAACCAGTGCATCTTGTGAGGAATTTCCAAATTGTGAGAAAGATACCGCTGTGAGAAGGCTATGTTTAAGTAGAGTTAACTTTGTGAAGACAAACCAAGGTAACTTTTTGGGTCATTAAGTTACCACCAATCCTGGACAATGTATTTTGAAAATTAAATTAAGATTTGTAATGATTTTTCAGTCTTCAGAATGCCAGTTTGCTTTTATATTAAGCATTTCAAATTTCTATTTAAAAAGCACTGGAAAGTACTTATATTAGCTTTAGTTCTCCACTTCACCATTGCTTATATATTGATTTAGTATTGAGGTGTTTTCATTAATAAGTGGTACCTTAGTCACTGTAATTTCCATAAGTGATTGTCTTGTAGTAAGTTTAATGAGTGGGACTATCTTATTTTACATATTCTATATGAAATAACAATTCATAATGTAGGTTGTGATGCTGATATTTTGCCTCTTGCACTAGTGTAGAAATTCTTCTTTATATACTCTAGTAGCATGGAGTGAATATCAGAATGCAACTCTTTTTAACTTTCTCCCAAGTGGTGGAAGACTAATAGATCTGGAACTAATTTTTTTTCTGTTTCAGAATGTAGCAAGTAGTCCATTGGAATAAAACCAGCAGTTGAGTAACTCATGCAAAGGTAATTTAGAGCACAAATTAAATCTGTCAGAATGGTATTAGATTTGCAAAAGCTCATAAATAACAAATGAAAGGTCACAGGGCTGTGAAAATGAGAGTGTACTTCTTCATAAAGTGAGCTGTAGTCAGGGACAGAACCTCAGTGCATATTCAAATAGAAGCACATAAAATGGAAATGCAACATCTTTTCTAAATGTCTAGAACAGTCCAAAGGCACAGTGGACTCCAGGGAAAAGTATCAACAGGAAAACACCCTTCATATTATCTGAGCATGCCCAGCATCATCTTTGTGAGATTTAGAATCGTTACCAAGGATCTGCTCAGAAAAGACAGCTTCTCAGCAGAGCTGCATTTCAGTAATGGTTGGACTAATTGTGAATGCTTGTCATTCATCTTTCATTTCCTAGAAAATAGTAATAGACTTGAGTTCTGCTTCATGATTTACTGTAGGAATGCAAGCACTTGGTGATATTAATAAGCAGCTTTGCCCATCCTGATTTTCTCATGGAAAAGAGATGAGAAATATAGCTTTGGCTGCTTCAAAGTTCTTATACTGTGCACAGTATGCTTATATTTGTTTTTACTTTTATAAGGGAACAAAATTTGTATGTTAAAAAGAAATGTGTGGACTTCAATAAAATTAAAAGCTTTTGTGTCAAAAGACACCATCAAGAATGTAAAAAGTTCTACACAGAGAATGGGAAAAAACATTTGCAAATCATTTATCTGAAAAGAGTCCAGATAGAAGGAACTCTCACAACTCAACAAAAACAGCAAAATAATCCATTTTAAAAATGAGCAAAGGATTGACTAGACATTACTTCAAAGAAGATATAGAAATGGCTGGTGAACACATGAAAAGATGTTTAACATCACTAATCACTTGGGAAATGGAAATCAAAATAATAATGAGGTACCAATTTACACTCAATAAGATGGCTCTAACTGGAAGCCCTTTTATGTTTTTGTTTTTAAATGAAAATAAGTGTTGGTGAGGATGTGGAGAAATTGAAAGATTGACATATTGCTGATATGAATGTACACGGTACAGCTGCCATGCAAAATTGTTGGGCAATTTCCCTTCCACAAGACCCAGAAATTCCATGTCTAGGTATATAGCCATGAAAATTAAAAATACATGTCTGTAGAAAATAGCAGTACCCTTCACAATAGCCAAATTGTGGGACCCACTCATGTCTATCAGTCACATAATGGATAAACTAATGCGCTATACACATATGGTGAAATATAATTCAACCATAACAAGAAATGAGGTACTGATTCATGCTACAACATGATGAACCTTGAAAACTTTATCCTAGATCACTCATGTGGAATATAAAGAAACAAAACAAAACATCAGACAAATCTACACCAAAAAACTCCTATATATCAGAGGGAGAAGGTGAAGTGGGGACTAAAGAGGGGAAAGGTCCCAATAGACTACTGTGAAGGACTATGGATGCTTTGGAGGTAGATGTGGTGTGGAACATAAATTGGAGATATGTGAACCTACACCCCTTAATCCTATAGAGTTTGTAAACCAATGTTACTTCAATAAAAATACGATATGATTTTAAAAAAACCTTGTGCCTTCGGAAATCAATATGGCAGATAAGGCCATGCAACCTACATAGGGTATGCAATTTTCTGGGTATACAACTTATACAGCCACATAGGACCTGTGTCTGAAAGGGCTTCATAGTAGTTTCAATAAAAATTAATTTTAAATAAAATAAAAATAGCAAAACCTTTTTGGTAAAAAAGCAATTAATCTGCAAAGATTAATACACATGACTAGAGACAAATCTTGCATGTTTTCTTAGATTCCTGTGAGAGTTCTCTCCATTCTCTTTCTTGGCCAATGTTCCATCCACACTTGATTCTACAAACCAAATATTGAAATGTCAGGGATTGAACTTGATCAGTGAGAAACATGGGACAGGAATGCACCAAGCAGATACATTTTCTTCCATTCTCGTCCCATGACTACACTAACATGCTGGCTGGCCTCCCTTGCCGTCTTCTATCTCTTTTTGGCTTGTGAAGTGGTGATCCCAGAATAACCACAGGGTCACATTGCTTTATGTTCTATATCATTATCCTTTTTCTCTCTTCTTTATCCTCCTTGTCTTGAGTTTTCGATAAGGGGGGGGGGCATTGTTTGATTATATGAAGCACTGGTATTGACATCAGGTTTCTTATTAAAAAAAATAAGTTGACAACTAGTTGATATATAATGGTGAATTATACAAAAACAAAACTATATAGCTTTCTTCAACATTCCTCTCAAACTGAGCCCTGCCACAAATTGTGTGGAAATGAAAAGATTGATGAGGTGCAGCTAGGTTTCCTTGGGGTCCTGCAGGTACAACATGAACTGACCAAAAGGATGTACAACAAAGAATACTGCATTCACATAAGATCATTCTTGATTCTGTCAGTCAGCAAGGGAAGGATATCACTAACTGTTTTCTTATAATATTGTTCGTTAAGTAAGTGCCCAGCACAATGCCTGGCAGTCACATTTAGTAAGTGAATGCATATTTGCTTGGAGGACCAAAATATTAACCTAAGATGGGTAGTGAGAATGAAATTGGCAAGTGAAAATGAAATTGGCATCTTCAGGCTATTGTAGGGTAATAAGTGTTCTACTCTATTTTCTGACAATATATTTTTTTAACGTAATAAGCATATCAATCCATTTGGAATTAATTTTACTGTATCATGCAGTGTTTGGTGTCAATGAACATCTTTCACAATTTTTAATCAAGTTATATTAATGTTATTTATTTTCCTGTTTTATAATTTTGAAATACTGCTTGTATCATATAAATTGTTGAACCTATTTCTGATTTCCTTAGGTTTTTCCATTTTCTACATTCATTTTAAAACTTTTTTTATTCTGGGGCCTCCCTGGTGTTGTAGGGGTTAAGTCTCAGGGCTATTAACACAGTAGCCTTTGGAAGAGCACAGTGTCAACTAGTGTTTAAAAATGTGGACCCAATGGCCAGACTGCCTGGATTTGTCTCAACTCCTTACTTATTTACTGCACTTCAGTTTAATCAAAATACAATAATAGCATCCACCTTGTAGGACTGTTAGTAGGATAAATTGATACATGTACAGGACTTCAACAATACCTGGTCAATAGTGTTAGTTACGGAGTAAAGTAATAATGAACAAAAGGCAATTTTTTGGTTTGGGTGACACCCAATTTACCCACATTTCTTCCCCCCTCCAAATCTGAAAGTTTGTACAACTTTGCAAGGGCAACATGACCTGGTGAGGCTGAGCTCTTCTGCCTGGCTGTTGCCATTATCAGGGAAATGCTTCTGAGTTTTGTATCTGACTTATTTATTGTTGCATTCTGGCAACCATCCATTGGCCTCCTGGCAACAATAGCTGAATTTCATTAAAAGTCAATCTCTTTTCATACCATCTCTGCTGAATCTTATGGAAACTGCTACCAATGCAGCTTTAGCAACCTGAGGGAAAATAGTGCAGATTTGGCTAGAATTTTTTAAATGCTCTAAAGTGACCAAAATTTCTCTTTGTGTGCCCTCTCTTCCTTTGTGCGCTCAGAACCCTGTTCTTCTCCAGTTCACCCCACAGATATTGGAACTTAGCCAAGTCTCCTGGGGCTTTTCAGTCAGACACTGAGATGCATCTTGCTTCCTATTTCAGGTGTGAGTTCTCTCCAGTCATCCTGAGTCCCTGCTCCCAGGCCCCCTGTATGAGTGACACCTCGGTCTGCCATGGAACCTGGCCCTGCCCTGGCCTGGCTTCTGCTGCTGAGCCTACTGGCTGATTGTCTGAAAGCTGCTCAGTCCCGAGACTTCACAGTGAAAGACATAATCTACCTCCACCCTTCAAGTAAGACTCTCTTCTTTTTGCTGCAGAAATGTCACTTTATTTCAAGACATGAGTTGAAAAATGACAAGGCAGCCTTTAATGCATGGGAACCTCTGGTGGTTTAAATGGAAGAGTGCAGGTGCTACCAAAGATGCTCCATTTCTCTCATCTATTTATGGAGGAGTGGGGTTGATTTTATTCATTTTAAGACGAATTATTAGGCTTGTTTTCTGTTTTCTGCACAATTGTTCTGATTGTGAACACCCTCTCTTTAACTTGTGCCAGCACTCATTCACTTATCAAAGGGAACCACCATGTCCTAGAAGAAAGGTGTTTGCGAAAGATCATCTTTTACAGGCAAGATATTATCTGGTCTTCCTGTCTGTGCATCTAATTCTCTGTTGCACAGTAATTGCTTCCTGTAGCTTCCTATTCCCTATTCTTTTTTGGTTTCCTGTGTTTAAGAATTATCTAGGGAGTGTGTAATAATGTAGATGGCCACATCTCTTCCCTAGAGTGTCTGATTGCATATATCTGGAGCTGTACCCATGGTTTTTAACTCTGGGCAAGAATTTTGGGTGCATCTGCTGCCTGTATTCTAAGGATCACTCCATGTTCCTTTGACTACTAGAGAAGATCCATGTTCCTTTGACTACAATCTCTGTACTTACGTCACTTCTTTTATTTTTGTTGAAGTCCTTTCTGTGTTGCCCTTGTGGCAGTAAAAACTAACTATATTTATATTTTTACCTTTAGTGTTTTGAAAGAGGTGTATTACTTTATTGAGACATTATATTTGAAAAATATTTTTTTAAGTGTCTTCTGTGTGTCAAACTTTGGGACAGGCACAGAGACATAAAGGCAAATAAAGCAGTCCTTGTTCGTGAGGACCTTAGAATCCGCAAATTGGGGTACCATCTGTAAGACTCCTTTGATACCTCATGATTAGATTATTCCTGTATGTTTTGGTTAGATAAATGGTGGTCTGAGGAATACACACATTGCTTTGTAGCCTTTAGATTTGAAATCAATTCCCTAACTTTGTGAAGATTTAGTAAAAGAAGGCATACAAGCTTTTAGCACTGAGTGTGAGAAAATGTAAATGCTCAATAAAGGTTTGGAAATCTTTTTGAGTGTTTATTTACACATTTATAAAGTATATGAAATGTTAAACCTTCTGTATCATTATTTTGTGGACCAGAAACAATATCTGTAAAATATTTGAGCTTTACATAATAGCAACTGCATGGTTGTTGTTTATGATGCTGTTGTAATTGGTTTAGATAGCAAACTGTGGGTGCTGAAAATACCTCACTCTTATTTTTTAATTCTAAGTACACTTTTAACAAGCAGAAAATAGTTTATTTTTTAAAATTAATTTATTTATATATATTTGACATCAATTGTAGTCCCCATGGAATTCTTACCACCATTTCACCAATGCACCATCACCTCAGTACCTTGTGCTCTTTCTGCCTTCATCCCAGTTCCCCCCAAAGTGCCTTTGATTTGTCTTTTGTTTTTGTTTTTATTGTTATTATTCTTTTCCTTGAGCCCTTTTTTGTTCCTTTATATTCTTCCTAAAAGTGAAACCATCCGATATTTTTCTCTCACCTTCTGACTTATTTCACTTAACATAATCCCTTCTAGTTCCATCCATGTTTCTACAAATGACTCTAGTTTATCTTTTTTGATTGCTGAATAGTATTCTACTGTATATATGTACCACATCCTCTTGATCCAGTCATCTCTTTTGGGGCATTTGGGTTGTTTCTAGGCCTTACCAATTATAAATAGTGCTGCAATGAACATAAGAGTACAGGTATTCTCTTGGATCAGTGTTTTTGTGTCTTTTGGGTAGATCCCTAGGAGTGGAATTGCTGGGTCATATGATAGCTCTATTTTTAGTAGAGTGAGAAACCTCCATATGGCTTTCCATACTGGTTGGATTAACTTGCATTCCCACCAGTTCCTTTTTCTCTACATCCTCACTAACATTTGTTGTTGTTGGTTTTTTGATATGTGCCATTCTTACTGGTGTAAGGTGGTATCTCATTGTGGTTTTAATTTGCATTTCCCTGATTATGAGGGATATTGAGCATTTTCTCACGTGCCTGTTGGCCATTTATATGTCCTCTTTGCGTAAGTGTCTTTTAAGTTCTTCTGCCCATTTTTTGACTGGGTTTACTTATTTTTTCTTGCATGTTGTGAGTTCTTTGTATATCATTGTGAGTAGCAAATAGTTTAACTCATCACTACTGCCCAAGAGAAATACAATGGTGCTGGAGGTATGTGAAAATACCTAAGTTTTTTACACCATAAAAACACGCTCTTTTCTCATGACCTGAACAGATCTCAGAATTATAAATACTGTGTGAGATTAGAACCCTGGTTGGGAAAGATGAACCTTCCATGACTAATCTCCTTTCCTTTCTGGTTCCCTAATCTTTGAAGTTTTCTAAGCCTTTAAAGGAGATAAACTTTGTGGCTTTCAAACTGGAAGCTCTGCCCCCCCATAATATTTGTATGTATTTTTTTAAATTCAAAATGAATGAATTTTTTCCCAGCCCATGATTAAAGTTCCAAAACCTAGGTAAAAGACTTCAAAAGAGGATTTTGCATTAAGAGAAATGAAGCTACTTAATTGGTTGCTAGATATCATGAGATAGAAGAATTTCATTTCATAAGTACCAACCTGTTCTTGGCCTCCATTTCTTTCCTTGTAATAGAAACTTTTCCTTTAAAAGCCAATTTTTCTCTGGTTGCTTATTCTGAGTCTTTTCTTAATCCTGTGGGCCAGGGGGGTTGTTTATGTTCAGACAGAGCCTGTGAAATTCTTTTCACAATTCTAAATTGTGTAAATCTTAGGGAGTAATGGAAATTTTCTAGAAAGGTATCAGAAAATGCATTTCAATCAGAACTATATGGTTTTAAATTATGCTGACCATAGAACTGAAGCAGGAGTGGGCTGGAGGTGGGGAGAAGGGTCGAGAGAGCAGGGTATAGAGGGGGTACCTGTGGATAGCAGAAAAGGACTATTGTCTTGATTGTGGGTGAGGTGTAGTAATACATATCTGAAGAGATGTGATCCTGAACCTCTGAATCTTACACAGTATTCTAAATCAGTCCTTTCAATGAAAAACAACAACAAATATAATTATAATAAAAAATACAAAATTAACAGGCAATTATAAATCAGAGACTTTCTGCAGGGGAAGAGGAAGGAGAAGGATCAAAATAGGTGAGGGGAGAGTATCAGGGACTGTGGTGCATGGGTGAGTTGGTGTTAGGAAGTTTACAGGAACTAGACCTGAGTGGAGAATGCATACACTGTACAAAAATAAAGAATGGTGTAAAATATATATAAAAAATACAAAAAAAAAACCCAAGCCAACTAAATATTATACTAACATTATTTTTGCCATGCATACTGAAAATGAAGATTAGCTTATTAGCTTTCTAGAAATTTTATGTTTGCAGCCAGTTCCAAAGACAATGAAAATTAATTTGGCAAGAATATAAACAAAGTTTGGATGCATTATATATCAGCAGACATTTCAAAATAAGATTCTCTTCCCCCCGTGGTTTTCGTAACTGAAGGCCTTTGTCCAGGTGAATGTTCCAAGAGATGGGAACAAAGATGAAATCTTTTCCAATACCTTTCAAGTGAATTATGGTCGGTTGAGCTATGGCTGACCATGAGAGTTAATGGGCAGATTATGTTACAGGAAGTAACTGGGCACTTTGTCGTTTCCCTTTTTCATTACAATCACCTTCTCTTGAGGGACCAAGGACTTATGCCCTGAAATACAGAGTACTAAGCTTATTAATTCTGTGATCAAGAGCCAAATTAGATTCATTCATAGCTGGGGCCACAACTTGAAACTCTACTTGCTCTGTACTGCTTTGAAGTGAAAAAGAAGAAAATAGCATATCTCTTAGGAACTGTTTCCTTCCTTTAAAAAAATCTTCTTTATCAGATGCAGTATCAATTAGCAAGTTACTGAAGATAGTTTTGTTCTTTGTAGACCTTACTTTTTTTTGGCTACTTCCAGAGAGAAAAATTTCACCATTTACTTGGTATTGTGCTATAATTAATCACTTAAATCTGTGTTCTCAGGGGTTTGTCAGGCTGAAATGGGTTTGATTATTTACTGGTCAGTAATAATTTGCAAGGATGTAATTATAAATTTTTACAGGTAAATCTTAGATTGACATCACTAAGAAAACACACAGATATGAGCTTGTAGATTTTCAAATAAAAATCACCCAAAATGAGATAATTTGGTGAATTACTAATGATAATGTGCTGCTAATCATGTTCAGAGACTGAACATGACTGGTACCACAGTGTTTAAGCTCATATTACTGTTGCTATTTCGATATACTTGGAGTTATCTCAGAGTCCAGACCTACATATTAGTAAGAAATGACACAGTCTTTAATATGTCACTGATAAAATAATTTTGAAGAGTCTATTGTATAATCTATATTTTGGGGCACTACAACTTATTAGTGCTGGGTTCTTAATACTTGTATTTTTGGAGTGGCTGGATCATCAATCTTCATTCAGAGTTCTTAATTTATCTCCTTGATGGGAGAGTTTCCAGGAATAACTAATTCAACATTCCAGCTAAAAGTTTTACTGGCTTCAATGACAGACAGATAAAATTGGATAGTCTAGTGAATTAATCATGCAAGCTGAAGCGGTACAGCTAGCTGGCAGTCATAAACCTTAGTATCATGATCACTTTTTGAGCAAAGCTATTCTTTGACTAATTATTTACTTTTTTTTTTTAAGATTTTTATTTATTTATGCATACGAGCACTGGGGTACAGGCCAGAGGTGTGAGGGGCGGGGGAGGATTCACCACAGAGAGCAGGGAGCAGAACGGGCAGATCAACGGAAGTACACTGCTGAGGGGAGCAGCGGGCACAGCAGGAGAGGTCTGCCGCACCATGTGGGTCCCCTCCCTGGCTGGCAGCAGGGATCGAACTCGTGCTGCAGTGGCTGCGGCTTGCTTCACAGTGCGTTGCTTAACCCACTGCACCACCAGGGAGGCCCTAATTATTTACATTTTTATCCTAAAACTCACACTATAACTCTACTTCAGGTTTTACAAGCTATTTCAGACTTATTTATATATTAAATATTTTAAAGTTGATAGGGAAGCCATTTTATTATCCAACTAGGACAAGTTTCTTTATTTTTTCATTTTAGCAGTTTTTAATGAAAGTTGTACATGACTATTCCTGCATGTCCTCAATTGTTTTTCCTTGTATTTGTCTTTCCTTTCTTACTTGGCAAGATTTAGCTTTGTGTTCTTGGATCTTTTTGTGGTCTTTGCCAGTTATAGTCTAGTGATACCCATCTTGCTGGGGTAAATGCCCACCTGAACAGCTGCAGTGTAGACGACGTCTTTCTTCCTGTAAACCTGGGCTACTCTGCCAGTTTTCTGCTGTTTGTAGTGTCCTTGAACAGCCTGAACTTCATCATCCTTCTGAATGGTCACAGATCAGACCTGATACTTCTCAGTTGAGACTTCTGTCTCAGCTCTTTGGAAAGAGGGAAAGACATGATCTTCCTACAAATGTGGGACAGTGCATTAACATGCCTTTTACAATTCTTGCTCAGGTCAGAATTCATGAAGGGATTGAACTTCATTTTGACTGTTGGAGCTTCAGCGATATCCACAAAAGGGAAGAGCAAGGACAATTGTCTAAGATATTATGTATGGTGTTTTTTTTTTTTTTTTCAGAATGGTATTTATAAAAAGTAAGTGTCCATAAGTATATTACAGGTTTTTGGAATTTAGGAACCTGTTTGTTGCAAATTCTTTAGGCATGTACACACCCACCTATTTAGATGGTAGGATATGATAGAGATTAAAATTATTTGTGTGTACTTTTACAAATAATTCACATCTGCTTTATTATCTTATATGATAGGGTGAACATTTTCCCCCATAGAGCAATGTTGTATTAGGAATGAAGCGGTGGGATGACTGTGTCTAAGCTGCTTCTCATTCCTCATTTTCTAAGATGGTCCATGCACTTGTTATCATTTTGTTTATGAATTTGAGTCACCAACTACTTGGAGGAATAGAACTCTCAATGGCCCCATAGAAAGGTTCGGTTACCTACATTTTTTAGACAGTTTATGACTTTTGATCATGTTAGGTTATTGGATATTGTCAGAGTCAGTTCTGTAAAATACTGCAAGCAAGTTGCAAGGATGGGCTGCTACTCTAGGCAAGGTGAAAATCAAAGTTATATCTGGCCCATAATTCTGGCCTTAAGCTGCTGCCTCCTCCTTCATTTATTTTTGATAACATACTTAATTGGTTCCATGTGGGCAAAGCAATTTACCCTGAGATGATTATTTCCGCCAGTGGGATATGCAGGCTCAGCCATCTGCGAGGGAGAACAGTTGGCTCCTACAGATGAAGTGTTTGAATGTTTGCAGCTTCCAAAGAGGCCAGGTAATTTTACAAATTAAAAACACACTGAGACAAGTCCTGTTTATGAAGGCAAAACTCTAAGTAGCAAAGCAAGCACATTATTATCACTAAGCAAAACATAAAAACACTAGGTCAAAAGGATGGAGAAGAGCCCAACCTGACTCCTGGAAAATCTTCACTCTTATGTGCCCTTGAGACCCTAGTTGTGCTGGACTCTCTCTAGAGCATGACTCTTGTGGGATACCTTCGGGCCTATATGTAAATGCAAGGTAAAGGATATGGAACCTGGAAGACGTCTCTTCAGGAAGTAAATTGTAGCAACTCAGGGCTGGAAAGCAGGGCATCCGTCTGCTAAAAGTAGGAACCTGCAGTGCAGCCACACCCCCATATGCCCTCAGCATACTGGCCCACAGACTCTGTCATGGTTTGAGAGGCCCTGTAGGAATGTCATCTAAGTACTGGCAACTTCCTTTTCCTTCATTTCTAAGATTTTGTCATTTAAGAAATGCTTTATAAATGGACTCATACAGGATATGTGAGTTATGTGTGTGTCTATATATATGTACATGTATATGTGTGTGTGTGTGTGTATATATATATGGAATTTTACAATTTACTTTTTTTTACTCAGCTTAATTCTCTGGAAATTCATCCCAGTCACTGAATGCATAATAGTTCACTTTTTGAATTGTTCATTTTTATTGCCACCTAGCATTCCATAGTATGGCTATACCAGTTTTTCTGACCATTCACCCATTAAAGGAAGTCTCTATTGTGTCATTTTTTTACTAGAATGAAAAAATTTTGCAGTCAACATTTGTGTACAGGTTTTTGTGTGAATGTAAAGTTTCCATTTCTCAGAATAAAATCCAAAGAATGCAATTGCTGAATCATATGCTAGTTACATATTTAGTTTTTTAAGAAACTGTCAAGCAGTTTTGAGAACTCTTTAAAAAATTAGAATGTCTAACTTTCTGATGCACAATTCTGTTTGGTTTAAAAAATTAATTTTTTTCCTTGATCCTTTTTATAGCCACACCATATCCTGGTGGATTTAAATGTTTCACCTGCGAAAAGGCAGCAGACAATTATGAATGCAACCGATGGGCTCCCGATATCTACTGTCCTCGAGGTAAGCTCTCAGTAAGCCAACTGGGGTCCTCACAGCTGTCTGTGAGTTAACAGCTCTGTTGATTTTGATGCATAGACAGAAAAGGACATGCTTGCAATCTCAATCACCACTTTTGTCTAAGGCTGTTAGTAGATCTTTTATACCATACCAATAACATATAATCAAAGACTCTCAGAAACATAGACTGATTCATAGGATTACCCCCTTTCTCATGAAGCATCTCATGAAGGGCCAAAGGAGGTAAGTGACAGTTCTCATACCAAAACAGCCAAATGCAGTCCAGGAAGTGAACAACCAGCCTCTTTGCTACTCTTTGAAGCCAAAGTCGCTGCATAGTAACTTCCTCTATATAAAGTATGAGTCAGTGTTCATATAAAGATTTCATTTATTACATATCTTGCCAGAGGCTTCTATCCTGACAGCATGAAAGCTAGAATTCTAAGTGTCATCTTTGCACAAATAAAAACTGAGCTTTTTAAATTATTCTGTTCTCTCCAAAGGATGGTTGAAAATCCAGTTAAAGCATAAAATTTTGACCCAAAAGCCTATTTCAAGATGAAGAAGATGCTAGATATTCATATAACTTTCATCCTATTGACTAAAAAAGATAGTTATATTTGGCTACAAAGTAACTGATAATTGGCTGTTTGATATTTGGAAGAAAGTCGATTCACTTGATGGGGAGATGATGAAGACAGAACATTTATTGACAAATGTTTGAGTAGTTCTACAGGCTTTACTACTGATCTAATACAGTTGTTAAAATGACTGAACTTGCCAACAACAAATCTATTATTTTTCAACATAATGCAGGAGCTCACATATAGTGAAAGACCCTCTTTCTCATGGAGGATTAGACTTTGGGAGATCAAGGGAACTGCAATACAGAGACAATTGTCAGCAACCTAAGCAGTACTACTTAACCCATGAATCTCTCTGCCTTTCCTGTCCCAGGATGTGGATGTCTTCAAAATCACTGGAATTTGTGCTGTAGACCAGTTCTCAAATTTCATTGTGACCATCATTCCTTGGAAGGCTTATTAACACAGAGATTTCTCCACTTTCCTCATTCTGAGTCCCTGGTTCATTTGGTTTGAGGTGGGGCCCCTAATTTGGAGATCACATGTTAAGGAGCCCATCTTTTGAGCAGCATCTCTGAGATTAGGGCCCTATAGCTGTGTTTTAATATTCCTAGTGACATAATCAATAGTCTGAGTGCTCCTTACCCCACTATAGAAAATGAAATATAGTGTTGATCTTTCTAGAGCCCTCTTGTTAACTTTTGAGGTGGAGATGCTAGTGGGTCCTGAAAGGTCACAGGGAAAAGAAAAAAATGTGGATAAGCTATAGAATGGTTTTCCCACACCCAGATCCTCAGCCATGCAGGTGATCTCAAGTAAGCCTGTCACATTGCTACAGTCATGAGCTCATTTCTAAATGAGCCAGTGTTATCTAACATTATCACTGCAGACTGAACATTTGGAACTAGGGAAACCACTTCTCATTGTGGCACATTGAAATCAGGGGTAGAATTTCAAAATAGTGATGCCTGGGTCCATTCCCAAAGATTCATATTTAAATGATATGGGGTACAGCTGAGCATGAGGATTTCCAGATGCTCCCCAGGTAGTTCTAATATGCAGCAAAATTTGAGAAGCACTGTAAACTGACTCTGGACAAGAACTGGATGATTTGCTTATATAGCCTTATATAACCTTTGGACTGGTTCCTGCTGGGAAAAGCTGGCAGATTCACATTTGAGACCACAGTCAGAGGTTCATATAGCAAACTATCTGCTTCTGTTGGTGTGAAGCTGGCAGACATGATGCAGAGGGAGGGACCATGAAGTGGTGCTCTTCGGCTCTGGGACTTATTTCATAGATGTCCAGTCCAAGTCTAAGGGTGTACAAATATGTCCCTGTCACTACTGAAAAACAGGTGACCCGAGCGCTCTGCTCTCAGGATAAAAGTATGTTCTATTTGGATGTTTGCTTTTGAGGACAAAATCTGTCCTTCCAAAGTATGGATGCCTAAGGAATCATGGTCTTCACACAATTACTTTTTCTCCCTTTTCTTCCTTCCCACTTTTCTTTCTTTGTCCTTAGCTTTCTAGGTCTAGATGGAAAGTCATGTCCTAAGGCTCACAACACAGAACTACACACCCAATTCAACAAGGGGGTAGGGGAATCAGGCAATAAAGGTTAGGAGCCTGGTTTTTCCTTTCAAGGAGCACTCAGGTTTGCCAGGAGGATAAGATCTTCAAATGGATAATATCAAATGTGGAAAATAGCAGGAAAAAGGCAAGCATTGAGGGAAACATGGAGATAATGCTATAGGAATTTAAAGGAATAATTGGTATTTGGGGGCCAATCTCAGCATACAAAAATGAGAGTAAAAGGTCAAAGAGGACAGGTCTTCCTGGAAATAACACAGGGCCAAGTGGGAGTCAGGATTCCCAGCTGTGTCCAGAGGAGCGGGAGAAACCTTAACTAGGTGTGGCAACAGGTTATATTGGACAAGAGGGGAGTGAGTTACTTTTATGGGACCTTGAACCTGAGGAAAAAAGTGGAGACTAAACCTGTAACTTGAGAAGAGATGAAGACACTTTCAGCTTCTTAGAAACAGTGTCATCTGGGTTTTCTCTAGATTTTTCTAAAAATGGAAACAATGCCATTATTATTAGATTAAAATAGAAAATGTTCCTAATTACTGACAACTAACCTTAGATGTTTACTGTTTTGTTTGTTTGCTTTTTATTAGTTTGTTTGAAGCAGCTATAGGTCTACCCACGAGCTTAGCAAGAGCAGCTCAGTAGCTGTCGGTTTCTGTGACTTTTGGGGTTTTTGCTTATTTTATGACATGCTGATATTAAAAAATATATATTGACAATGAAAAAAGTATCTTGTATAAGTATTTAGTCTTATCTCTATAGAATAAAGCACATCCAAATTTCTCTAGGAGCTTTTAATTTTACTTCAGAGGAAAGTCAGAAGCATAAGCACTATAGATCTGTATATACCACACTCTTGTTTTCCTTTCCCAGCTCCTTCCTCATATAATATGATTTCAAAGTCCTTTCCTATTCTGGCTCACAAAGTCAGGAAAATTGCACAGACTTATAATGAGTAGTTGATGATATTAAAGTTATTGTGAAGGAAGTGCTCAGGGACCAAATACTAAATAAATGGAAGCTGAGCAAGTAAAGCAAATAGAGTAAGTTTGGAGGGCATCTTAAATCCTCATTTCTAGGGAGGGAGTATAGTACCATGAATCTGTAAGTGCCAGAGGCAATAGCTATGTAATGGAGGAGGAAGTACTTATCTAATACACATTTTGAAAGGAAGAGTTACAGAGAAGAGTTAGCTATAGGTGCCTGGCAGATGCCACCATTCTCCATCAGAACAATTCTAGCCAGGATAAGGCTTACTTGATGTCTAGTTGACCAAATGATGATTCATGTGTCTACTGAATCTGTAAGCAAGCCTCTCCCACCAAGATACAGTAAGTCTCTATGCACATCTGTATGACTGAGTTAGCTTTAGGAGATTCCTGAAACTCAGGCAATTTCCTCAGCTTCCATTTATTTAGTATTTTTGGTCCCTGAGCACTTCCTTCACAATAACTTTAATATCATCAACTACTCATTATAAGTCTGTGCAATTTTCCTGACTTTGTGAGCCAGAATAGGAAAGGACTTTGAAATCATATTATATGAGGAACCTGTTGAAGGAGCTGGGAAAGGAAAACAAGAGTGTGGTATATACAGAGCTATAGTGCTTATGCTTCTGACTTTCCTCTGAAGTAAGATTAAAAGCTCCTAGAGAAAGGGGCTGTATAAATGTTTTAGTAAGAATCTGTGGAATGAAATGCCAAGTCAAAACACCATGATTTCTAAAATGGCTTGATCTGTGAAGGTCACCGAGGATTTTACATTCTTACTTGATTAGGAAGTGCAGATTGCTTCCCTCTAAGGCAAAAATCTTCATTTGAAATTATTGCTGATAGAAAATCAGACCAAGAGAATTGTTGAGATAGACATAGATCCTTTGGTTCCAGTTTCTGTGCTGCTCACTTTCCATGAAAGTGAAGAAAAAGCTGGTCATGGCCCTTGATGGAATGTTCTATTATCTGCTATAAGCAGGAAATATACATGTGACCATCAGCTCAAATGAAGACAAGCTCATGGGTACCAATTTTTAGAAAAGACTTCTTTACAGTTGACTCTTTTCAAACAGGGTCCAGGTTGAGAGACAGCCTTTGTATTTTCCTTTACCTAAGACTTTTTTCTTCTCATCAATCTTATATGAAAGATGTGGTCCTTCAAGGTTTCTACCTCTATGAGAGTCTCTGTTCCAGCTTTAAATCCCACAAGCACCCTTTCCCTTGCATCTTTTCATAATTTTCTGGTAACACTCCCCTGCCCTTCTCCACTAGAATAAAAAATAAGTATATCTTCCTCACAGTGGCCCCTTTGGATTTCTTTACTCTCTGGAGAGCTCATTTGTACATTTACAAAAGGTATTGCTTATCTGTTATCCAATACTTCTGAATGAGATGTTCAGGTGCTTTAGTCATATTGCTAAATTAAAGTCAGAGACTTCTTTTTAAAGTAAAGTTTTATCATTAGCATTTAACATACATACCAGAATTGATCATAAATTAAATGTTCACCAAGTGAACATGCTGTGTGTCTGTCATCCATGTTAAACAGTAGAACCCCAGAAGGGCATTATACCCTGGCTTTCCAGATACTGCCTAACAGATTTCCAGAATGACAGGACCAGTTTAGCTCTTCTAAGCAGTTTCTGGGATGCCTGTTTTACAGTCTTGCCAACTATTTCTGTATTGACAAAAACAATAGAAGCTAGAAGTTAATGGGATGAATCAAGTTATATAATCCTTAATGTTAATAAAAGTAAAAAATCATATGCTTGTATCAATTGATGCAGAAAAAAGCAATTGGAAAAATTCAATATTGGTCATGATTAAAAAAATCTCAAAAAAGTAAGAAAGAAAGTTCCTCAACTTGATAAAGAGCACCTATTTAAAAACTCTGTAATTAGCATTATACTTAATAGTTAAAAGACTTAATATGTAAGTCCAGAATCAAAAATGAACGGTTTTACCTCTCTTATTCTCTGTAGCATTGAAAGTTCTATACAGTGTAATAAGGCAAGTAATGGAAGTAAAAAGCATCCAGATTAAGCAGGAAGAAATAAAACTACCTGTTATTACAGATGACATGATTTTCTATGTAGAAAATCCCAAGAAAAACTATAAAAACCTCCCAGATCTAATAAGTAAATTAAGAAAGGCCACAAAATATGAAGATAAACACACAAAACTCAATTATATTTTTATATACTATCAATTAAAATGTGACCATTGAAATAAAAAATATATAATACCATTTAAAGTTACTCAAAACATCAAATACATAAAGGTAAGTATACAAAATATCTATAGGACTTGTATGCTGAAAACTACAAACACTAGTGAAAGAATTCATAGAAAATTTAAATACAATAGCAAGACCATGAGTTGACTCAACACAGTAAGATATTAATTCTTTCCAATTGATATACATATACATAGTTTTTATCAAAAAACCCTCAAGCTTATTTGTAGATACAGATAAGATGATTGTACAGTTTATATGAAAAGGCGAGAAACCAAAGCTAATGCAGTTTTGAAAAAATAAATGAAGTGGGAGGAATCAGTTTATCCTATTTCAGCATTTATCTTATGGCTACAGTAATCAAGACTGTCATATTGGCAGAAGAATAGGAACAGGTCAATGGAACTTAATAGAGATCTTGTAAAGAGATCCTAAAAAATATGCCAAACTTATTTTTGACAAGGATATAAATGCAATCCAATGGAGGAAAGATTGCTTTTCTGTATAAAACTCTGTTAAAAGAATGTAAATACAAACTACAGAAAAAGTGTTCGTAAATTACATATCTGACATAGTACTATCACCTAAAATACATAAAGAATTCTTAAAACTCAAAAGTAAAACCCCACACAGTAATTAGTAAAAAGGCAAAATCACGAGCATATGCTTCACTAAAGAAGATAAACAGATGGCAAGTAAACACACAAAAAGGAGTCAACATAATTATTATAAAATGCAAATTAAAACAAGAAATATCTCTATACATCTATCAGAATGGCTAAAATGAAAAATAGCAACACCACCAACTGCTGGTAAAAATTGGAAGAAACTAATATCTTGCCCATGGGAGTGTGAAGTGGAACAGCTAGTCTGGCAAACGGTATGGCTGTTTCTTAAACAACTAAATATACAACTGCCCTACAAACCAATAATTTCACTTCTGAGCACTTCTCCATGAGAAATGAAAAATTATGATCACTCAGATAAATTTTGATTGCAGCTTTTTTAATATCCTCAGCCTAGGTATCCTTTCAAGGGGTATACTATAGTTTTGCAGTATACTGTCATTTGAGGAAACTGGATAAAATGTATCTAGAATCCCTCTGTATTTTTTCTTGCAAAAACATGTGGCTCTATAATCACCTAAAAATAAAAAAATGTATAAATAATAATATATAGCAAAATTAAACGTGTGTGTGTGTGTGTGTGTAACAACTGAATCAAGTTTGGGAAAATCTGAATGAGAAAGAAAGTCAGGCATAACAAATAAGGGAGTTAAGGAGAGCTGTGATCCTAGTTGGAAGGAAAATCAAGGGAAGTTTCACAGAATTCATCACATTTGGATTGAGCCTTTGAGAACATCAGGTTTTATAAGAAAATTGTTGTGAAGAATGGTCAAAAGTTATGGCATGGTATCTAAAGATATGGTGAGGCAGTCTGCAACCTAGATCAAGGAGAACCTTCAGTGATATTATGGGCTGGGTTTTAAACACTAAGCACTGAGTTATAAATATTATTGATGCTTCCAGCAGGGAAGCATAGTTTGTCCTTTTTACATACAGTTCCAGGAGCAAAGAGAACCACAGTAGCTACTGGACAGTCTGAAGGCCAAATAAGCCCTGCAGTACAGTCAGGGCTCCTGGACCCCAGCATCACTCAGGCTTTCACAGCAGTGAGTAACATGATCTCGTCTTTGTTTCAGTAATAGATCTGGTGGTTGGCCAGCACCTGTGTTACAGAGGAGAGAGTCAGAAATAAAGAGGACAGAAAATGATGAAGTCTTTCTTACATTGGGGAAATGGAAAATGGACTAGAGAAAATTAGACAGACAATGAAGACATGTTAGAGATCTTGGGAGTACTCAGGTTGGGAAGACAATCTGAGCTGATTCTGAAATTACTAGTCTAACAGAGGTATCACAGCTCAAGAAGTCCCTTTCTGAGGTAAAAACACAGGAAGATAAGCAGATCCATGGGGAAGAGAAGTCATGTGATTGGTTTGAGATGGGTTAGGGGTTGCAAGAGATCTATAGATTGATTAGAAATTTGATTGTATAGCTTAGGAGAGAGAATCAATTTGAAAAGTGACATCATAGCCACAGGTCATCACACAGTAAGAAGGTTCAAGAACAGAACATGAGAGAATCTGTACATTCAGTCTAGGGAACAAGTTGGAAGAGAGGAGACCAGAGATGCAGGAGAAAATCCACAAGATGAAGCTCTGAAATCTAGGGCAGGGAATCCCACAGAGAAGAAGATATACAGTAGAACCCAGAACAGCAAAGAAATCCGGCAGAATCAGACATGGAAGAAGAGCATGGAATTGGACACGCTAGTGAACAGACACAGGAGAAGAGCACCTGGACTGAGCATGGCAGGGTGTGAAGTGAGCACATTTTGGCAGGGAACATGTCATTGTGTGTTGGCAGATCCCACTAGCCTTTTATTTTCCAATATAATTTGTAATGTTATGATTGAAGTAATTTTCTGTCACCTGGTGAATAGTTCTCCAGTATCCCCTTCAACATAGATGTTTGTTAAGAAATCAAAACTAGCAAAGCCACAAAACAACCGAATAGCAAGAAAGCCTTTTACAAAAATCAGTTGGTTTTAATTCAAATCATTTTACATAGGTTTTGTTTAAATACTGTTTCTGTTCTTGAAAAGCGAATATTGGTGGATCAGTAGAAATTTACATTTTAACTTTGAATGATTTTTAAATTTCACAACTAGATTATGAAAGGTGGGTGTGAATTTTATTAATTTAAATTTATATTGTTTTCAATAGTTGTTAAATCTCTCTCACTCAGTTCTGGCTTTAGTGAGTCTCATGGTAAAAGTCTTGTTTCACAACCTCAGGGAATACCTTGCATTTGCAAGAATATGAGATTTTAGAGGTTGAAACTAACCTGGTAGAAATTCAAATCCATCTTTTACCTTCTAGATAAAAGCCTTTGAAATCCTTTTAGTGTGAAGGTATCAGCAGACTCCATTCTCCTATAACCTCATTACTTACCCAAGGATTATTCAAAATGCACAGGGAGCAATGCTCTGTAGCTGAACTCCTTTTTATCAACTCTATAGTCCAGTGATAAGCTGTATCTGGTCCTCATAGTTCTGCTTGGGTAATTCTTGCTCCCACCACCCTTGGAGATCACAATATAAATTCAAGTCTTTTTTGTAAGTTGTGCAGTAAAGAAGCCTGTCCAATTTTACTCAAATATTTCCAAACTTATTTAACCATAGAACCTGCTCCTGCATTAACATTTCATAATTTGCCTGTGGTTTTGTAAGATAAAAAGTGGAAAGGATACTTTAAGGGTTGATATTGTGGATCTTAGGTCTCTCAATATAAGTTTTTATTATGGATTGGACTTGGAGAAGAAAAAAATTCTTTACCAGTTTTACCACTAATGGTCCTTCTTCCTGTGAATGGCAAGAATTAGCTTATTAGTTATGAGCTTTTGCATGTTTTACTAAAAATAAAGTTCATCTGTTTTCCCTATTTCATCAGTGGAATAAGCTTCCAGTTAATAAGAGAGCTTGTTATGGACATAGAAGTATAAACAAGAAATAGTTCTATCAAGTTCACCAATTGTTATTTTAAAACAAGATAATTCACTACTTGGTGGCACAAATCTAATTTCCAAAACTGAAGCCACATAATGATTTACTTATTCCATAAATGTATGATCTTATCTGCTCAGATTTACATTTGGAGCAATAAAACCTGTGGCAGCTGCTCCTGATTGTCTGCAGGAAGAGGAGCCGAGATAAGAACATTCCTATTTTTATTACTTTCTTGAATATCTGAAGTTGGCATGGGGGTGGGAATGGGAGCCCTATCATGGCCATAAAAGTCCGATTATGATAGTAAAGAGGTAAGGCAGCCCTTTTTGGGAGTTGCAGTAAACCTCTCAGGCCACTCAACTCCTCATTAAACCTGCCAAAGGCTTAAAAAAAAAAAAAACAAAAGTGAGCCCTCACCTCTTCTTCATCAGAAAAAAACAAAACAAAACAAAACAAAAAAACACTCCAATTTTAAACTATCTCAGGGCTTTGGGAGAATTCATTGCTAGAAGCAATCTTAATTTTTCTTGTGAGCTCATGGGTCACCTTATTTATTGCACTTCTCAAAGAGCTTTCTAGGTTTCCTAGCTAGCTAGAGACTGCTTTACCCTGAGGGGGGCAACATTTGGAGAAGGGCATTGATGCAGACAGCCCAGGTATACCCAATAGTAGTGTCACCCTGGGATGGTCATCACCCTTAGCTGATTCAATCAGAAGCTACTTGGGTTCATGTCAGGAGTGGGTGTCCAGAGAAATTATTAAATCTTTTAAAATTTTAATGTAATTATTAAATCTTTTAAAAATTTTAATTTTTTTAAATTTTAATTTAATAAATCTTTTAAATTATTAAATCTTTGAATTTTCCAAACTCCCAAATATGGCAAAGGGTTAGTATTAGCTCATTCTTAGGACCTAAATTTCTCTCACATTCTTCCATGGACACTAATACTTTTAAAAGCTGCCAAAATTATGATAGAGTCTGGTGAATGGTTTTATTGCCTAATAAATAATATCATAAAAGGTGCTAACTCTATATTAGTTACTAAACATCCAGAATGTATAAGGCATGCAAAATTAGGTCTAAGATATGGATGAAAAAGAACTCTGTTACATTTCTTAAGAATTATTCATTTTCTTTTTTAATCTGAAAGTAGAACAGGAACAGTCTCCTGAATCCCAGACTTACAAAGCGGAACTCTGCTTGGAGGCCTTAAGGAATTAAATTGAGACAGCCATTTTTCTTTAGACCTTTAACTTATAAATTAAAAAAATTCTCCATGAAATTTTGGAAGAAGTCTCAGTTTTTAGACTCTAAGACTGAGAGAGGACCTGTAGAAACTCACTTCATGGTTTTCATCTGCCATCCTAGAAAGACATTGAAATTATACTAGAGAGAAATGAAAAGATCCTTCTCAGTTTTGGAAAACCTTCATTGTTACATCAATGTTCTTCTGTAATGAATTCTAGGATCTAGCTATGCTCCTTGGCAAGAAGTCCCCTTTTTTATTTTGGTATTTTTATTGAAATAACACTAGTTTTCAACACGGTATAATTAGAGGTGATAAGTTCACACCCCTTCAGATGTAGGTTACCATACCCCACCCACCACCAAGTTACCTGTAGTCCTCTACCATTGGGTTCCCTCCTTTTGTACTCCACCTTTTCCCCTTCTGGTAGCCTCTATTCTACAGTCAGATTTCTAAGTTAGGTTTTGTCTATTCCTTTGTTGTTTATTCTCTGTAGTTCTATTTTGAGCTTCTGATAACAATTGAAATTCTCCTTCGAAGCTGATCGTTAAGAAGTTCTTTCTCTGGGATAAAGTTATTTCCTCCAGATGCAGTCAGTCTATTTTTAACTGTTCTGCTGTTTTCTGAACACACACACATACACACACACACATGCCAGCTTAAGCTAATCCTTCGTGAACATCATTGTCAACTGCCCAATTTCTTCTCTTTTAATTCTTTGCTTCTCTGAACTTTTTCTTGAAAATTGCTATGACTCTCACATCCTAAATCATCTCTCCAAACTTCTCCCCCACTAAAAATAAAAATCAATAAAGTGGCATTTGTTCAAAGGCAAAGGATGGTGCCATTGTGTCTTAGTCTGTTCGGATTACATTGAGAGAACACTGTTCTTTAGAAGGTTATCTGTATACCATTGCCAAGAGGTCTTTGGGACTGAACATAAACTCAACACAATTTACATCCCAGGTCCTGTTAAATCTTTTCGGGCAACTTGAATCAATTTTCCCATAGCAGTTAAAATATATTCTCTCTGTTGACAGAGACCAGGTACTGCTATACTCAGCACACAATGGAAGTCTCGGGAAATAGCATCTCTGTCACCAAACGCTGCGTTCCACTGGAAGAGTGCTTGTCCACCGGCTGCAGAGACTCTGAGCATGAAGGCCACAAGGTCTGGGCAACAAAGCAAGTGATGGGTATAGCATAGTCAGCCTTCTGCCACTTCAGATTCCTGCCACTGCTCATAAGCAAATCTTTACCCCTGCCCCCTTTTAGCCTGACTTTTGATTGTCTTGATCTATTTTGAAAAGATGCTTCCTATCCTGTTTGCTCTAAAAGAATAAAAATTTCTACCAGGGCAAACTGGTGTCAATTATATTAATAAAACAGCAAGAGATTATGATGGTTAGAGATGGTTGTACATGTTTTCTTGAATATCAAAATTTGGGGGTTTTTTAGATTTGCCTACTTTTTCCAATCAGGCTGCCTTCGTGGTGATTGGGGGCAGCTTCCATTATCAATATCTGAGGGTAGTCCTGTTAGGAGAGTTTATTTCCCTTAAGAAGACAATTTTAAGCAATTTTTCAAATACACTGAATTAAATATTAAAGTATAATGTACTTATTTGAAATTTGAAGGGTAGAACTAAGGATTTTACCTGACCCTCCAGCAAACTAGGCTTTGCTGCTTTATGGAGATGAAGTTATAGATCAGAGAAGTGACATCATGTGCTCAGGTTGCACAACTAGTAAGTGACATGACTCAAACTTGCTTTTATATTTTTCTTCTCCATGTCAATTGCGATCAGAGATACCAATATCTGCAGGATTATGAAATTATAGCCTATTTTCCTCTGTTGAGTTTTTCAAATGTTACTGTAGATATGAATCATTTGGAAATTTTCTTAAAATGCAGATTCTAATTCCCTACATCTGGGATGGATTTCCCTACAACTGAGTAAGCACCCATTTGATGCTAAAGTTGCTGCTCTATGCTTAGAGTAGGTGTGACTTAAAATAATTTCTGTCAATAATTCTTTGGGTTTATTTCTCTCTTATGTTCTATGAGTAAAGTGATAAAAAGTGGGAATAATTGCATAAGTGAAAACACTTCAAACTTTAAAAATATATATATATTTTATTTATGCATATAAGAACTGGGGGATAGGGCAGGGGTGTGGCAAGGTGTCAGGGAGGATTCCCCAGAGACAGAATTGGGAGCAGAACAGGAAGACTGACTAAAGAACACTGCTGAGAGGAGCAAAGGGTGAGACAGGAGAGGTCTACTATGCTGTGTGGGTCACCTCCCTGGCCAGGGATCGAACTCCTGATGCAGTGGCTACCTATAGCTTCATAGTGCTGAGACTGAACTCCCTGCCACCAGGGAGGTCCAAAACCCTTTCAAACTTTAATTCACCCACAAGAATGGAGATAATTGTGCAGACAATTCTAATAAAAGAAAATGTTTAAATTTAGATAATTTTTAAAGTATTTAAGTTATTGCTACTTCAGTTTCACAGAAAATTTGGTAAGTGAAATTTATCCATTTAACAGCATCCTTGAGTAATCAGAAACAGCCTCTTTGAAAAAGATAGAATAAGTATTATTCTCATCTTACAGATGGAATAGCTGAGACAATGGAAGGTTGTAAACTATATAATAACATGAAGGGAGAATGTCAGAAGCAAACCATTTCCCTTGAAGTTCAGTCTGGGAGGGAGTTGGGAGTGTGCATGGTAGTGATGGGGGGTGGGCAGTACTCATTTTGACCATATTGCTTCCAGAGGAAATTTCATCCCACCCCTTAAATGCAGGATTGGCATCTCCTTTGTAGAGTGGATCATTTCCATTTCCGTTTTGCTACTTAGGAGACAATTTCTTCAAAGTACCCTGCCTCTTTACAAGGCCTGCTAGTTTCTCATCACCCTTCTTTTTCTCTCCCTGTCTTTTAGGTCTGCACTTCCTGCTGTGAAGGAAATATCTGTAACTTGCCACTACCCCGAAATGAAACTGAAGCTACATTTGCCACAACGTCACCCATAAATCAGACAAATGGGCACCCACACAGCATGTCAGTGATCATGTCCTGCTTATGGGTATGGTTGGGATTCACATTATAGCAGCTCAGAGACTCCCTGCACAGGTGTGATCATGGGCATCCTGATGATGCATAGTCATGCATGAGTCATGGACCTGACAGTAGTTACATGTGAAAGCACAATACTTGTGATGTCTTCACAGCCAAGCATTACAACTCACCTTGAGGAACAAGCATTGCTTCATTGTAGTCATTTCAAGTCCAGCACCTCATCATAGCCAACCTGTCCCCAAAACAGAGCCTGACTTCTCTACCACAAACCTTTGTTTTTTTTTCCTCTGAGAAATAGTCCTGCATTTATTGAAGTCTGGGGCTCTTAATTTGAAGGACTGCATGTGCCACTGGAAGTCCTGGGAACCTCTGAGATGTTAGGTAACAGGCTCAATGGATGAGCATAAATGTGTGGTTCTGAGGAGAAAGATAAAGGGCTACTGGTTTAAATATGACACAGATTCATTTATAGCTTCAGACTTTTAAAACTTACGCCACAATTAATAGATAGTTTCCTTGGAGATTCTGACTTAGTACTTGTTTATTTAATGTTTAATGTTTATTTAATGATTTAATGTTTTCCAACATTCTTCTCCCAGTGTTGAGAATCATATCCCTCTGCTTTGTCTGGGAGATATTTTTTTAAAGGTAATCATAAAAATTTGTTCTATGAGAAGGGTAATTGGAGAAGGATTTCCCCAATGTAATCGAAATGGTATCCATAAAGTTACCATTGATCCTTTCATATCTGGGGAGATTGGCCTTGATTTCACACCTAGTTGTACTCCATGAAATCCTTGGATTCTTCCAAAGAGTTCCAAAGCAGAGTGGATTTTTTTTTTTTTCAGTCATGGGGTTCTATTCCTGTAGAGTTAATCTTGAAAGAGAGAAGATTTTGGAAGGAAAGGAGAGAGGTGTGTGGTGCTGATCCTAGTTCATTCTGAGGGTTCTGTAAGTGACTCGTCCAGATGTTCTTCCATCTCCATTTCACACCAACAAAGAACCTTTCCCATTCTTCCACTTCAAATCACCAGTGACTTTAGGGAGAAGGTTCTGCATTCAATTGTGTCAAGATATCACTAGAGAAGAAAAGACATAATATCCTAAGATGAGAAATAGGTAGACACTAAGAAGATGTTAAGATCAGTAAGGAAACCTAGTGGGAAGTTTTGCTTTCCTTTACATAATAGTTTTTGAAGTAAATGGTCAAATTTTCAACTTCCATCCTATATTTTTGGCACTCATGTTACAATTTTTTCTTCTTCCTTGTAAATCATTATACTATATTTATTTTTGTATGGCATAACTAGAAGCTAAAATATATTATAAAAACTATCCTGAAAACAATCAAATTAGAATAGTTATTTTTCAATGCTGGTAGCACTTGTAATATATGTTTGTTGAAAGTTATCTATAATACTTGCATCAGGACTGAAAAAAGTTATGTTGTGAGTAAGAAAAATGCATTCACTGCAAGGCTTTTGCTCATGGTTTCCTCAGTGGTAATGTCCCAGTAGTATTTGGGAGGAGACCATCACTGGTATGAGTTTCTCTATAGAGTTGTGGGGTGAAATTTGGTGGGGCCATTACTGATAAAGAGTAGTGTTGCCAGGGTCCATTTGCCCCATACAGGAAAATGTCTCTGGCTCATAAAATTAGATGCCTTCAGGTACCAAATATGAACCTGCAGCAGTAACTCTGATACAAAGTAATCTAAATTGTATCAGATGGCCTTAATTTAGTAGATTTATCAATATATTGTTTATGATTAGGGTAGGAGAATAGAGGAGAGAAAGCGAGACATTTATTAAGTACCTCTCTGTTACAAGAACTATGCTAAGCACTTTACAAGTTAGGTAATAAAACCCCTGCAAGACTCCCATAAAGAATATTACTAGTATTTACACTTTACAGATGAAGGTACTATGTAAGAAGCTCAATAGTGTGAAGGTTTTTCATTCTGATTTAGTTTCTATGGGATGAAATGGGATTGAGAGGAAGGGAAGGTGGAATTACCACCCCTAGGAAAACTTTCAGGCCTGACTTCATGGGATTTGTCCATCCTTATCATGTGAAGTTTATCTAATCATGTCTCTTCAGGATGCCATTTGCATGTGTCCAAGATATTTTTTCTTTGGGGGTCCTGGGAGTAGATCTATGGCTTTCTCATTCATTCCTATTTCTAAAGGAGAAGACATATTGATCTTACATATAAAGATGCTATAAGACAATGAGAATTTGATGTTGTACATACCTAAACTATCATTTTTATGCATGACCACTTTCCATTGACACTTTGTCCAAGTACTGCATGTGATTTGAATAGGGTACAAAGTTCAAATGCTGGTTCATAATGAGAAAGCAACCACTCCAAAATCTCCCTGGCTGGTGTGCAGGGATCAGATCCACAATAGTGTGAACTCGTCTGCTGCCCAGAGGGTGGAGGAGGGGGGAGGTAACTACACGCTCCGTACAAATATGGCTGTATAAACCCCATGTACCTGTCTGAATGGCTGGTGTTTCACTCTTTTGGAAGTGGTTTGCTTACCATCCCAAGCAGCAAGGAGCCAAGGGAGACTCAGGACAGGTCAGCCACTCTGACTCTTCTACCACATTAAACTTCCCATTAAATCCCACCATTGCTAATAGCTTGAAGTGCAAAGAGCCATGATATGTACATTAATCTGTGTACCACTTATTTATTTTTAGATAGCATTCATATTAATATGGGATCAATGCTTAAATTTTGTAAATACTGTACATTTTGTAAATTGATGAATAAAGGTTTTAAGTGTATCTCACCAGGCTTCTCTTTGCAAACGAATGTCACCAATGTTAAGCTGCCAGGTTACATACAAGGTATTGGGCTTAGCATCTCTGGGAACATACTTCCAGGAGCTAGCTTTCTAGTTGTACAGACAAGAACCTGTACCTCTGAATCATGTACAGTGTTGTAAACCAATGTTCCCTCAGTAAAAATAAGTTTAAAAAGATAACTTTTAAAAATATGTACATGAAAAGATACAAGATAATTCACCCAGGCCAAATGATTCCTATAGACAATAAGTGCTACTTAAAATTAAAGAAGGAAATATTATCAGACTTTCAAGTCTTCAGTTTCCCTAGAAGATTTTCTTTTTAAATCATGAGATATAAGGAGAGAGAGAGAGAGGGAAGGAGAGAAAGACAGAGAGAGAGAAAGCAAGTAAGAGAGAGCACATACTTGTCTTACATGTTTTATTCTATTCTTGAGCTGAATTATGTTAGTGATGTTACAGTAAAAACATATTTTCCTTAATGCTTTCTTTTGCAATGGGAAACAAACATTTGAATAGCATAAATATCGCTTTTATCTATGCAATGCATATTTTTTTTCTTAGTAAAATGATACATATTGAAAGTGATTTGGAAAACTTCAACTTGCTTGTGATTCCTCGTTATTTAACATATATTTTGTAATACATGGGTTCTCCAAAGATCAAGATTCTATTAGGTTCTGGATCAGTGATAAGGTTGGTGCAACTTAAAGTGTACTAACTACATGAAGATAGCTCTCACCACTAATCTCTGTGAATAGCTGTGTGTTTAATAAAAACAGCACTGCATATAGACATGTTTTTGGAAAATATGACTTTGAGATATAGACTTACATGGTAGCCCAATCTGGAGGTTTAAAAAAGAATCTTATATCTCTTTCCTAACACATTTATGGGATCTCATTTTCAATTAACATGTAGGGCATACCAAATATGTAAAGCAAGATATTGTACCTTGGCTATATTATGGTAACTTCTATCTGAACTACTTAGAGTTCTCAAAAGTGTTTTTAATAATAAATGTTCTTAAATAAATTTAAATAAATTATTAAATTTAATGATTTAATATTAAATTATTAATTTTATTAAATGTAATAATTAAATTTTTAATTTTTAATAAATAACTAACTCACCTACTAGGAGTAAAAACTCTTCAAGCCCCTTTGTTAATCCACACTGTAACTGGGAGAACTTGAATCTAGTGATTCGGCCATTTTTAGTTTAAGTTTGCATAGCTCTCTGGGGTCAGGACAAAGGCATAAACATGAAGCATCATGATTTTAGCCTGGAGAACTCTCTATTGAAATCTGCTGGAAAACAGATCTCTAATTTTTTAATTTAATATAAAAATTTCTAACATAATTTGGTATTATAAAACCAATATAGATTTCTGAGATCTCTTTCAAATGAAGCCTTCATTTTCAGCAGTTAATCTTGTAGCTAATTTTAAAATCATGGCTTTCCCATTAACAAATTACTATTGTCTTAATACTACTTGAAAATTATAACTCTACTTGCATTTGCAGGAATTGGATGGGTTGGGGGAGACCATTGGCTAGAAACCTAAAATCCAGAGGCTAAGAAGCGCTTTCTGGGGTTGCCTATTTGCTATTCTCCTAATAACAACCCCTGATTCTTGCCTGTGAGATTATTCTCAAAGCACTTTCAAATGCATTGTTTCAAGATCAGCCTGATGCCATTTATGCTTTTATAGCTGAAAATGTGAGTGGTTAAGGGAGGCTCCCTTGCTAGTTTATGCTACAAAGACTTATTCCTGCTCTAAGACTCTTCCACAGTCACTAGGATGGCAAGGTGAATGGCTCCACCTTTCTCTGGCACTTTTAAGAAAAGTCATTTCTCAGGTCACAAAGTTGGAAATGAATGGGACCTTAGAAAATACCTTGTCCACTTCCTTTTATGCAGGACAAAGAACCCCAAAGAACCCAGTCTCTATGAAATCCACATTGCTGTGTTAAAGATAAAATTCACCAAAAATGTACAATTCTTTGACATTCAAAATAAGTAAGACATGGGTAATGAGAAACAATCTAGAGGTTTCTTTTCCTTTTATCCTCACTGGGGGATTGGCAGTGTCTGCAAGAACCAGAGCAGAGAGGGCATCTTCTAGTCAAAGCAAGCTAGTCTGATGGCAATCTAAATGTTCATTCTCACCTCACAAGAAAATTATTCAGTGAACTAGCCATTTTAGAATCTTGGCCTAAAAGGAAGAATGATTTGTCTAACCTGAAGACTGTCAGTTATTTAGAAACTGTTTCCACAACATAACTAGTGTGAGAAATTGCTATGGAGATGGCAGGGGGTATGTATTCTAATGGGGCAAATGCATATGAAAAGTCACTCTGTTAAATCTAGACAAAATGAACAAAGCAGCACCAGAACATAGACATGATGTCAAAATAGGGCTAAAAATAATTCATACCCTCAGTAAATCCATTCATCTTTGATAATAATTCAAACAGACTTACTGTCTGACCCTTATCTCTCTATAGCAAGTCGTGACTAAGATGGCGTGCATCCTCCCCACCCGTGTGCCTTCTCCCTGGTTTCCCTGGGTGGAGGTTACACCAAGTCACGCTGTGATGGCGTCTAATTCAGCTTAAAGGCTGCACATTGATCTGACTTTGCCTCCATCCCAACCTCTCCCAGCAATAAAATAGGACTGAGTGAGCAACTAGGTATCTACATCATAACAGCATGTGAAGACAAGTTGTTTGAGGAGAGGGAACCTGATGAGGTGCTTGCACTGATGAGGTGTCCTGGTGGAAGGAGCTGAGTCCATCTCTGTGGCCTGAAAGAGCACACTGGGTTCACTCATGATTCACTCTGCTGGCGTGGCCTCTGACATGATGACCCAGCTTTATCCCTATCTTTAACGTCTTTCTACTGGAGTTATAAGTCTGAGAGAAACATACAGTTTAGATCAGGTTTGGACAGAACATGTTAAGAACAGACAACAGGAGTACCTAACTAGATTAGCTGGCCCACTGTCACCTTCATTTTAGAAAAAAAAGGAAAGTGGGGGCCTCTTTGATTACTAGAATCAGGAACCCCAAGCTACCCAGGACTCTGATTTGTACTTAGGCCCCCAAGCCCATGTTCACTGGTCCTATCTCCTGAACAAGTATGGTAGACAAATAATGGCCAAATTCTCACACAGTGGGGAACTCACCCTTTGGTATCCAGAGGTGAGTATTTAATTCATCTTGGGACATACTTTTGAGAAGACTGTGGATACTTTCACTTTTTTTTCAGTCTGGTAAGTGTGGTACTTTATTCCTGGTATATACACAAAAGGATGGTGAAGTTGAAAGAACAGCAAAGTTTGGGAGCCCTAGGAAAGCAGGTTTCATGAAAGCTTGTAGGTCATAATTCCAACTTTGAGAGCAGAGGAGAGAGTAGAGACAAGAAATCACCTAAGATTATACCGTCTCATCCCTGTCATTGCACATCGATCCCAAGCTGCCTCCTGCCGCTGCTGAGAACAGGCCAAAGGCCTCTAGAAACAGCAAGTGTGGGTGGGTGGATGACCTATAAATGAATCAAGAGGGAATATAAAGGCTAAGTGACTGAGCTTAATACAAACAGCACACATGAAAAAGAAAATTCTGTTCAAACTCCAACATATGCAGGAATTGAATTCCTCAGATTTGTGAGAGCAGGCACCTTCCCCTAAAGGGTGGAGTCAAAGAATCAAGTGTTCCTGTCTTATGTCTATACTTTTATTCTAAGACTTGAGAATTGATAACCTGAGATTAAAATCCAGTACACCCATGTCTCCCAGGGCTTGATAACAGTAGATCTCAGTGCCAACTACAGACTGGAATTACCTATAGGTTTTCTAAAAATAATAATGACCTCATGTCAATAAAGGCTCTTTGTCCAGTAATACTAATCTTGTTGGTCTGGGATTGCTGCAAAACATCACAAAGTAAAGCTCCTCCTGTCCTAAGTGATTCTAATGGAAAGCTATTAGGTAATAGATATGAAAGATTAAATATCCATCAATGCTCAGCAATAATCACAGAAGCAGCCTCAGTGAAAACCAACCTAGAAAAATAAATTATGAACTAGCCCATTGATACCCAACTTTCAAACTATAGTTATCTACAGCTAATTGCCAACTTCTCCCATTCTAACCTCACAGCTTTCCTAAAATGCAATGTCCAAGATCCTTTGATGTCCATCCCTTCCCTATTACCTAACCCCAAGAAGATTAGCTAGTTTTTCATATCTTGGGAAATTGCCGGGGGTGTCTTCACGCATGTCTGAAGTAAAGTGGAGACCTCCTTCTAGTAATTGCTATAGAACTCTAAATTTCTCCCTCATGACACTCTACTGACTTATAATTATTTAATAAGTTATTATTTTGATTCCCCAATATACTGTAAGCTGCACAAAGGTGGGTAATACCTCCTCCTTATTCTCTGCTTTATCCTAAGTATATGGTACACAGAATACATTTACTAATTTGCCATACTGAACTGATATAACAGGACCTTGCCTGTGAGTGGGTGTAGTCCCATTGAAAAAACTAATCCTGGCCAAGTTTATGCATAAGAGGTTTACGCTGATACTGTCCTGTGATGAAGCCAACCTACTACAGAGGGAAGAAGCAATTTGTTTACATGTTTTTCCATTCTAACTCATTTTTATGTTAATGCATTTCATTCCAAGCTAATCCATATGGGTCTTTGTTTTTATATAGTTGTTTCATTGTGCACATAAAATTTTGTCTCTTGTGCTTCATTTAAATATTATAAGCATTTTGCATATGGTCATGTGATTTTCATAATTATAGTTTTTTTTATTGAAGTAACATTGGTTAACAACACTGTATAGAGTTTAGAGAAATAGCTAAATTCATAACTCTTCACATCACACCCACCACCGTGACACCCATAGTCTGCCATATTCCATTGGGCCCCGTCTACACAGAAGAAATTCATTTAAATCAAATTATCAAGCAACAAATCTAAGAAGTGGTCTGTGAGATTGGACATATTTACTTTTCTCTAGTGCAAAGTTCTTGATCAAGTGGTTCTTGTCTTGCCAGGATCTGCATGTAGGGTCCCTTTAAGTCCTCATCGTCCACCAACTCTGCATTATCAATGTCTTGAACTTGCAAATTATAAGCACTCAGGATTAAAAGACTTTACAAAAGTGTTTAGTCCAACCCTTTGATTCACTTGTCCTCAAACCTCCAACTTTTTGTTCATTCCCCACAAATGGCAATCCTCCTACTTAACTTTGAAGTTAAATAATAGAGAATGCACCAACTTATTCCTACCAAAGTGTGTATCTCCTTTTATCCATATTGATGTTCTCTGTGGTCCCAATGAGGTGGGTGATATTAATCCCTCCTCTTGTACATCGGACCCTCTCACTTCTACCCTCCTCAAGGACCTCACTGAATAGATTGCCCTCTACTCCCTACCATATGTGCTGGCTTGGTCCATATTACTATAAAATTCCCACCCCCATTAGAATATCTTAAAAGCAAAACAAACACTTTGTCTCCCTCCAGTGACCTCCTATGTCTTAATACACTTCATTGCCAAACTTCTTAAATGAGGTCAATACTCACTGTCTTCTGAGACTACTATGAATTCACTGAATGCCTAATGAAAGTTAGGATGCTCAGCTCTGTGTAAATTCTTTGTTCTTATCTCACCTAATGTCTCAGCATCATTCAACACTCCCACTACTCCATCCTTGCTAAATCACTCCTGGTCCCTTTCCTGCACCACCCTCTCCCAGAAGCTTTCCTACTGCTTCTGTTTTCTAAGATTGTCTTTATGCATTATCCTCCTTTCTACAAATTAAGATGTCAATATTTGGTGATAAGCTTCCTGTGTTCTCACCTAGGTGATCATCCCTTAACCGTTATTGAAACCTTCAATCATTTGTCAGTGTCTGCAAAATGTTTATCTCCCCCTAAGACTCTCTTGCTATAAGCCCCCTGGTGCAGGGTCAGTAATCTGCGTTGCTCATCACTACTTTGTAGTCAGGCTATCATGCCACCCAGGCCTCCTTTCAGGAATGAAAAATGTATATGCTCAACTGCTGGATGCCTAACCAACCACAGCCTTTGGCTAGCCATCCTTCTCATGAAATGAAGGGGCTGAAGAGAATTGCCTCACCCCAGGTAATTGCCTCACCCAGGGTCATTCCCCTCACCAGGACAGTGCAGCCAATCACGTAACAAAGTAGGGATATAGAGTACCAGCTATCTCACCCCAACTTGGGATACCTTTGAAGGTTAGATCCCATCCTTACAGCTATGGGTGCATTGGCTGTGTTTTCATTGAGACTTTGCTGTAGTCGAGTTTCACCCTCTGCCAAATCTGCTCTGATCATCTCCCATTCATGGATGTTGATCCCCAAAAGAATCCCTAGTCAATCTCTTGCATGTTAATTTCCAAGTCAGAGTCTACTTTCCAGGGACCCAAAACTACTACAACACTCCATATTCCCAGCACCCAAGACCTAGAATACAGTAGGTGCCTAGTAAGCATTTGTTGAATAAATACATTAAATTATGAAAAAAGATTAAGGGATAAACTCAAGGCATCACAATTAGTTAGTGGCAAAATAAGAATTAAAATCAAGGTTTTCCTTCTGCTGTTCCTGTTCTACTTCTGACACATTTTCACTTATTAGATTTGCAACAAAAATTTTATAATATCATATGCTGCAAAACTAGCATCTTTTGACAGTTGCAGCATAAATTGTTAAAGCTCGTTTGCAAAGCAATTTGGCATTATATGTTGAGAGCATGGACATATCCTGACCCAATAACCCTATTTCTGTAAATGGCCTGTAATATGGGAACACTGTGAAATTTGTTCCTTGTAGCACTTTCTTTGTAATTCAGCACAGTTCTTTGTAATTAAAAAAATAAATAAATAAAAATTCAGGACAACCTAAATGTGCAAGAGTAGGAAAATGGTTAATGACAACACTTCCACTTGGTATAGGCTCATCAAAAATGATTGCTCTAAAGACATTTTCAATGTCAAATGAAAATAACAGCCCTAAAGTTATATGTTCAGAGTATCATATGATCTAGGAAGTGAATATATACATTAAAAAATACTTAGAGGAAATAAAGCATATTACTTTCTTTGCTTGTATGGTAAACATTTTTCTTAAATGTTTTTTTAAAATGCATTTAGCATTTTAAATCAATTTTTATGTAATGTAGTTATATCACTTTATCATGAAATCCATTATTTATATCCATAAATACAATAAACAGCTAAAGTAATGGTTGTTAAAAATTTGTGTTTCCTGAAAAGTGTTCTTGGTAAGCTGGAGCGCATCTCAGAGTCCTAGATTCTCATTCTCAACCTTGGTCACCTACAGCAGTCTCCTTAAAATCTACTGATTTTGGGGTACCTCCTAGAATTTTGGATTGTGCTAATCTTAGATGAGAAGATGTGAATAAAATGATTTCTTATATTTTTATATTAAGGTAACGTTGGTTTATAACACTGTATTTTCTTTAAAGGTTATAAGTTCAAACTTCTACTAAAGTAGGTTTTCATACCATGTCTAGCACCAAAGCTCTACCATTTTTCACTGGGTCTACTCCCTCCTCAGTTGTTCCCCCCAACATTCTTTCCTTTTGTTTGCCTCAGTTTTGCAGTCGGATGTTCAATGATTTGTTTTTAGCTGACTCTTTGTATTGCTTCTTTATTTTCCACATATAAGTGAAACCAGCCTGTCTTTCTTCTTCTAATTTATTTTACACAGTATTAACCCTTCTAATTCCATCCATGGATACATTTTTTAAATTCTTTTTTATAGTTGCTTATTTCTTTTTTTTTAAAGATTTTATTTATTTATGCATACAAGCACTGGGGTACAGGCCAGAGGTGTGGAGGGGGGTGAGAGGATTCACCACTGAGAGCGGAGAGCAGAACAGGCAGATCAATGGAAGTACACTGCTGAGGGGAGCAGCTGGCACAGCAGGAGAGGTCTGCCGCGCCATGTGGGTCCCCCCCTGGCCAGCAGCAGGGATCGAACTTGTGCTGCAGTGGCGGAGGTCTGTGTCATAGTGTGTTGCTTAACCCACTGCGCCACCAGGGAGGCCTAATATAGTTGCTTATTTCAAAATAATTCCAAACTCACATAAAGTTTGAAGATGGCTCATTAATCTTTAAATTTTGTCCCATTAATTTTTATTTTTTCTTATATGAATTTTCTCTTAACACCATCTTAAGGAAGTTGTACACACTATGCTTCTTTACCCTGTAATACTGCAGTATTTTTAGAGGACAAAGATATTCTCTTCCATAACCTAATGCAGTTATCAACATCAAGAAATTCATATTGAGACTATCATTTATAGTCCATATTCTGATGCTAAAATGAGCATCGGACAAAAAAACCTCCATTCCATAGAGGAATCGGTTGCCTTCTAATTATAATCATGGGAATAAAAATCAAAATATACAAAGTAGTAGGAATGAATCCTTACATCAGGAATCACTGCTGACTTTTCTCCTTTCCATTCTGTGAGCTTCCCTATATCCCCCTAAACACACTTCTTTGATTCTAATGAAGTCCTTAAGTTAACTGAGACTGTTTCTGTTGCTTGCCACCCAGGAGCCCTGTTCTATTGGACATTTACATAGTGGATGGCCCAACAATGCAAAATACTTTAAAAAACTACTTTAACCAAATAATGTTTCTGGGGTTAAGGGGTAGAGAGTATGGAGAAAGTGATAAAAGTGTGTAAGAAATGGTGAATTGGAAAAAAGAAACTTGTTGGATGTTAATATATCTAAAAGAAATACCAATGAAAAAAAGAAAAAGCCTGAGCAGAAAGCATGACTGAAAACCTGTTTCTCCCAGTATTTGAAAGAGCCACATGGACTGGGACCGCCTTCAGTGTTGGGAATTTCAAAGTATACTCTATTATTGATAGTTCCTGTGCCTGAGAGTCTGCCAGATGGAAGCTCAGCAGACACTTGTTAAGTCTAGGCCTGTCGCTGAAGCTTCCCCAGGTCTAAGGGGGAGAGCCTGTCTATAGCCCAGGGAACACACCCTAGCCTCTAGGGGGATGTCAGAAGCCTTCTTTGTCTGGCATTCCAGTATCTGGGCATTCAGGTGCAATTCTCTGACTGCTCTGTGATAAAGGAACTTTGGATCAGGGAATGTCTGTCTCAGCATGTCTGCTCAGCTCCTGGAGTTGTGAGCTGCATATTTCCCTAGAGGAAGAAAAGTACTGAAAAAAAAATTTTTTTTTGTGTCTCTCTGCTTTTTGCTCTCCAACTTAGGTTGGTTGAATGTGTGGGAATGTCAAGGTAAGAAGGAAGTGAGGTCTTAATGCTCTCGTGAGTTTTAAAACATTAGGTTTCTGTCTCTCTCTCTTCTTTCTAACTTACTCTTCTTCTCAAAAATTTATGAACCACTGGTTCATAAGAATGACTCAGAAGACCCATTAAACAGAAAGAAGGCTTAGATTCAAACTCTGCTGTAAATAGAATATAATGCAGGGAGTGACTTGTGTGCTATTTGTGGTTGCTTTAACATTCTATTAAACCTGTGGTACATCTTATTGTCATTGCTACAAATACAGAAAATAGAGTATATGCTGTGGTGAAAAAGAAAATTGTGAAATGAAAGGGCATCAGCTTTGGATTAACAGGCTTGGACTTGAGTCATAGTTCAGTCACTAAAAAGCTAAGTGACTCCCAGCAAAGTTCTTCACTTTGTTGTTAGAGTCAAAAGAGATCAGTGAAAGCTCTTAGTACTGAACCTAGCATGCAGTAAAGGCACAACAGTTATTAGCTTTGTGTAAGTGTTGATCTCTCCTAGCTGGCTCCTTGAGGACAGGAACATCACCTTTGAACCTTCTGTAGCTAGCATGGATTTGGCCTATAGTAGCTGCTAATTAAATTTCTGCTGCTTTGAACTGGATAAACCTATAGTAATGATATGTGTCATCTGATATAGGTTTAAAATTCATTAGACTTATTTCAAAGAGTTGAGAAATGGATGAGAATAGAGGGGGATCTGACTTGGCTCTTCTAGTATTGATTAATCATTCCCAACCTTTATCTTATTGCAAAAGAAGTGACCTAGTATAGATGCATTGAGAATAAGGCATGTTTAATGTCAAACAAGAATTGTCATGATGCCAAAATATTTGCCCAATGGGAAATTTAATCTCAGAGCAGATATCAAAGCAAAATGTCTTTCATAGAAAGAGAGCAGAAAGCTTGAGTCCCATGGAAAGACCACAAATGGCTGTGAAAAATCAGGTACAAGCATAGGGCCTCACGAGATCCAGAGTTACCATATGATCTGTAGAAAAGGGCAAGATTTTTATTAAAATGAGTAGATCAAGGTGTTCAGGTTTTGCTTCAGGCATACAGATAAGCAAAGATTAATTACAGAATTAAAAATAATCATTCTAGCTTAGGCCAATATTTGTAGGACCAGTACAAGGTATACAAGGAGAAGCACATCTTGCCAGCTAAGGTGAACAAGTGAGTAGTTTATGTAAAAAGGGTTGTACACAGCAAAAGCACACCATTTTTAACATTATTATTTCTCTATGGGTTTAGTTCTGCCCATGCCTAGACTATACACATCTGGGCCAATCTAGTTAGCTTTTCAGTCTTGCTCTGGTTTGAGCGAAAGAACAGTGTCTTAGAATAGCTCATCTATGACCACAGTGTTTACAGGAAGGAATGTTATGCACTTGGAACTTATATGTTATGAAACCAAAATTACCTCAATCAGTATTTTTTAATTAAAAATATAAAATGAAAAAAAGAAGTAAAGCAGTACATATACACAATGGAACACTATTCAGCAATCAAAACAGATAAACTAGAGTCATTCATAGGAACATGGATGGAACTGGAAGGGATTATGCTCAGGGAAGTAAGTCAGAAAGCAAAAGAAAAATACTGGATGGTTTCCCCCTTAGGAGGAATATAAGGGAACCAAATAAGGATCAAGGAAAAGAATAATAATAATAATAACAATAATAATAACACAACAAAAACAAAAAGACAAGGACAAATTGGGGACACATGGTGGGGAGGGGGAGGTTGAGGGCAGATAAAAGCACAAGGGACTGAGGTGATGGTGCACCTGTGAAATGGTGATGGGGAAAACATGGGGATTATAATTGATGTCAAATATATATAAACAGAGATAAAATAAATACCAAAACAAAAAAAGAAGTAAAGCAGTGCACATTAAGGAAGGAAGTAGGAAAGAAGGAAAGAGAGAAAGAAATCCTACTAACTAAACCCATCAGCTCAAATCAAAGGGACTTACAGCACAAGTGATCACAGTTAAAGGGTAGGGAAGGATGACATGCTTCCATCATAAACTGGACTATAGAAGATCATGCTTCATGCTCCTGAGGAGACAAAATCATTTGTAATTCTATAATGAAATGGTGCATTGATAAACTCTAAAGAAAAACAGCATTGCTCTTAGCGCTGTTTTTCACTTAGCACAAATTGAATAGAGTAATGCATTGGAAAAACATTAAGTTGATCATAACTACTTTTTGTGGATTTAATACACTTGTTGATATGAAATATGGACAGTAAGATCAAGAATTGGTGTTGAAAGGGAATTTCTTTTAGATGTTTGAGAGACAGTGATGCTGGACACTCCCCAGCTATTCATCATACTGCACAGTGGGTGCCAGACCAAGTGTTTCTTTCTTTGCTTCTGGGTTATTTGTAACTTGGAAACATTCTTGTCAGTGCCTCAGTGTATATGGACAAGAGAGTCTCACTTTTCATCTCAGGAAGCCTGTTTTCTATGTCAGCACACCACAGCAGTGACTTTGAGGTCTGTCAGAACCTACCAGCTCACCCTGCATTAATAACAGAGTAATTGTGAAGGAGTATGGTTTCCATATTTATACACACATTATCTTCCCCAGTGATCCTGTCAAAAAGGTGAACTTGGTAACATTATCCCCATTTGATTTCTTAACAAGGAATGTTAAGTGGGGAACACAAGAGGGAGTCAGATTCTGCAGGCAACGATTACAGTTTTAAGGAATCTGTCACAAGGCAGGGAGAGGGATACCCCAAAACCTCCAAACCTGCCTGTACAAAATAGGTTCTGCCATCCTCCACATCAAGACAAAATATACTCTAGTGTGCAAGACCTTTAATGGAAAGGAAATTTAATACAATTAGTCTGTAAGAAAAAAATGACAAAGAATATAATTTTCAAAGCAAGCACTTGAAGTTACACGTCCCCTCGTGGGCAAATGCTCAGCCAAACATGATTGGTCCAAAGCAAGGCCTGAAAGCCTGCCACAAATCTAAATCACCTTCTGATGGGGATCTTCTGATAGAAAAGGGTCAGAAACAGCCAGACAAGTCTGGCAGGAAAAGAGCAAAATCACAATCAAAATATAAAGGCTGCCATTGCTAACCTCCCCAGGGATCTCTCATCCACCCCTGTTTCAAATGTCTCCTTCCATGTCCCCCAAGTCCCTGGGACAAGTCCAAAGCTGAGGCAGGCTCTTCACATGACTCTCTGCTCCATGTGCCTCCTCCTGTTCTCTTTTGTTTCTTCCTTGCTTCCTTCCTATCTCTGTCTTCTCTCCAGTTTCTCCTTCTCTCTGCTCAGCTCCACCCTCCCCTGGGTGAGGCAGGGAACTGAAACATCCCCTTTCCTTGGAGACCACCCAGTTACAATATCTCTCTAGATCTTAGGATCATCATCTGATAAAGGACTTAAAATACAATGAGTGGTTTTAATTTTTTTTCTGACCACCAACTATACAAATTCTTTGCCATGCAACTCAATGTACACACTTTTAATACATACAAAAATATAACTGGAGTAGATTACACAAAAATATATGGACCTTCCCAACATACATTTTCTATATTCCATCTAGTTTGTTATTTAAAAAATTTCCTATTTGTGACCAACCATGTTGACTTCAGGACCCATGAGTGGATTCCAGTTTACAGTTTAAAAAACAATGAACTACACAATTGCAAATGACCCTTCCAATGTTTATTTCCTCTTACGCACTCAAAGTCAAGAAACCAGTATTCATGCCTGGTGTAGTCTACCCTCCTTCACTGCTCAGGTGTTAATATAGGGTAAGACTTTCTTCCTCCATATTCACTGCTGTATGAATTCATCCTAGGAAGATCTACAATTGCCCTGTGATTCATTCTGTCATTAAAAAAAAATTGGTTGTTTAATTTATACCACAACTCCTTTGGTTTGGAAAGACAAATCTTGGTTTGAACCCAAACGTCACTAAATAACCACTGTAATCTTCAATCTCCTTGCTTGTACAATTGGAAAAAAAGAGGTTGTTGTGAGGATCAACCATGAAGGATGGAAGCTTACCACAGCACAGCACAGGCAGACATCTCTAGAGCATCAAAGACACGCTCAGAAATGGTACTCTGTGGCAGGAGTACCAGGTCCAGGATGGGTACTGGTGACACAGGGCACTCCACCTGGAAAGCATGCCTGAGGGACTCCAGTGGTTCTCTTGCTCACCTTCTCTCTCTTTTTGTTTTGTAAAAGGCCTTTCAAATTTAGTGATATATTACAAATATTTTTCTGTTGGCAAGTAGGTTTGTAGGAGATAACTATTAATGCTTGGTTAGCATTCCATTTTATATTTGGATCATAATTTACCTTTTCCCAATTTTTTAGGCATTTCTAATTTTTTACTTTGATAAATTTTTATATAATGATAATGTATGACCATTGAATTATGAAGTATTAATTAGAAAAGTAAAATCATCCTCCTTTTCTACAACCCTTACTTTCCATTCTGCATTATAATCTTTATTAATAATTTATTGAGCATGTTCATATATATTTTTAATGCATACACAAGTTATTTTCAATAATATTTATGTAACTGTGCAACCTGTATCATATACACATGTAATATCAGGTTCTGTAATAGACTTTTTTTTAATTAGTATATTTGGCAGGCCTTTTGTTGTCTGTACATGTAGAAATACTTCATTCTTTAAGAGACTGTGGGAATTCAACTGTATGATGGACCATATTTATTTTATCCATCCCCTATGAGCCACATTCAACATATCATGGAAGTTCTTTCTAGATTTTGCTCTCAAAAACAATATGCCATTTACACCTGTGCACCCTCTTGAGCTAGCTTCAGAGCATCTGTAGATGGGTAATGATTTCATGCATATAAATTTTGATATATATTTCCAAATTACACTCTGGAAAGTTGTGTCAATTTATGATTATATCAACAGTATAAGAGTGTTTTTCTTTATATAACCTCCCTAAACATGGCATTATCAACATTTTCTGTTTGTGATTTCTCTTTTACCTCATTAGGAAATGGTAACTAGAATGCTTAAATTAATTTAGTGGAGGAAAGTAGGAGATATATGAATAAGAAAGATTCATGCCCTTACAAATCTTGGAATAATTTTGGAAGAGAAGCTGCTCATGGGATTAATCACCCTGCTTCCAGAAGAGATTTGACTGGCCATTGGCTGTCTGCATAACACATTGTTTTCTGAAGGCTCAGGAACCACCATATGTCAATCATCACTCAAATGGCATGACACAAACCAGGATATCATGTCTGGGTTCTGGTGAACACAGGCTATGTTGACTCTGATGTGAATGATTATACTTCCTCCCCTTTATTTCACTAGCTGAGGGGAAAATAAAACCACCCCTTGTTGTCTAGGACTAGGTTTATGAGGAAAAGGATTTTGGCAGCACAAATGGAATTCAACACTTTTGCTTTTTGCAGAATAGTTGCTGAGATTCTGTTAAGAGCAGCTTAGGGTCCTCTGGTTATTTAGATTAAGTCACTTTTCACTTTCAAATGGAAGAAAATTTCTGCCACTTCCTATCTTAGTTACTGAAAAATTTACTATACTGGTTGTCCTTGATAGTCTAATAATATTTTAAAAAATTCTAAAAATTGAAAACAATCATTGTGATGTGGGAAAAGGATATCCTGAACAAACTCCACAAATAGGTTTTATGGACCCCACCCCCACCCCAGACCAAAGAGATCCAAGACACCAAGGACTACAAATCCCATAATGTCACCAGGCTTGCTATAACCAGACATGTGGCCCTTGGATGTGCTTGTTTTGTTTTTTTTTTTTTTTTTTTTTTGCCAGCTTTCAGTGTGCCATTGGGATCCAGCTCAGCAGAACTGGTGAGATGCATTCACCAATTTCTCTCTCTCTCTTTCTCCCTGAGTTATTCATTTCTTCATTTCCCCTTTTTGTAAATAAACACTTTATTAACCTTTTTGTGTGTGCCTGCTGTTGAGTCTCATTAAAAGTCCCCTTTAAGTGAATGGGTGAGAACCCAGGGTCAGACCAACCCATTTCACATTGGGATAGTCCTGTAACAATTATAGTTATGTGTTTTTGTTTACAGTTTAAAATATGTATCCATGATTATGACAAGCAGGAATGGCATACTGATTTCTCATCAGCATATACATTTATGTTATTTAAAAAGAGTTATTTTGATATATGGAATGTTCCTATGTGTAGTGAGTAAAATGATGTCTGATTCTACTATGATTAAATGGATACTAAACCCAGCTCATTCCACATTTCTGGTGTTTATAGAGCATTTCTTTTACTTTTTGTGGTCAGTTTCTATGTCCTTCAGAACAGCACCCCTGACAAGTACCACATCTCTATGAAAACTCATCTCTCTCTCTCTTTATAATTGTGCAATACTTTGTCTTGCTCCTATACAAGAGCATGATTATGGGCAGACTTGGAATGTGCCCACTTTTAAGGAATATTTAATGAAAGTTTCTTTATCTTCCTGGAGAAACTGCTGAGTCATTAATAGCAAAATCAATAGGAAAAATATTATACAAATTTGAGAAATTCTAGTTTTTCCAACTAGTGATACAGGAAAGATAGGAAACAATATACTCTCTTCAAGCAACAATGGTTACTTGTAACTGGGCCAGAAATGTGTTAAAGATTGCCCTGGAGCACTGGAACTTATTCTTGATTCGGGAAATTCTGGGTCTTTAAAATTCTAGTCTTTTTCAAAAAAAAAACCAAAGAGACTACTTGTCAATTTGTATACTATGATATTGTAATTTATGGTAACAAATATGTATTTGGCCTTAGTTCAAATAGAACTCTTAAAGACCTTATAAATTTCTAAGTGAAGGGGTCTTTTATTATGCGAATGATGTGACTTTTGGATCCCATCTAAGAATGGGAGTTGGTTGCTAGGAGACCCAACTAGTGGTTAAAGGGTTGGAAGTTTGATTTCCAGGGAAGGGCAAAAGACTAGAGACTGAGTTCAGTCATCAATGGTCAAAAAATTAATCAATTTTACCTATGTGATGACACCTTAGAAAACACCAAAAGGACAAGGTTCAAGGAGTTTGCAGTTTGAAGGTGCCGGAGAGTGGTATGCTGGGAGAGAGCATGGAAGCTCTAAGCATCAGTTCCCCTCCACATTCTGCCATCTTGCTCTCAGTATTTCTCCCATAAGACTGTCCCTGAGTTGTATCCTTCTATAACAAACTTGCTATCTACTAAGTAAAATATTCCTCTGAATTCTGTGAACCTGTAACTCCTGAGAAGCACAATGACAACCTGGCCTTGTGCCCGATAGCTGAAGTGTGGAGGGGGCAGTCTTATAGGACTGAACTTCATCCCTGTGGAACAGTACCAGGGTAGTCCCCAGGGAAAGGGAAGTTTCCAGGTTCCCTATCCCATGCAAGGAAGGGTGGAGTTGAGCAGGGAGGAGGAGAAGCTGGAGAGGAAAGAGAGTTCGGAAGGAACAAAGAAGGAGATCTAAAGGAGGCACATGGAGCAGAGAGACATGTGAAGAAGCTGTACTTGCTTCTCAGCCTTAGGCTAGTACCAAGGACATGGTGAACATGAAATAGACATGGATGAGAGCCTCCTGGAGAGGGTGAGAGGACCCTTGTCAGATTTTATCTTGATTTTGATTTTGTCCCAGACTTGCTGTGCTCTTTCTGCTCCTTATCTATGTTCCCCCATAAGGAGATGTCTTAAACTTGTGGCAGGCTTTCCAGCTTCAGTGACCCTGCTTGGGACCAACCCTGTTTGACTGGGGATTTTGAATGGGTAATTTTGGATGCTTGATTTGGTAACTATATTTTCTCTTTTTATTGCACTAATTGTATTAAAGTTCCTTTCCATTAAAGGTCTTACTCACTAAAGTATGTTTTGTCTTAATGTGGTGGATGGCAGAAACTATTTAAAGCAGGCAGGATTGGGGGTTATAGAGTTTCCTGCCCTGTAACTGAGCCTAAGCTTCTTGGGAAAATGGACCAAGTTTTCATAGGATGCCCTGCTGATGTCACAGGAGCATTGGTTGGTGAGGGTAATTCCCTGCCCTCTACACATTATAATAGAGTCCAGAATCTGAGTAGTGCCAGAGACAGAACATTCTCAACAAGTGGACAACCCATGGCAACATGTCCTCTGGCCGTCTATAAAGCACCTGCTGTTGGTGGCAGAGAGGAGTCTGACCAGCCAACTGGTGCCACTCTGTTAGGCATAATTGCAATTTGTTCTAATTTTTAAACTCACTATTGTTCATCTTTCATTAGTCTATGCCATAGTAGCCAACAATCCTAAAGTCTTAGCAGCATCAAAAACAGGGTGTGTGTTTTGCTTTTCCCTTGGTTCGCATTATTTATCAGCTGCAGGTTGGCTTGAAGGATGATCTTCATTCTGGAATTCTGACTAAAATAGCAGCCTTTTCTGGAATATGATGGAGGACATTGACCTTCCACTTAGAACTTTCTACAGGAGTCAGCCCACTTACACTTCTCTTTGTAGAAGCAAATCCAGTAGCCTAACTACTGTCCTTAGGGAAGGGAAATGCCCTCCTGGACCAACTTCTGCAAGTGACAGGATGGGACATGTGGAGCGTAGGAAGGGGCAGTGAATAATTAGGGATGGACTCACAACCTTCCACATGGTCTCACACTCAGCTGTTTGTCCGAGTTACAGAAACATTGTGTTCCTCAAAAATCAGGGTGGACAAATACACTGATTCAAAAGAGTACCTGCACCCCTATGTTTATAGCAGCACTCTTTACAATAGGTAAGACCTGGAAACAACCCAAATACCCAAAAACAGATGAGTGGATCAGAAAGCTATGGTACATATACACGATGGAATACTATTCAGCAATCAAAAAAGAAAAACTAGACACATTCATAGGAACATGGATGAAACTGGAAGGGATTATGCTCAGCGAAGTAAGTCAGAAGGCAAAAGAAAAATACCAGATGGTTCCTCCCTTAGGAGGAATATAAGGGAACCAAATAAGGATCAAGGAAAGGAATAAGAACAACAATAATAATAATAACAATAAAGACACAAAAGCCAAAAATGAAAAGACAAGGACAAATTGGGGACACTTGGTGGGGAGGGGGGAGGAAGAGGGTTGAGGGCAGACGGTAGCATGGGGGACTAAGGTGATGGTGCACTGGTGATATGGTGATGGGGAATACATGGGGATTGTAATTGATGCCAAATATATATAAATAAAAAATAGTTAATAACAAAAAAAAAATCAGGGTGGACTTTGTGCCTTTAGACATGTTCTACCACTAGCCTGCAAGTCAAGGACATCAATATACAGCTGCAGGTTGGCTCTCCCACAATATACAATGGGTAGGTCTGATACAGTTCCTGCATTATCTGAAACTGGACAACATGGCAAAAAATAGGAAAATGTCTATAGGGTGATTTCCACAGGGCTGGAGCTTGGCTATTTTTTTCATGTGGAAAACTGTTACATGGGGGATTTTGAGTGGAGGCTATAAAAGAAAAATGCAGTTTTGAATGATTGCTGAGCCAACTCTCCCTACTTGTGTGTTTAGGTAACAGAAGGAGGAAAAGCAAGCCTGAAGATCAACTGCTTTTTAAAATCGAGTCTACTTCTTTGTTTGTTTTCATGAAAATCATTTTCAGACATTAATGATTCTGAAATATAAGTGCAGCTCCAGGCAAAAAGTAGACAGTAAGTAGATGGTTTGTCTTAATTATTTCCTATCCACATCTCCATGCCTTCAGAACCCCCACCCTGCTCTCCAACAGCAGAGAACTTCACTACAGTGCCCTTTCTGTACCAAGTATCTACAAAATTCAGCAAAAATGTAGGAAGCAGGTCCTCAGGGCTGGGAACTGTGCCAGCTGGAGCACTCACACAGTCGCTCCATAGGAAGCCCACAGCCTCACAGAGAGTCAACAAGTAAACAAGAAGTTTCTATTAGAGTGAGAAATGCTGCAGTTGAGGTACACAAAGAACTTTCCATGTACAAAAGACAAAAGTATACTCAACTGTACAAAAAAGAAAACTCTCCCACTAGAGAATGAGGTATGAACTGAGAAATGAAGGTGAAGGGGAGACCTTGTGCTGATGGAGGTGCCAACATTCACTCCCTTAGGCCCACACTTTGTGGGGAAGGGCTTTGCCTTGCACTGTGTATTTGGCTTCCAAACCACTATACTTACTGAGCTTTTATGATGGTGAATGCCACCCTGTAAATAGCTTCATAAAACCCACCTCAGCTCCAGTTTTAGTGTTTAGAAAATATTTATAAACTGTCATAATTTCCTTTTGTTTTGGAAAAAAAAATAAACCCCAAAAAGTTTTTTAAAAAGGGTAATAAGAGAAATATCTATGTGGCTACCAATCAGAATTTATAAATATTAATGTTTCTCACATTTTATTTAATCTTTTAAGAGATGATTGCCAATAAGTCCCCTATAAATTGTTCCCTGGATACATTTCTCTTCATCTCTGCCTTCAGAGTTAATTCCTGTCATGCATTTTGTGTTTCTAGCCCTTGTTTTTATGTTTTATAAAAACATATTAATAAAAGGCATAGATTATTTTATGTAGATGTAAAGGAATTACTGTACCATAAATAATGTGAAACGTGAATGTTTCTCACCATTATGTTTTCAAGATTACTTCTGTACTAATCAAGGCCATCATATAAATATAGCAAAATTGACTTTGGCTGTACCATTGCTTTGAACATATAGGTTGGCTTCAATTTTTTCTCTTACTTAGAGGACTGCAGTAAAAGCCTTTGTATGAGTATTATTTATCTATTATTTATGTTTATACATTTCACTAGGGTAATACCTGAAAATGCAATTACTGGGACATTGAGAACACACATTTTAAATTTTGGTAGACATTAATAACTCTTATAAGAAATTATTAGTTTCTAGTTATTTTCTTCTTAAAGTCTTGGGGAGAGTATTCCATTTTTCTTGATTTTCAATGATTGTTTGAAGGTCTTATGTTAATTTATTTTAATTTGCAAATTATCAAATGAGAGAAGACCAATACAGATATACCCATTGTTAAATGATTGGATATGTCCTTCTGTTCCATCCTTTCCCTTTGATTTTATTGAATTCATTTCTCATATCTGCAGATGCAATGCTCTCTTCCGTCCATGCTCTCGTGGGATGACGTCATTTCTTTTTTCATGGAGAAAATAGAAACAACCCAGTAAGAACCACTTGCTCCAAATTTAATAATGTACTACTGTTCTTATAATCTACCTGCTTTACTCCCATCACAAAGGTTAGATGTCTATGCTTCTACTTGAGGCAGTTCCTGCACTTGAAACCTGAATTCCATTTCTTATCATTTCTTCTATTCCATTATTTCTTCAATGTTCTCCTCATCTTTTACATCAGGGGTCAGCACACTTTTATGGTAAAGAGCCAGATAGTGTTTTATGCTTTATGACACTTATGATTCCTGTCACTATGTTTCAGTGAAACTTTATTGAAAAAGGTAGGCAAAAGTCCCTTTTGGCTGGCAGCAGTAGTTTATCCATCCCTGTCTGATTTCATTAATAATTTCTTTAGCTCTACAGGAGTTTCCTCTTAGTTCACAGGCATACTATAACACTGTCCATCTTAACAAATGCTCTTTCAACTCTGGAACTTGTGGTAATTTCTCATTTAACTTAAAATACTGTGAGAACCTATGTGATAAAACTGAAAGTGCATTGTGAAAAGAATGAAAAGAACTGATCCACCTTCTATTCTGATTTCAGAGGAAAAGGAAAATACATGTTAGATCCATGTCCCTGACTGGCATTGCCTCTCTTCTCCTTTTCCCTCCACCACAAATCTTCCTAAAAGATGGTGTGTAGTTACCATTCCTTCCTCCTCTCCTCTATTTTTCTCTTGAACCCACTCCCACCACTGCTTCTGGTCCTCACTTCCATAAAACCATCCTTCTTTCAAAGATCAGCAGCTTCCATCTTGCCAATTCTAAATGCCAATTCACATTTCTTGCCCTAATCTCTTGGCACCATTTGGAACTCTTTTTTTCACTGGTCTTGAAATACTGTCCATGATGGATTTCTTCTCTTACCTCATTACCTGTTCTAGCTTCTCTGCCTGACTAAATGTTGGAGTCCCCTAGGCTCAGACCTTGGTGGTCTTTTCCTCCATATTGATCCTCATCCTCTAGGTGATCTCATCTAGTTGTATGATTCCTCCCTCCCTCCCTCCCTCCCTCCCTCCCTCCCTCCCTCCTTCCCTCCTTCCTTCCCTCCCTCCATCCCCTCCCCCCTCTTTTTTCTTACATCATTGTTAATTTTTGTACAGTATTTGACTTCTCCCCTGAGGTGTAGTCCCTGTAGTTCCCCCACCACCATAGCATCCATGATCCATCACCAAAGTCCCTTGTGCTATTCCTTCCCCTGTTTTGACCATTCTCCCCTGCCTACCCTGCACACCTTCTTAATAAACAGTATCATCACACTCCCAGTTGCTCTGGTTCAGAATCAGTGAGTCATCTTTAATACCTCTCTCTTCTCAAATGCCACATCTTCTTCATCACCTCCACCTTCCAAATACATCTTAACTATGACTGCTTCTAATCCTCTGCATAGCTGCTACTCTAATGTAGAGTAACCCCATCTCCTGCCTACACTGTTGAAATACCCTCCTAATAGTTTTCTCTTTGTTACTTCTGTTCCTTTTCCATATATTCTCAACACAGTAGCCATAATGAGCTTTAAATGTCATTCCCCTCTTCAAGCCCCTCCAAACCCCATCTCACTTAGAATGAAATTTGTGCCCTCCATTTCCTGCTCCTTGGCTACCTAACTTTTTTCTTCTGCCATCTCTCCCTGGATTATTATGCTCCAGAGTTCTCTGGAGTTCAATGCTGGTCTCTGAGTTCAATGCTGTCTCAGTGTTTTTTATTTTAGTGATCACTATAATGCTCTCCTCACCAATATTCAAATTGGCCTCCCAACTCATTTCTTTCAAGTCTTTCCTCAGATGCGGACAGTTTGAATGTGTTTGAATACCATCCTCCTTTGGTTATTCAGATTTAATTTCCTTCATAGCACTTAATGCTAAATAACAATTTACATGTTTTTATTTATTTTACTTTCAATTGCAGATTAACTTAAGGGCAGATTGTTTACCCAGGCTGAGGATAGTGTCTGGCATATAGTAGCTACTCTAAACAGTGACTGACTGAATACATTTTCTCTTCAAGGATGGAAAGATTATATGTGCAGCTACAAGACCAGTTCCTCATACCTGACATATTTCTATCCAGTGTAATTGCTGAACTGTGGGAAGATGCTTTGAACCTTTAAAATACATGATAATTTACCATACCAGCAAGCATGGGTCTTACTGTTTTCATCCAGTCACCTGCTCTCACCACTGTCAGTCAACACTGGTCCTTCTCCTCCCCCTACATTTGTGGTATAGAGAGAGTTCCCCATTTCTTCAACTGGTTCAGCCCTTATCTATGGGACCAGCAACAAGCAGCAGTGATTGTAAAAGGCCTATCAAATTTGCTGTTTTTCTAGAGGTGAAGAAATGCAAGGTCCCAGAATGTGTTTCTTAGTGTAAGGCTACCATCTTTGTAGTTCATGAAATTTCCTCCTAAATTCTGGCAATAGATTGACTATCAGTACTAGTTCTGGTCAGTTTAAAAGCAACAACACACCTTTTCCTGGGTTTTCTAGGAGCCTAGTGGAAACTTGGAAGAGAATGCATCCATATCTTCAAACCACATTTTGTTGTCAAATCAAACTTCATCTCTCCCTTTATTTTAAAATGTATAGCTCCATTTAATAAATATTTTTTTGCCTTCCTCCCCAACCCTCCTATTTGGAAACTTGAATTCAAAGGTAAGTAGTAATTAGTTTATAATTTTTATTAAACTATTTGTTGACCCATTTCTTAAAAAGATAATTTCAGAAGTATGAAGTTTCCATATTAAAAAGAAGTTAATTTTGTAGCTCACTTTTTTATGATTCTAGGTTTCAAGAGAACACACATGGTGAGAATGTGAAATGACAGGTGTCACCACTTGGGGAGAGAGGCTGTGTTTCTGCCTGTTTGTTCTTTCTCACCCGTACCCCCAACTATGTATATAACAGTTCTGCCCTATAAATATATATGACAAGCAGAGATATGGCCTCTTCCAGGGTTTGACACTGAGGATTTCTCCAACAAAGGATGCATTTCTGCAACTGGAAGACTCAGCTGAGGGAGAGGCAGCTCATTCAAGGGAACAAGCTCTCTTGCTGTAGTGGGTTTGGAATGTAGATGTGGGATCTGTCAAAGGAGCATCTCTGTTCTCTGTATTGACAGCTGATACTTTCTCTGTGACATGTGTGCTGCAGAAACATGACCTGTAACTGATGTGTTCTGGCAGAAACAAGATGGGAAATTTCAGGCTCGTTCTGCCTTTTTCTCTCTTTCTTGATGGTAGTGAACTGTGGAAGGGGAAAAGGGATCCTTAGCTGTCAGAAGAAGGATCCTCTCCCACCATCAAAGCCAGTTCTGTGGCCTTTAAATCCACATGGAAGTCATTCCTACAGTTTTTGTAGGATGACACTGTTATCTGTATGTGGAATTTTAGTATGTATTGAATGAAACTGTGGGATGGGATATCTACAAATATTAAAGAACTAAGAAAAACTGAAGGAATGGAAAAAAATAAAACCAACGTTGTGGATATAAGTTAATGTGATAACCAATATAACAAGAATAATTCGGGAAGGGGATACAATGACTTAGTTATTCAGTTCAATATACACAATCAATTTTGATGTTGGGAGATAAGAAATCTATTTGGTCATGCTTGATTGCTTATATTTATGTAATTGAATTCTCTATGTGTAGCCTTTAAAATTTGGCGGGGAGAATAAGGAAAAGGAAATTTGCTGTTGAAAATTCTACCCAGCTGATCAAGCACTATGTTACAGTATTCATTCAATAAATACTTAGAGAGTATTCACTGTGGATTAGACACTGGGAAGGTGATGAGATAGAGAACAATGATTCCCATAGAATTTGTCTTTATCAAAGGCAGAAACTGATAAAAATAATCACACAGAAAAAAAGCCACAAATAAAATTATCACAAATTCTCGTAAATATATATGAAGGAAGCCAATAAGGGACTGAGAAAGAGAATATGAATAAAAGGTAGAGAAGTTAGGAAGGGTGGGAGGGATGAAAGGGAACTGGAGAAACAAACAACAGCAGAACATGAAGAGATGATGGGAGTTTGGATATTTGTTCTAAGTGTGATAGAAAGTCAATAAAGAATTTTGAGCAGGGAAGTGACCCAAAGCACTACACACACACAAACACACACACAGACATGCACACACATTTTTAAGACAATCTCGAAGTTACATTCCAACTTTTCCTCCATACCCAGTTGAGAGTATGTACAACATGCAACTGTGTCTTAGTTTTCTATAGTTGTGTTCACAACACCCAAAATGTAGTGACTTTAAGCAAGCTTTATTTTCTAAGTGTTTCTGTGAGTAAGAATCTGGGAGTGATGTAGTTGAGTCCTCTATCTCGGTTTCTTGATGTCAGCAAATGAGGTGCTCATCTATGCTGCAGTCACACCTGCAATAAGGATTCATTTCCAGACTCACTCAAGTGGTTGTTGGTGGAATTTGGCTCCTCGTAGGCTCTTGACGACAGCTTGTTATCTAATACCTACAACTTACCACTGAAAAAGCGGTCACAAAGTACATCTTAATTGTTTCATGTGCAGTGTACTTTAATATTTCCTAGGTGTAGTACAGGTAAAAATAATTCTGGTTGGGTCATGCTAAATGCTTCTTAAAGCCAGAAGGGTGAGAACCACTTTCACTGGTATTACACCCAGGTACTCTTTCATCTGCCATTCTTTGCATGTGTTACTTCTCACTCTGGGTGGCCCTTAAATTCTGCTATGATTTTAGAAATTATTTCCATCCTTCCAGTTTCAAATAAAACTCTACCTTAAAATGAAGCCATCCATTAAATCATCTGGGCTTTCAGGCACTTTGCATTCTTGCTGCAAATGTTTAATCTGCTTTGATGATAGTTAACTTTAAAATTTAGTCCTCTTGATTATAAAGTCCTTGAGTATAAGACCATGTCTGATTCTGACATGGTCATTTCTATGGATCCAATAGGGTCTAGTTACCGTGGCAAATTTGTGAAGTAGGATAAAATATTGGCTTAAAGGGTTGTTTGAGATTTAAACAGGTTAACACATTTAAATAATAATTGTATAACTAACATCTTTATTCCCTGCTTTATAGTTGAAGAAATTGACATAAGGTCACACAAGTAAATACTTATATAGGCTAGGACACAAGTTAGCTTCAACATTCTTAGACATCATATACTGCTTAGTTAAATGTTTAGACCATAGAAAGTGCTCAGTAATTGGTGACTATTATTATCATTTTACAAAAGGGTGTTGGATGAAAACTGAGTGAATGATTTGGCAGAAGTGTGGATTATCTATAATAGCCTGTGGGTCTAGGGATCATTCCATTCATCATTCTGCTATTAGTGTGCTATTTAATCTGCCGTTTTATTTTTCTGAGTGAGTGACTGTGACTATATGATTAAAAATCAGCAGATCAAGAAAATGAATTTACTGTCTTCAGTAGTCTTAATAACCACATCATATTAACTGCAAGACTGATTCAACTATGCACAAATTAGATATTGAGATAAATGAAAAACATCCAATTGGACCAAAAAGTGATTTTGAGAATGCATAGATCAAACTAATTTTCTTCTTTTGTGCAATTCAGTTCAATTCAAACCTTAAAATCTCTCTGATGACAAGAGAAGTTGAGCATTTTTTCATATGCCTGTTGGCCATTTGCATGTCCTCTTTGGAGAATTGCCTTTTTAGCTCTTTTGCCCAT
>JAGFMF010011870.1:2987965-3078673 GCA_019455555.1 Galemys pyrenaicus
TGGTGCACTGGTGAGATGGTGATGGGGAATACATGGGGATTACAATTAATGGCAAGTATATGTAAATTTTAAAATATTTTAATAAAAAGAAAAAAAAAACAACAAACCTTCAAATCTACAATGCAAGGGGGTGCCAAGAAAAAGAAGCAACTTCTTTTGTTGCCAAGAAGTTCATAACCATACTTGACTGCACACTTGGGGGGTGCAGGTAGAGGGAATAGATGTCTAAACAAATAACCCTGACATAAGGCAAGGTAAGAGCTATTTCATGAGGTCTCACTGAGTCCTGAGGTTTCAAGTGTGATAAATTGTTTTCCCAGCGAGGGAATTGTGGAGTGGAAGAGAGGTATTAAGCAGTATTAGTCTGGTCCTCAAAATAAAGAGACATTTTCCTCACATCAGATCAATGGAGATTTGCTAGGTTATAAATGAAAGTCTAGGATTAATTATTAACAGGATGGTGGGATATATGTATATTTATATATATATGAAAGGAATATGGTATTTACTAAATATTATTGAAGAAGTCATATCAAACTAGTCGTTTTTTTCAGAGAGGTCATGGCTATTAAATTGGTAAAAATAAGAAATGCGGTTTGTATATGTGTTTATGGAGAGATGGAAACTGGAAGAGAGAATGAAAGAGAGAGAATAAAGGAGAGAGAGAGAGCGAGAGAAAGAGCAAAAGAGAGAGAGCACAAGAGCACACTGATGAATTTTGGAATAGCCTTGGGGACAAAACAAGAAAAATGAGGTACATTAAAATTAATGAATTGAACAATTGTAACCAAAGAATGCTGATTAATCTGCCGATGAACCACTGCTGGGAAGAAAGGTAAACAAACAGTGACAAAATCAGGATCCAAAAGGATCTTTATTTGGTTGAAATGATAGCTCAGATCTACCACAGTAAACCTCAGTGTTACTGATCTTGGTAGAAAAGATCAGTATGTGACTATAGCTAAATGTGACATAGTAAATCAGTCTTCTGGTTTTAATCATTTGACTGTGATGAATCAACAGTATTGCAAGTTCACTGAAACTATCTTGACCACCACCATATCACTGTCATTACCATCACCTCCTCCACCACCACTGCCACCACCAGCACTATCACCTACTGCACTATCCGTGCTATCATCACCACAATTGCAATATCTTATAGAGCTCTTAGTCTGTTTCTGGAGGGGTGAGTGTAATTCCACCAATCACATCCCACTTTGAGCAATGTGTACAGTTCTGTGTGCCACATGCACAACCTTGAGGATTATCAGGCAGAGAGAGTTATACGGGAGAAAACCCCCAAATCTGCCTTGTTCAGAAAATTGAAAGGTCCTTGTGTTGGCTAGCTTGACAGGCAAAATCTTAGCAGGAATGTGATTAAAGTCTTCAAATGTTCCAGTGGGAAATGGTCCTAATATGGGGAAAACAATTTAACTTCTTTTATAGCACTTCAAAAGGCAAGACTAGAACCAGAAACATTAATTATAGGAATATAGATTTCAACTTATTAAAGAATTTTCCCAGAGCGATAGTTGTTTAAAAGTGGGAAAGCTTGGCTCTTTGATTGTGTTGTCCTATTGCTAGGGGGTTGAACTGTGGGCTAATCACTCACTGGGGGTTTGGACTAGGGGTTCAAGTATCTGACAGGTAATTTGTGTAGAGCATCATTAATTCTTAGACAGACATGACTGAGCTTGGTGGGAAGCTGGGGACTCACAGGAGAAGCTGATGAGAGTAGAGGCTGGAGGAGAGAGGCTGCTGAGGAGAAAAGACAATGGAATAATAATCTGGAAGTGGCTGTAGGAATTTTCTGACCCTACTCAGGACTTGGTGACAGGGGATAGGATGGGAGAAATAGAGAACAGTACCCCAGGAGAGGTTCCTTACTATGGGAGATAAAGGGAAAAGCAGATTTTACTAAAAGATCTACATAGAGAAAAAGTAGCCAACAGGAGACTGTTTTTGACAGAATGAAGATACAGGAAGCAAACAGAAGAATTGTGGAGAGTCTGACATGGGGGTGGGAGGAGATAGGATCTGAATTAGAAAGTCTTAGGGACCTGAAGCAGATGGCAAAAAAAATTAGGATTGGGACAGATAATGTGACTTAAGAAAGCAGGTGTTGGAAGGTTGGTTTGAGTGTCATGCATGCACGAAGAGAAGGATTACAACAATGGGAGCTTCCTCTATGACCCACCACCCCTCTATTTCCCCTCTCTCATCCTCGGTTTCCCTACAATAGCAAGGTGGGCCAGTTTGGTAACAGTTTGAAAAGTGCCTTGAGTTTTTGGCCTGCATCAATGTAGGTAACCTGAACATAGGGGCATTCTCTCTTTTTTTAGAATATGTATTTGCTTCTGTAACCTTCTGTTTGGGAACCTAACCTAAGTACTGAAAATATCTGGCACCCTGACACCACAAGGAGAAGATCTCAGACACAGTGTAGCAAAAGGGCAGAGACATGGGAGCGGGCAAGGAAGGCACATACATTCAGAGTCACACAAGCTTCTTTTTCACAACAAAGATTTAGCAGTGTATTGGTAGGAACATATAAAAAATTTAGCAGTGATTAGTTTTTATATAAATGCATATTTCTAATGCTTTTCATCTTTCATAAATGACTACATAGGAAAATAGAAAATACTTGTATGACACTGAATAAGGGTGGTTGATTATGGGTTGTTTACTTATTTTTTCTAGTTTCCACAACTTGGAATATAGTTATGTTAAATTTTTAATTCCCAAAATTATCACTTGTTACTTTTATATTTATTTATTGTTATTGAAGCATCATTTTTCCATATCCTCACCAGTGTTTTGACAGCATAGGATATCTCCTCTCATGTAGGTATGGTCACTGTAGCTCTCCCACCACCAAAGCACACACAGTCCTTCACATACTCCACACTGCTCCTCAATCCCCTACTCTCCTGAGCCCTGTGAGAGCACAGGCTTTGTTTTTGTGACTTCAGAGCCTGTCCCAGTGCCTGTCACAGAGTGGCTGAACTTGAATGAGCATTATATGGCATGTAGCACTGCTTCCTGACATGAACTTTCTCTTCCTGGAAGGCTGATTCCCAAAGCAGATCACCTTCTGGCCATCTCCACCCATCTCTGTCCCACTCTATGTCAAATAGACCCAAAATCACTATCTTAAATGCAAAAAACTAAAGCAAATTCCTGTGCTTGAAAAATATAAATTCTGAAACAAAAAGAACCCACAAGTAAACAGGGTATTTTTTTCATCTTTTAAATCATAAGAAAGTCTTTCCTATACCAGCTATATTTGGAGCAAGTAGAGGGTATTTGTGTATTACCCTTTTCCAAGGGTCTTTACCATAAATGTGATCTTCAAAAAGTCCTTGTGTGGTGAGGACTTTGTAAAATAGCTGAAGGCATGCAAAAAACCCATCTGTAGATAGCATTTAAAGAGCAGTTGCATTTTCTTCTCACATTCTATTTGGACTTTAATTCTTCTTAGCCGTAGGGCAGAATTTGCCTTCTCTCTTAAATAGCCATATTTTGCCTGTCATGGAATTCGAAATAAGATTACCCTTGTATGACTGTGTAATGCAGTTGTCTTAGACTTCAAGGTATTTTCTTTAAAACACTATTTTTACCAATTCAAATAATTCCTATAATGTCCTAAGTAGTCAAGTTTAAAAGTGTAGCAAGATTGTATGATGACCTTTTGACCATTTAGTTTGTCTTCAAAAACTGTTTATATCAGCACTTCACCAGGGTGCTCTGTGCCATGTCCTCACAGGCAGGATTGCTATACCTGCCTGACTGTTAGAAAGAACCATTTTTTTCCTAATGTCACTTTGCTTTTGGTAGAGCAAAGGTATTACAAAAGATCATTTATTGTCTCCCTTCCACCATGCACTTTTCTGTGAAAGGGAATCAGTCTCGTGGGGCTTGGCACACAGTAGGTCTTAAGCTATGTTTGTTTATATCAAGGGAATCCTACCAGGTCAGGTTCTGTCTCAGGGAATTTTTTTGATTAATTAAAAAACTACACTCATGGAAAAATTATAGGGGAAACTAGACTCCTCAAGAGACTAAAATGTGAGAGAGGAAATCTATCTTCTTACTTACTCAAAATCAGAGAGGCCTGGCATGGAATAAGCTTAAATACTATCCCATAGAAAATACTGTAGCTTTGTTGGTCATTGCTTTGACTCATTTTGTGACAGCTAGAGACCCCTAAGCTGCACACATAGAAAGAGCCTAATAAGATGGATAACAGGGGAGCAGAAAATCTGATTAGACAGACAATTCAGCCTAATCAGAAAGTAACCACATAGGCTGCACACAAACATGCTGTTCTCAGCTGATTGCTGTGGAAGCCCTTCCCCACCAGCTTTAAAAAAAAAAAAAAAAAAAAAACAACTTTAATCTCCATTCATTCTCTCTCTCTTTCAATATACTGGTCTTAGGTTTTTAGAAAACTTAGCCTGTGAAATTGTGATTTTGTTACAAGATGCAAATGTGATTCTCACTGTGCGCATGTCTAAACAAGACATCTGTGCAAATATGTTTGGATTTGTAATCTCATCCCAACTCTAGCCCACAACCTTTGATAGGATTAAGTGAAAGACTAGTGCCCAGGTAAATTTGCACTGACTAAAATCCCTGTGAGCCCCTGGTGGGCTAATCAGATCATTATAATCAGGTTCCCAAGCAGGAGACCTGTGTTCTTTGAGAGCATGCTGGGGTGAGAGTTCTTTTTGTGCAAAGGGAAAGCAATAACCATAGGTGAGTCTTATGTCTTTCATTACTAGATCATATTATGAAATGAATCATGTGCAAAGTGATCCAGTAAAGCTGAGCCATAGGCTAGACCATGGCCAGGGAAGGGGAAGTATTTAGCTAAGTGCCAGAAGCCTCTAGCTCACATAGGCTGTTAACCAGTCCTCTTCACCCAGAGGTGGTGGGACTAGGCTTGTTAGCACAGGTGGGACCTCCAGCCATACCCTACTCCTAGCTTAGTACCTCTTTTACTACAGTGGATCAACAGGATCACAAGTAATATCTTAATGACTTGTCCTCTGTCAATACACTTCAAGTAAGAGAACCAATGTCATGATTAGGAATATTAAAGCCACAAGATCTATTAATTGCAATAGTCAATTGAGAGTGCCAAGGAGGATCAAAGGCCTGCATTCCCAGGGCAATTTCTACTTCCCCCAGTATGCACATATAGACTGACAGCAGGGCACATGTCCTAAGCCCCACCTAAGTCTGGTTGCAGTATTTGTTGGAGAGCTGATTCTAGCTGCCAGCAAGATGCTGCACTTGGTAAATAAGACGGATGACTCTCACAACTGGAAGGGAATCAGTCTGTGACCTTGACCTCTTAATCAAAATCTTGTCTGCAGGACAGATTCAACTTTATGGGACCTGAAGCTTATACAATTTCAAGTTGTCTCTTTAAGAACAAGAATATGAAACTGGGTGGGGGAATTTCTAGTGAAGTTAAACATATGTCTACACTGTAGTCTAGCAGTTTCTCTCTTTGCCTTATTCCCTAGAGAAGCTTGGCATATGTCCATAAAAAGACTGGTAGAAGAATATTTGTAACAGCTTTAGTCATAACAGCTCCAAACTAGAAACAATCCAATCACCCATCAATAGGCAAGTGCATAAAAAAAAGAGGGATGTCAGATAATGGAATACTACTCAGCAATAAAAAAAGTAACTGTGGGTACATCTCACAATGGGGATGAATTTTGCATACATTATGGTAGTAAAAGAAGCCATAAAAATTATTCCATTTATATAATGTTCTAAAACAAGAAGAAATTAGTCTGAGGTACTATTAGAATGGAGAAACTTTTTAAAAATCTAAAGCTATGGTAGGAATGTGGAATGGAACAATCACTTTGAAAAACATTTTCACAGTTTATTATAAAGTTAAACACACACTTCCCACACAGCCCAGAAATCTTACCACTGTTTTTTTTTTTTTCACTCAAGTAAAGTAAAACCTCTGTTCACACAAAATCTGCACAAAAATGCTTAGAAGGTTTAATTCATAAAGTCCAAAAATTTACAAAGCAAACAAACATCTCTCAACTGAAGAATGGATAAGTAAACTATGATGTACTATTTCAGTGGGAAGCAGTTCAGCAATAAAAGAGCAATAGATTACTGTTAAACACAACTTGGCTGAAATTTACTTACTCTATATTAGTGAAAGAAATGGCATCCAAAAGGCTATACTTATACTCTATACTAACATTAAAACAGCATTCTAAAGAAAATGGTTACTGGAGGATATAGGGAGGGCTAGCTACAAAGACCATAGGGAAATTTTTAGGAGACGGAAATATTCTTTATCATGATTGAGATATTGGATATATATCTCTGCTAATTTATCAAAATTCGCAGAACCATGACTTGGACTTTCTGTATGTTTCCCCTTTGGCAGAAGCTCCACATGTGAAAGAAACCTTGAGGGTAATAGCCTGGGAAATATACCAATGAATTAGACACAGAAATATCCACCAGGACATTATTTTAGCATCCACACTAAATTCCTACCCTTCTCTTATACACACAGATTCTGAAGGCTAATGACAATAAGTAACATCTCCTTTCCTCTCTTTTCTGCTTCAAAACTTGGCAGCCTGGTCATCTGCTTATTAGATATAGAAATCATCCCCTTTGCCTGAGAGAATGCTGACTCTGAGGGAAATAATTTCTTTATTAGTTAAATTAGATTAAGTTCAGGTACGAAATAGACACAAGCAATACAATGGAAGTTAGCTGAAGCTCAGTCAGGTGTCCACCCTGGGCTAGAAAGAGACACTGTAAAAGGAAATCTGGAGAAAGTGAATGTTGGTGGACAATTAGCTGTCTCTTAAATCATCCAAAATAGAAAGTGTACCTTCAACTGCCTTGTTTATTAAGGACTTTGCTTAAATCTGGGCAACTATTCACATTCTACTCCATTAGTGTTTTCGATAGAAATATAAAAAACAGAGCAAAGTAAAAAACTAAAAGAAGGTTGACTAGTGAAGGATCTTGCAATTATGAAGTTGAATAAGACTGATGAATTGTTTATGGGTTAGTTATGACATAGCTCTTTTTGTTCTCTAAGATCATAGATAACTGATACAATTTGAAAAATTATTGACAAGCCAAAATTTTTATTTGCTACAACACTTACTATGCAAAGCAAGAGCTATTAGGTGTTGCTGCTTTTGAGCTGATCTGAACTTAGATGGCAGAATAGGGTGAAAGTGTCTAGAAAGATGCTAATAAGTGAAGTCTTTCTAGGATTTGCATTTTTTTTTTAAAGCAAATGTATTTAAGTATGAGCAAGGGAAAAGTCCTGGCATTGGGGCAAAGTGTTCCAAAGTAGTGATGTAAACCTAAATAATTATTAACTTGGAACAATTCTAATAATAACTCTAATAACAACAACCAGTGACAATTCTAATAATAACTCTAATAACAACCACCAGTAACAATACATAGTAAATAAGTGTAGTTGTAACAAAAGACTGATGGAAAGTAGGTAGCCATTGGCCTGAGTCATGGGAACAAACTGTGATGTATATCCTATCTTTGCATCCAAATATGGAAGTCCACAGCTGGGTGCTGTATGAGGCGCTGGTTGCCAATCACTAAGAAAAACAGTGCTATCTGAGTGCATAGGTAGGTAGGTAAGGACAGGTAGGTAAGCAAGGAGAGAATATAGCTCTGTGAAGCTAAACCATGACAAAAGGAAGTAAACCTTCTAGACATCAGGAGAAAGTGCTCAGTAAATGTTTATTAAGTAACCCAAAGCTTATAGGGTATAAGACATAGGTTATTTTCTAAATACTGAAAGTAGGGATTAAAGAGAATTTAGCTCACACAAAACTGAAGCACTTCTGAGGAATTCATTTCTCTAAGAGGTGGAAAAATTAGTAGTACTAAAAGTGTATAAATAAACTCAGGGATAATATGTCACTAATAGTTATTAAAAGAAGCAGGGCATATTTGAAGGTTATCTTTTGAGATTGCTTTTAAAATGTAATATATCTTTGGGAAAATTCTCCAGACTATGCCTTTCTACAAATTATCCCTCAATGTCACTGTCAGAAAGAGGATAATGGGCTGAGTGGCCCCTGTGTCCACTGAAAGTAAAGCCAGACATGAAAGCAGGAAATTGCTTCTTTCTCTAGCTTGCCTAGGTTGAGCTTGCCTACTCAAAGATGCCACAGATGCTCTGTGATTGATGGTGACCCATCTAAAAGGACAGCTGTGATAATGGAGAAGTGGGGCCACTTCAGAAGTGTCTCTGCACCCATCTGTGTTACAGATAGTCCCAAGAATAATCGTGATGGAGTTTTTCAGGTTGATGGGATGGGTTGGTGATCAATGATCATTCAGAAACTTGAGAGAAAGTGCACTCGTTTTATTTTGGTTGCTATGCCTCTTTGCAATAGAGGGCTGAGCAAGCACAAGACGGAGATGAAGGGGGAGCAAAAGGCACCTGAAGGCCCTTAGTACATCAAGCTTTTGTGCCAAAGAGCTGGCTTCTTGGAGCAAAGTGTTGCCATTCCTACAAGCAGAAATGTGCATCTGAGACCCCAAAATATGCCCCCAACTGGAGGACCACAGCTAGAAGAGGTCTGTGTGGCATCCTGGAGGATGAGGTGGGATTGTGAAAATAAAGGGTTAGGTGGTCTATCTGCACAACTCTGGTGACATTCTTGGAAATATGGTTTCTGTTCTGAGATTATACTCTTTGATTTCTCATTTGAAAATTCTGGTCATCACAAAGCACACATCTGTGCTGGGATCTTGAGCCAGGTATCCAGTTCCTCTTCTGGGCATCTTGTCTCAGGATGAAGGTATCAGCAATGACCAAGCAGCAGGCCTTGAGATTGCTTTTTATCTTTGGGAAAATTCTCCAGACTATGCCTTTCTACAAATTATCCCTCAATGTCACCATTCCATGACCTTCCTGGCACCAGCAATGCTCTATTGCAAGGACATAAACATCTTTTAGATGCTGTACCATATGGACAAATGCACTACTCTTCTCCTTTCTGTTTGTTTCTCTGGCATTCTCTCTGTGCACCTGTGTCTCCTTTTCCCTGCTCCCTTCCACTCCCACCTGTCCTATTACTTGCTCACGTAGAACATTTTTTAGCCTACAAACCGTAGCAACACATTTATTACCCGTGGGTAACTCCACAGACAATCAAGAAAATGCATTTCAGCGTGATGAAGTGTCAAGAACAATGAATGTATAGCAAAATAAATTACTCTATAAATGAAGAAAAACATTTTCCTAATGTAGAGTCCAGGGATATCTGAAGGTAACAATTTACTTCAATTAACAATGGTATGGGGAAAAAATTCATGAGTCAAAATTTGATATTTATAAAGGGTTTCAGATTTGTGGAAGGCAATTATTAAGCTGATGGGTCTGTTAGGTAGTAGGTGGGCTGCTGTCATTGAAGTCAGGCTCATCCTTTACATCAGGTAGCTGCCTGTCACCCCGGGCCTGGGTGCACGTCCTATGAATTTTCAGCACTCAGGTGCACACTTTATCCTGCACTTAGCATATTATTCTGTTATTGCCATTTCATGCACTGTGTCTCTGGCTAGATTGCAAACAGCCTGAGGGGTAAATAGGACCTCAGTTGACTGAACTCTACATTCCAGACACCTGCAAGAGTCCCTGACATGGAGGACAACTAATGCACGTGATGAATGAATGGATAATTGATACTGACTTCAAACTCTTGATGTATCTCTGTAGGATGACAGGGTGCAAAATTCAGTGCATGACTTTTGCCTCCACGTGATCTGAGATGCAGGCCAGGCCAACTAATCTACAAAGTCAGCTTCCCATCATGCTGTTGATCATGGATCTCCTGTAGGCCAGACTCAAATAGGGTGGGCCTTAGCAGCAATTTATTTACCATGAATTCATACACCACTTTGTAGCATCTGGGTCAACTTTCAGTCATTGCTTGACTATTACTTTCTCCATGAGGACCCTCTGGTCACCCTATTTATAGTTGTATCTGTTCTACCACACTTGAAGCACTCTTGATTTCTCACACCCTACTACTCATTTTCTTCCATACCTAGCTCTTATCTCCCTCCAATGAATTATATAATTTCTTACTAATTGTTTATTGTTGGTTTTTCTCACTAGAATGAAAACCCCACTATGTGCCTGGCAATATCAGAGGGACTCAATTAAATATGTGCTGAATGAGGGGTACTACCTGGTATGACACGAACTGCAGGCTAATGCAATGCTTTTTAAAAAAATAGAGCTCGACTGAGATATTTCAACCTGAAATATCTCAGTCGAAAGATGTTAAATGGGCAGGGCTTAGGGGAACCTCCCTTCATATAACCACTTCCCTCTGTTTTAGATATTGAAGTCCCATAAAATATTTCTTTTCAGAAAAGAGTTTGACTGCTTTTAAGAAAACATATGTGAACCAACTCTTTTCCTCCCCAGAAGGATGCTAAGAGCTGAGATTTTTCAGCCACCCAGTCTGTGCTGAGCAATGGGAAGGCTCTATGGTGTCTGCCAGTCTTTATTTCCCCCAGATTGATAGAGTATTTCAGGCCTGTCAAAATTCCAATACTGGTGAAGCAAAAGCCCCCTTCCCAATCCCCCCAGAAAACATGAGGGGTGCTAGTTGCCTATACCCATGTCTTCTTTCCTTGAGTTGATGCTATGAGTCATACATACATATATATATATATATATATAATTTAAGCTTGTAAATGAAGATAACTTCAATATGTGATAACATGGATGAACCTTTAGGACATTATGCTAAGTCAAGTCCCAGGAGGACCAATATAGCAAAATTGTTCTTACATAGGGTATTACATAGGGTATTCATAGAATCAAATGAACAGTGGATGGCAGGGCAGCAGGGAAGGAGAAATTGGGAGTTACATGGAAACAGTTTCATTTAAGCAAGATGAATAAGTTCTGGAGATCTGCTGTGCAACGTTGTGCCTAAAGTCAACAATAATGTATTACACATTTAAACATTATTACCAGAGGAGCTCTCTTCTTGTGTTCCTATCACAATAATATTTTTTAAAGGAAACTTTTAAAACTAACTGATTTATAGCAAGTAAAAATGAACTGTGGATGTTATTTATTGCCTGTATCCTGAATCTCATGTAAAATTCGAATGAGTTCTTATTGTTTATCAAGGTCTGTTACAGTTTATCTAAACTTTCCTACTTAAAATCTCAGTAACAGCAGCATTGGGTGGGAGCTTGTTAAAGATGTAGAATCTTAGACTTCAGACCTATTGAGTCAAATGTGCATTTTAACGAGATGCTTAGGTGATACTTAATCACCTCTAATAACTGTTTCCTCAATGGGGTATTCCTCACTCTTTCCGTAGTGATGTGAACCCCATGGGCAGCTAGACTTGTGTAATGTCTGTTTTCAGTATAGAGGTTGTAAAGGATGAGACTGCTGACCAAGTTGGGTAGATAGTGTAGGAAAGGCGGGAAAGCAGGGTATTTGGGCACCCCATACTTGAGATCATTATACTTGAACAGCTTGGGACTGCATGCCCAAGACTGGACTATTCGGCTAAAAACAGAGTGAGAGCACAAGTAATTGAAATATACCATATTCCCTGAACTTCATTTCAGCCAATACTTTCAACCTCTTCCTGTAATAAATCTTCCACCATTGCTGCAAGCAGGAGTTTAAATGTATGGAATTAAGTTTCGACTCCTTTCTCTGTTCCCTTGCCAAATAGAATTACTAACAAGAAATGACATATCTTGAAAATAGTCAAGAGAAAGAATAAAAAGAAGAGAAGAGAAAGAAATCAGAGAACCTATATAACCCCGAACCATAACTAAACTATAGTGTTTGTAAAAGAAAGAGCTGACAGCACATTAATTTGAAAGCACAAGTACCCTGAAAATCAGATTTTGTTAATTACATTTTCATAGGAACTTTTGCAACACAGTCTAGCTTTTACTCACAGTGTATTTTGAAGTTGTATGCTATCAAAGAGAAAAGCTCTTTGCTATTTCTTGAATAAATTGAAAGAGCGCCTATAAATTCCTTTTGGTTCTATTTTATCTTCCCCTTAACCTAGGGTTGTGGTTCTTGATGGGTGATTTGTCATCATCCTATATGATTTTGATCATATCATTTAGTGGCAATGTGGGAGGACACTTAGGTGCTTTCATTCTGAAACTACCCATTAAGAGATGAATAAAAAGTCAACAACATTATCTACTTCATTAGCTTATGTAATAAAACGTGATTAAATACAAGCTTTCAACTGCATATAAAATAGATCTTGCTGAAAAGTATAAATTTTTATGTTTATGTTTTGTGTGGATTAAATTACCTTAAATAACAAAAATCACTATCCTACTTTTCTGATAACCATCAACACTGATTGTGAAAATTTTACAAAAATGGTTGGAAAATTGTCATTTACATGGCTAGTATTGTTCTCATGTTTTATGTTAAGCCTCCACCATTGACCAACTATATCTTCAGTAAACAAGAATTAGAGCATGAGATCTTAATCTGCTGCTGGTGTGGTATATGAGAGAGGGAAAGATAATGTATTATTTAAGAAATACATATATCTTTGTATCATTAAAATGTTTGGCTGAGTTGGGAGTGGGTATTTTCCTTCTCTGATCTTAGGGACTACTAGATATGATGGGGAATCCCCAACTTGTTTCTACATTCCTGGCCTTCTTTGGGTGGAGTTTTGGAATGGGTGGACCCAGGGTACTTTGGGTTTGGAAATTCTACCTCTGGAACACCCTCTAGGTATTGAGTCATGCTTTATCACTGAAACTACTTGGAAAGTCACCAAGTCTCAGTTCCCTGATCATCATTAGTAAGTCTTTAATATTCATATATCATGATGGTCACAATCTTCATTCAAAAGCTATATCCAGGTTTGGGTTTTGTCATTTAATCTATTCATAGTACATTTTTACTGTTAAATAATATCATCTTTTCATCATCAACATTTTTTTCATTCTTTATCCTTATTAACCTCAGCAGCACCCAAGTCTTCAATCCCTCTGATTGACCCTTTTCTCTTTGAAACACTGTCATGGAAAATGACATGGGGATACTCTGGCATGCCTTCTTTATCTTTTACCAACTCTCCTCTTTTTTCTTCCCTTTTAGCAGTTCCTTTTTCTCAGCCTCACCATTAAATTTTGGTGTTCTTCAGGCTCATTGTGGTTATCAGTCTTTTACCTCTAGACTGGTTCTCTTTGCTTCTTATTCTATCCTTTCTTCCTAATCAATCTCATTCACTCCATGACTTCAATAACTATCTAGATTATAATGATTCCTTGGCAAACACAATTTACCCCCTCACAATAGATTGTACTTATATAACATTCAGAGACATCTCAATCAATAAAAGAAGCCAGAAAATAAGGCATATTCCTTGACACCTGCTTCTCCCTTGCCATCCACATTCAATCATCACCAGGTTATTGTTTCATCTCTGATCTCTCTCTCAAAACTCTCTAATTGCACTATCACCATCTTACTCCAAGTTTTTAATCTCCCATTATTTTGATTAAATTGTCCCCATGTCATTATCTATACTGTAACTAGAATGATCTTTCTAGAGGCTTAATCATGACTCTATTTAATATCATTTTTAGGTTAGGAGCAAGTATCCTATAATCCTACAGTTTATACAAACTCACCTGATGACTCAGTCATTCTCATCTCTTCCTTCAATTTACCCTTGGCTCTGCCACAATGGTTCAATCTACACATGTCCCTGGTTGTTTCTTTCTTTAGACATTAATGATTAAAGAAATCATTTTATAAATGATTTTTCATTCTGGAATTCTGTTCTCTCCTTGCTTCCTTCCAAAACATTTTCAAGAGTTTATCATGGACTTGTTTTCTCTTTCTCTTCTCTTTTCACTTTCTTATACAGAGTATCAATCATTCCTAGTGTTCCAATAATCATTTATGTGCAGACAATACACATACCCCCCACTTTTTGAAAGTTCATATCATGCCACTTTGCTTTTATGAAATATTTATATCAGTACCTGATTTTTTTAACTGAAAGAAACCTGAAGATCATTTCCACTTTTTAAAACAGTAGTTGAAAATCTGGACTAGCATTCAATATTTGTTTTTCAGCATCTGTCATAGAGGAAGTGCAACAAACCCTGAGCAGTGAGAGTAGTGCCACCAAGCTCCTTCCTGAGAATAATTTACACTATATTATATGCATATACTAGGTTTATGTATTTTCTATATACTCATTGGGATACAATTAAAACACTATCAAATTTACACTTTTAAAGTGTAACAATGTTTTTCGGTATATTCACAAAATTGTGTAGTCTTCATTGCTATCTAATTTGATGGCCCAAAAGAAACCTCAAACCCGTTAGCAGCGACCCCCACCACTTTTTTTCCCTCAAACCTTGGAAATCATTAATCAAATTGATGGATTAACTATTTCTATGGACTTGTCTATTTTCAATAGCTGGAATTATATAATATGTCATCTTTCGTGTCTGGTTTTCATTTAGCTTAATGTTTTCAACGATTATCCATGTTGCACCATGAATTATTCATTCTGTTTTGCAATTGATTAATATTCCATTATGCATATATATCACATTCCTTTATCCAGTTTTCATTTAATGGATATCTGCTATTTCCACTTTGGGTGTTCATTTTTCTAGTATCTTGAAGATATTCCTAGATGTGGAATTGCTGAGCCTTTCAAAACTTCTCCTTTCCCAGTTTCTCCTTATCTTAGTTCTGACTGCACCAAATTAGTAAGAGCCAAACTAAGACTCTACTACTACCATTGAATTGGTCAAAAATCCCTCACTGACTTAACAATATCAACTGCAGTAAGCCAAACTTCTTGGATTGAAATTAGGGGTTCCGGATAGTAAGGTAATTGTCTAATATTTTAGTCTGAACTCCAACTACTCTACTATAAAAGTTGACTTGTCTTTCTTGAACAAAATGAACTACACCTCGATCAATGTCAGATGGACTTTTCTAATTCTTTCCTAGTACACAGGCACAGCATTTATACTAGGATATACACCCTAGAATAATGTACAAGGTTTAAAATAATGCAATAGTAGGTATTTAATAAATATGTATTGAATTAATGAAAAAAATATTCTAATGGGAATTTGTTTTCATATCTCTGTCCCATTTACTCATTAAATTCACTTAACACTACTTGTCAAGCAGCAAATCTCCTGAAGGAAAGGGCTTCATCTCAGATAACTTTGAATTAGCTGGTGATGTAATACTTGGTGTGTATTTTTAATAAATACATACACTTTTTAATATGTGTATTTATTTTTAATAAATACATACATACCCTTTTGAATGATTAAATTAGATAATCAAAACCAAACTATACTTTCCCCTACTCTTTGGACACTCTGTAAACTTCCTCATTGCCTTCTGTCTGCAATGCTATCTATCTTTTCTGAAAGACATATGCAGTAAAACAGTGCTTCTCTCTTATACCTTTTTTCTTTCCTTAGTCCAATAAGAAATATAAGCATTTATATGTTTGTGGCATTTTGTTAGTAACTGCCCTGCCTTCCCTTCTAGAGGTCTTTGAATTCCTTTTATACAACACCTCCCCCAACCAGCCCTTCTCTCAGTCATGTCATAGTAAGAGATGCATATCATTCCTAGCTTTTACATAAATACTTAATGCCTGAATCAAAAAAAAGTTTATTGATTTTTGATTGAGTTTGATAGATACAGCAGAACTGCTTTTATTATTTTGAGTTTTCCCATTTCAGTATTGATACCATAAACCATAATCTGGAAATAACCTTTGATGCGCCCCCTTTCCTACCCACCTTCCAACCTATCAGCAAGTTCTATTGATTATAATTTGAAAGTAGATCCTGAATGTGTCCATTTCCCTTTATCACTTTGGCTATCATCCTAAGTCAACCTGTTGTTATTTCTCATCTCAACTATTGCAAAAACTTTGCAACTGGTCTCTTAGTCTGAAGTAGTATTTCAACAAATCTAAATAAGTATCTCAACAAGTCTAAATTATATCTTTAAAAATATACATCAGATTTATGGCTTGCTATTACACTTAAATTAAACCCAAACTTCGATGTGTGGCTGGATTCCATCCTCTCAAGATTCTCATTTTCTTCCTCTTTCCTCCTACTCCATCTACCAGTGATGCTGGCCTAGAGTACCATGAAGAGCTATATTTTCCTTTCCATTCTGCTAGAAACTGTTAACTTTGGACAAATTTCTTTACCTCTGGGACTCAATCACATAATGTCTAAAATGAAGGAAGTAGGCTAAAAGGTTGTAAATAGTTCCATTAATTTATCTTATCTTCAAAGTTCCTGAAGTTACTAGTCTCTAGAGCCAGGATAAGTTATTAATAGGAATCATTGTTAAGTTGTTAGACAATAGCAAAATATATGCTGGTAATGTGATACTGTAACACATTTTTATATTCAAACAAATACATCTTATGAAACTGGGAAGATGAAAGCCAGTATATTATAAAGTATGTAAGTGGCTAAATTATTCTGCTTTCTTTTTAATAAATGAGGTTTCAGATAGTTCCTAAAGTGACTGTTACAAGTGCAAGCATGTCATGCTTCTGATTTATTTTGTTGACATATTACCATAAAATTTTATAGCTTTTTCTTTTATTAAAAATCTTTTTTGTTGGGAATTGTATTCATCTCTAATTGGTGCTGTATATAATGGTCACAAACCCAGTGATTTAAAACAATACAAATTTATTATCTTCTAGTTGTCAGCAGTCCAAAATGGATCTCACTGGGCTAAAATCAAAGTTTGGGCAGGCCAGTTCCTTCTGGAGATTCCTGGAGTCAACCTGTATCTTGTCTTTTCTGGTTTCTAAGGGCTGACGGCATTTCTTGCAATCTGATTGGCCTCTTTCACTGTTCAAAGTCTGTAATGAGGGTTGAGTTTTTCTGATCCACACCAACTCTTTCATTTTCTCCTACCATATTTAAAGACTCCCATGAGTAGACTGGGCCCTCCCAGTGACTAAACTCTATTTTAAGTCAGCTGTCTAGCAATATTGAGTCCACAGTTCCAGTTTGTCATGTAAGATACCATATTCACAGGTTCTGGGGATTATAATATGGACTTCTTGGTAGAACTATTATTCTGCCTGATATGGAGAGGAGGCAATGTTTTCATCAATGTCTCTCATATATTTTATGATTTTTTTTATCTCTTCCTTCGAAGACAAATGTCATGAATTTTTTTGGTATGGAATGATAAAAATGACCAAGTTCAACCCTCTAATTTTTTAATATGTAAAATGAAATCCAAAGAGGTCACACAATTTACCCAAGCAAACCTATGAGGTATCCAGCATGAAGACCTATCTTTTCTAACTTTTATTTCAATGATCTTGTCAACACAGTAGCTTTGAGTCCTGGGGCTATTCAATTCATCCACTGCAAATCTATGTTTATATTTAACATTCACATTCTGGTTTTCTTTGTGTTTTTAAAGTAACATTCACTTATTAAATGCAAACAGATCAAAAATTCTATTTTTTTATTGTTGAATGAATGACTGAATCAACCAATCAAAAAATGCATTTTTCCTAGTCCTTAGACATGCTCTGAAATATATGTCCTTTCAGTAAGTATTTGTAGAGTACCTATTATGTATTTAACAATGGGCTAGTTAAGGAAGGGGATGTAAATAAATATTAAATGCTACATCTTTGATTTAAAACTAATGATATTTTGGTGAGGGGAGAAAACACAATTTTGAAGAATTGTATCATAATGTAAGCAATGTGGGATTAGCTGCTAAATTAAATGATTAATTTAAATGTTGGTATTGAAGCTCAGCAGAGCAGTATCCACTATTTAGAGGGTCTGCTTTATTAACTGGATACTTCTTATGGGAAAGGATGCAGATTGAAATGTAGAGGTGGACAAGTTGCTCTCAGAGAGGACATGTTATGAGCTTTGGAAGTCAAAATTAGCATGTTCTTTGGGGATACGTGACAAAGTTAGATGGAGTGTTTAGAACAGTCAGTGAGCTTTTAGTGCTATAGTTTGAATGAATTAATAGCAGGGTCAAGAAATGTTTGCTTTTGTCAAGTTTTCAAATTATTTTCAGAAGTACTCTTGGTTGTTGACAAAATTGTTCTATCACACACACATATGAATTCCCTATTGAAAGAACACTTAAAACTGTATACTGCGTATACATATATTTTTTTCTAAGTGCCTATAAAGCTGAGAAAAGAGATTCCCCCCACCCACCCCTGGCCTTAGGTGATAAAGGAAGCAACAGAGGGATTTTTGAGAAAGACAAAAACCAGGTGCATTTTGCTGAAATCACTCAATCTATAATTAGCCTCTAAGCTGAAGGGGCTGCTGTCCCAGGTATGTTGTGTTAGATTGGTTGTTGTCAACTGGCACTACCATATCCAGTTTTCTTTTCTAGGCCTGGGAGGTAGCCTTCCCATAATTACTTGCCTAGTAGCTCTGCATTAGAGTTTTCTGATGGGAGGAACTTGCAAGGATTTTACTGATAGAGGTAAAGCAAAACACATTCAACTTAGAAGGTAAGGTGTCCCGGGGATGGTGGGGTCATTTCACACAGCCGTTTTTTCTTTTTAGTTTAGGAAGTTTTCTTTTATTAAAAATATTTATCATGAATGAATGTTTAATTTTATTATGCAAGTTCTCTGCATGTACTAAAGATAATCACATAGGTTTTCCCATTAATCTGTTAAATGGTGAATTATATTAATGGATTTTGTATTGTTAAATCAACTGAAGGCAATTTTTTTCTTGGTCTACCTTTTATTTGAGAAATTTTTTAAAAAATTTTATTAGTAATACAATTAAGTGTATTAGCATAAAGTATTTGAGAACAAATTACAAACTTAACTGTAAGATAATTTTTAAACAATACTGTCTTTTAATTTCACCATTATTATGTAATTATGCTAAGAATACAATTTTTTAACCCAGATAATATACATAAATTAGGATATTTGGTTGTTGAAAAAATTGAGCTCTTATGAACCATGCCTTTTCATTAGAGTTTTTAACTGTCCAGATTATAGTTACATACCAAAATTTGCTAACATTTTAAAAATTTATTTATTTTTAAGAGAGATAATACTGGGGTACCCCTATCAGGGATTACCACCATAGTGCACCCACCATCAACCCACCCATATTCCACTACCATAGAGCACTGTACTTCCTTCCCTTTTTGTCTTACTCCAACACACCACTCTGTCCCATTGGTTATATATTATAATTTGAACCCTAGTCAAGATATGATAAATAGAATTATGATAGTTAGAAAAATATCAGTAATCTTAATTATTGATTGTAATTAAATAATACCAAGAATAGATAAACTTTTGCATAGTTGTATATGTTTGGATATATACACATAAATGATGAAATAGTTTTTATTGAGGAAATCACAACCATTTAGAACTATTAAAACTATTTATAGGATGTTTCTTTTAATTCCTTCATATGATTACTTTACAAAAAGTAAAATACTGCATAAGATATTTACAAATTCTTGATCTTCACTAAACCAATAAGCAGGTACTTATATTAAATAATATATGAATTACACATGAATAAAGATATCCCACTTTATTCATGAATCATGCTGGGAAGTGCAATATTAAGAATTTTAATTCCATCTAAATTTTATTAGTAAGTCTAAAAATAGTGTTCTTTGTTTTTAAAAATTTATTTTATTCATTTATGCATACAAGAACTGTAGTGTAGGCCAGAGGTGCGGGGCTAGGGGAGGAGGATTCGCTAGAGACAGAGTGGGGAGCAGAACAGGAGGACTAACTGAAATACTCTGCTGAGGGGAGCAGCTGGCATGACAGGAGAGGTCTGCAGCACCCCTGGCCAACAACCCAATTTTTTCTTAAAAAAAAAAAACAAAACAAAACACCAGAAACCCAACAAGTATTCAAAATCACACAAACCAGAAACCCAACAAGTATTCAAAATCTTGTTTAACTTTTAGTTTCCAAAGTTAGCAGAATCTACTCTGGACCATCTGCTTGTATCAGCAAATCTCTCCATGACTTCTGGCTCTAAAAAAAATCATGTCTGAAAATCACCTTAAATCACACGAATTACTTCCCCATAATCAATAGCATTTCCTCCCAATAAAATAAGCAAGAACTATTTCCAAAAGTGAGAAACTTGACCAATGATTTACACAGGCAATGTATATGGAACATGGGAACTTTGATATAAAAAATACCGGTGTTTGGGTTCCCAGTCCATTACTTGAAAGATTTGTGAACTTAAATAATTTCTTATGTTTTCCTGAGTTTCAATTTTCACCTCATGAATTAAATACCATTACCTACTCCATACTGTTTTTATAAATCTTAAGTAATTATACTTATGTAAATTTCAGCAGGTATCTATGCAAAAAATTTTAAATTCTAATCCCTTACTGACTTATAGTTATTACAATAGATGTGAACAAGTAGTTTGACTTTTATAATTCAGCAGAATCTCCACACAAGAACTATTTTGCACCACGATATGACTTCTAAAAATTTGGTTATATAATCACATGCTGTCATTGGTGCTTAAAAAAATCTTTATTTTTCTTATATGTGTATGTATATATGTGTGTGTATGTATACATACATATGTATGTATACACGTATTTCTAATTTTTTGAGATGTAATTCCATTGTATCTAGTGTTTGCATATTTGGTTTTGAAGTACTACCCACCTAACTAAAAGGAAAACTATTTACATTTCCAATAAAAAGTTTCTGACAACTGGCTCTGGGCATGTAATGACTGATTAAATCTAAAGCACTGACTCCCGTGACTACCTAAGCTAACACACTATCTATGTAGTAACAGTGAGTAGGAGTACTCTGTTTATTTGTTTTGGATGTTATGAGCTGTTTGCGATGGTATTGTTTTTCCTTCTGCGAAGTTGTGGCTATATTAAATACTAAAGTGTTATGTCAAACACATCTCCTCTTGAAGTATTTTGGGTTGTATTTTAGAGCAATATATTAGGTTGTCAGAAAAGTCATGACATATTTTTTCTATGTTTTTCAAGCAAACATGCATCATGACTTTTCTGACAGCCCACTATTTTGGAGTAGTTTCTATTGCTTAGATGTCCACAAAATTTGTATATATTCAGAGATCAGATCATAGCTGCAGCTAAAATTTAATGATCCTTTTTGTTGAAAATCTTAACAAACTTGCACATGCCATCTCTCCTAAGCCCTACAACCTCCCACGAGATAGGTGTTACCAGAGATAGAAAATAGCTTTCTAGAGTCAGAACACTTAAGATATGCCAGAAGATCTAAACCCAGGAATTTTCCAAAGTCCCTTCTACCTCAACCCCTTCTTTTCCAACTATGATGCCATTCAGCTCTTGATTTCCCAATGAGTTCCTGGCTATCTGAACTCAGGATATTTCATGGCATGATATAACTTTAAGAATTTCAGAAACTTAAACATGTTGGAACTCTCAAAATTAATAGGAAAATATTATAAATCATGTATTTCCTAGAATCAAATTAAAACAAATACATGATAAATAGCAAATTATTTGAATATATGAGAAAACAAAAGATAAGCAGAATCATATTCCTGAGAGCTCTGGTGAGGAAATCTGTCAGCATTATTTCCCCTCGTCTGTGCAAAACCAGTGGGTTAAATTCTAATCTCAAACCAGTAATGGAGTTTTTCAAGTATTTGAAGTTAGTTCAGTGGAGTGTACATAATTTCTATTCAATATCCTCAATCTTCACTAATTCTGTGAATTCTCAAGGAAGCTCTAGGCAAACTAGCCTTGGAAGAAGGTGCTAGATAGTCTCACTTGGCTATCCTCTGCCCTTTGAACTTGAACATATTAAATTTAAGAAGGCTATAACACACAAACTAATACTTTTTAATAAGACCATCAGGAGAGGCATTAAACTCTGGGGTCCAATTTCTTGCATTCCAATACTGGCTGTCACTCATTATCGGTATAAATGAACACAGCATCTAATGTCTCTTTGCATCACATTTTCCATCTGTGAATGAATTGCTACATGTAAAGTTCTTGGAAAGTGCTAGGCACATAGTGAGCACAATGGAAATGGTGGTGGTTATTCCTACTGTTCTCAGTCATCCAGTTGAAAACTGCAGTTTTTTGTTTACATTACTGGATGTGGAGAGTATGTGGGATCTAAGCATAGACCGCAGTCAGTCATCAACTACTTGTAGTTTCTCCTTTGGAATACTTACTTCATTCTTACTGTCACTACCCAAATTTAGACCTCTACTATTACTTTTGTTCTCCATTATAATAGCAGTTTTGCTACCAGTTGTTTCTCTCCTTCAATTTATGTGCTATAGTATAGGTCCAGAAGTTGATTTAAAATTAAATATTAAGTTGATTCTATTAAAAGTTGATTTAGTAGAATTCTTTAATAGCAGTATTCTTAAAAACTTTTAATATCTAATGTTATAGCACATCATACAAATTCCTCATTCTGAAACTGAAAATCCCTTCATCCATACCCAATCCATTTCTCTAGCCTTATCTTCTTCCTTGCATGTCAAGGAAGCTCTAGACAAACTAGACTACTCACTGTTGTGTTCACATATCTCTCACTATTCAAATCCTTTTGCTGTTAATGGGCCAGCTCATACTTTGTCTCCTCTAAATGCTCTAGATATAACCATAAGCTCTATGACTTATAGCAGATACAAGGCCTCAGAATAAAAAGCTAAACTTTACTAATTCAGGCAGAGTTCACATATATTGGGGATGATTAAGTAAAAAGCAAATGAAAAGGATGGAGCTAGAGAAATAGTAACTGATAAAATATTTAGATAATCAGTTATTTTATTATTTATATAGTAATAGGAAGCAATGATTGAAGTAACTAATAAAGGGTTTGCTGTTTTAATAAATAGAGCTTACTGTATATAGTAGAATGCTTCAAATAACTGCTCAGGATTAAATTAATAGTCCTTATTTTCTCATCTGTCCATTCTGCTGTGTGAGTTGCATTCTTACAGGAGTTTTGAATTTATATCATTATTGTTCAGTAAGGAGTTTCATCAATAAAGGCACTTTCTTTCAGCAATAGATATGATTATAAAATCAAATAATTAGTGAGAAAATCCAGTATCATATATCAAGGGTACTGGTCTTTTTCTATTACTTTTAGCATCACTGTTAGACAGAAATTTTACCATTCCTAACTAAGTTAGGTTCTTAACTAACATTGCATTACAAATAGATGATCATGTACAGCAAAATGATATTATAAAAAGCCCACACTATACTTGAAAGTTCTTTTTTAAATATAAAATATTAATTTCAAATCCACTTGGCTGAATAAGAAGTTGTTCCCAATTAGAGAAATATTGTACTTCACCAGATTAAGGCCCAGAAAATCTGGATTCTAATGAGACCTTGCACAAATCACTTATGATTCTAAAGGTGAGTTTTCGCACCGAAAAAGTAATGGGTAGCAGTAGATTTCAAAGACTCCCCAGAACACCAGTATTTCTGTCTTTTCTTTACCTATGAGACCATTAATTATTTGTGTAAAGTTCTGTTTACTTTACCATGATCTTAAAGTTCAATAAATGACCATGATCCTAAAGTTCAATAAATGTATTTTACCTCATATATCTTACTTTTCAAAGAATTGGAATATATTTTTTTAGTAATAAATTGACTATACATTTTGAATTTTCTTCATGATTCAAGACATTTTGGATTTTGAATTACCAGTTCCAAGTACTGCAAAGTAATATGAGAAAATTCAGTTAGCTAATTTCTTTAATATATTTTCCCTATATTTCACATAGTATTTTTAATAACTCAAAATTATAACACATTAATACTTTTCCAAAGCCCAATAATTTACACTTATTAATTTTTTGCTTTCGTAATATTTCAGGGACATGATCTCTTTTATAGGAGATAGGAGGCACCAATTATTGCTTAACAAATAAAGATTAATTTGAAATACAAGGCCATATCAGATCTTTTGATTAAAGCCAGCTTTCCCTGATGACTCTAGGATTTCTTGGTTCTGGATAGTAAGCACAAACAACCAGTCTCTCTGCTGCCCCTTTCTTTAAATACTAGAAGCAAGGAACCTTCACCAGCTTTTGTAATTCAAGAAATTTTGTAATTACTTTTGTAATTCAAATCACTAGATTGCACTGTGGCAGTCTTATGTTTTGACAGGAACTCACATATAAAAGATGAAAAAAATGGTTATGCATAACTACTGGACAATTTGACTTACCACACTGGACATTCAATTTCTATTTTTAAAATAATATAACTAGTTTATAGAGTAGGTAATGACATCTGGTAGTAGAAGAAAAATTAAGAAACAAAGTCATTAGCAATGTACAGGAGCCTTCTGCCTGAAAGCAATAGAGTAGTTTAAATTTCAAACAGGTAGAATTGTTAAGGTGGGTGTTATTATTTATTAAAGGCTTTAAATTCTTTGCAAAACCAGAATTACCAAAATTGAGGAATTTGTAGATTAGATGGTGACACCTATTGGCCAAATGAAGTATGACAACCAATCTTTTTAAATCTCTATTACTTCAGGGGTGAATAAGGTTGTGAAAGTGCCAAGCAAAAGCAGGGTTTCTTATCCATTTGAAATATTCATATTTGTAGACAAATGTATTTTTAAATATTTATTTATTTATACATACAAGAACCAGAGTGTAAGTTAGAGGTGCGGGGAGGGGGTGTGGTGTGTGTGAGAGGATTCATTAGAGAGAGTGGGGAGCAGAACAGGCAGATCTACTGAAATACACTGCTGAGGGGAACAGCAGGCAAGACAGGAGAGGTCTGCTGCACCATTTAAGTATGTGGTAAAGGGATACAGGTGCTCTAATGGTAGGTGTGGTGTAGTGATGTACATCTGGGGAAGTGTGAATCTATTTCCTTCAGTCATATAGTGTTGTAAATCAATGTTATTATAATATAAAAACACAAAACAAGACTTTAAAGGACAAATGAAGTCACATGCTCCATAAGCAAGTGACAAATAATCCCCTCCTGTCATCAAATAGGAATGTGAAGAATAAAACTCTTCTAAAAAATCTTGATTCCAATGTTAGGAATTTAACTTAGTTTTAAAACAAATGGTAAAGTTTTTTTTTTTTTTTTTAAAGCAATTAACAAACAGTAGAATGCTCAAGGTGAAAACTTGAGGGGGAAAATTATGATGAGTCATAAACATATTTGCTTGACCCTGAAAGTGCTGATTTTTTTCAGGGTGCTCAAAGCTTGAAATCTTTTCGATATTAGTAAGTAAAAAAATTAGTTTGGCATTTTATTAAAGCCCCTTTAAAATCTCACCACTAAAAATAACTGCTAATTGATAGCAATGTTGTCATTCACCTAGGATCGTCAGATTTTGCAAGTAAAAGTAGAGGATGCTAGATAAATTAGAATTTTAGATAAAATTCAGTAACTTTTTGGTATAAGTATATACCTGCCATATTTGGGTGAGAGACAATATATTTCATTAAATATATTGTTATGATTGTGTTGTGATTGTAAAACAGGTTGAACTAATCTGAAATTAATTTGGGATCTCTCTATACAAGGTTTTTGAATTAAGTGGACACAAAGTTCCACTTTGACCTCCTGAAATCTGGATCACTGTTCTGAATCATCTTAAAATTTTTATTTACTTCATAGTAGCTATTACTGAACAACTATGTGACAGGCACTGTTTTGACCACTTTTCAGGAACAAAGCTAGATCTTTGGCAGACACTCTTGTGACAAGGAAAGTAAATATTTATACATACAGGGATATTACGTACAGGGATATTTTTCAAAACCACCAAAAACCCTCAAAATAATTCTGTACGAGTGTAAACCAAAGTGCAAAATGGTGTGGTATAAACCAAGTGCTATACAAATGAAAAGATCAGTGAGTGATGGCGTTATGAAAAGCTTCACAGAAGTGGAACTTCAAAGAATGTTTGCATTGATTTGGGCCCAAATTGGTTATTCAATGCAGAACATTAAATCTACTTCATTTTTGTAATAGTTCCTTAATATATTAACTTCATTATCATATCCTAGTCTTATATCTTATACACTTCTTTACTAGTGAGTCTTGTTTTGACTGAAGAAACACTGCATTAAACACTGTATGTTTTATGTACATCAATGAAATGTGTACATACTACATCAAGTTCACTGCTAAAAGTCCAGTTCTGTCCTTTACCACTTCATTGTATCTCTTGTTCCAGTTTACCTACCCCCTTCCCTTCTCGTAACCACTAACCTGCCTTATAGATCAAGCTTATTTTTGTTTTATTTAGTTCATTTGTTTCTCTATATACAACGAGTGAGATCATAATGTTCTGTCTTTTGTTGAGTTTTAAAAGAGACAAATTTTAACCCTGACTGCACTGAAGTATCTAGGAAATCTAAAAAATGTTGATGCCTAAACATCATTAGACTAATGCAATCAATCTATTGATTTGGTGGTAGGGAGAGAGCAAATCAGAATTTTAAAATGTCCTCTCAGGATGTTCAAATATATAACTAAGGTTAAAATCAGAAGATGCATTCTTTAGTGCTTCTCAACTAGGGATAGGATTGTCAGATAAAATACAGGACATCTGGTCAAATTTTTTTCAGATAGGCATTTTGTTCCATAGGGAAAATTGGCAGTGTTTGGAGACATTGTCATGAGAAAGGACTGCTTATTGGCATGTAAGAGGCCAAGGATGTTGCTAATCATTCTGCAATGCACTGAAACTCTGAAGGTTAAAACTATGCAAATAAGAACATATAATTATAGACAATAAGGGTTAATCTTACATAATGAAGCCAGATACAAAAGTGAACATATTATATGGCTTCATAGACATAAAGCTTCGAAAGAAACTATAGAACCAATTTATGCTGTTAGAAATCAGGATCTTGATTACCCTTGGGAAGAGAATGGGAAGGGTAGAAGTGCTTGGAAGGGAGTAAGATGCGCCTCTGAGGTAGCAGTAATACTCAATTTTGATCTGAGTATTGCTTATATGCATGAAAATTTATTGTGTTTTACAATATGTGTACATTTAAGCATGCGTGCCACACACACCCCTCAGTAAGTTTTTTCTAAAATGTTATGTAATGACTATTTCATCTTTTCATAATGAAAAATGTAAGTCTTAACTCTTCGAATCATAAGCCTCATTTATTATCATTTATTATCAAGCTACATATTAATTAAGGAAAGAGTTTTAAGTCAAATTGTAAACTTAATGAAAAGTTGATCTTTTGTATCTTTTTAAAAACCAGTGTTTTAACTTAAAAATAAAGGAAAATATCCATTTCAATTAGTTCATTTGGCAGCCGATAATTGGTTATCATGAAATTTATTTCTGTTCCTATTTTTCAGAAGCTTATAGATGATTGATGATTTTTTTTTGAGTTAAAAATGCTGTAAAAATAAACTCTGTCACGAGAGGCATTTCTGTAAAGTATCAGTTTACTGAAATAGGAGATACAATTTAGCACTGAAGCATAGTCTTGTCTGAAAATAAGTGACATTTATCTAGTTTAACCCAAAAATTAAGAATTACATTTTTAGTATGAATGATATTCATATACTTTCATACATATAAAGATGTGGTATTTCATATTATTTGTTTTCCTGCACATACATTATTTCAAAGTAATAGCCAAACTGGTATAGAACACTTAACATATAAAGAAAAAAAATCAGAAAAAGTCAAACTACACTGTATCTAGAATTATAAATTACATTTATTAAAGCACTTAAAAAAGATTAATATTGTAACTGCTTAGGAATTTTTAAGAACTATATTTTAAAAATACTCCAATGAAAACACACATATCATCATGACCAAATGTGTGATTTATTTTTGGAGAAAAATAATTAAAACTGAGGCTTTTCCATTAAAGGGGAAAAATAACAATTTGAGATCATACCCTGGTTACATGTTGATTACCTTTTTCTGTACAATATATATTGGTTCAATGCATATTTATGCTAACATAAATGACCATTTGAGATTTAAAAATCACTAACCACTTGCCACTGTTGCAAATTAGTAAATGTTAAAATAAATATCTAGAAATAATTTTTAAAACTAAGTCTCTGACAAGTGTTTATAGATCAGACCAGATGGTATGTACAAATAGTACAGCAAGTATATTGACATTATGGATAGTTTCCACTTAATTTCTTCATAATATGGCTGTCTGGTGTTGCATTAGTGAAGATACTTCCTACAAATACATGGGTACCCCAGAGACTATGACGAATCACTTTACAGCAGCCAAGATCATCAACAAAGAATCCTAAATGCCGATAGCGTTCATCTGTTTCAAAAAGAGTGTTGTTTGTATATGGTCCAAAAAACTGGAGAAAATAAAAATTGAAGTCATATTTTCATCAGCGAGAAAGAGTAATATTCTATGCCAACTGAACACAAAAAATTAAAAAGATCACATCAACTCCTAAGTTGCCATAATACCACCTCCATTCCCCTTAATACCTGTGTATTCTGGAAATGCAAAATGAATGATCTAAAACCAAATTCATAACATTGCACTACCATTAAGGATGGAGTGGACTTCAGATAAAAACTGATGGCTCACCTTCATGATTTTTAAGATGAGGAAACTAAACCAGAGTAAATGTTTCATTTCTAGTTTATACTATATTTCACTTGACTATAAGAAAAAAGTAGCATATATTCCTATTTTAAGATTAGAAAAATTTTATTACTATTTCTAAATTAAAGATAGACCCAGAATTTTAAAAGCAACTACCGAAGTGATTTCGCTATTTTCTTCAAAGTAAAACTTTTAATTCCCAAAGTTACTTTTTCTAGACATTTTGCCATCATATTTTCTTAAATCTAAAAATAATTGTTGCTTCCTTAAAGAAACTATTGATTGACCATTGTTAAAAACTAGTGAATGAACTAATTCAATATAAATATCTACTAAGGAGGGTGAAACTCATAAACAATAAAAATAATTTAAAACAATGAAGAAACTTAACGACAGAGGTCCCTCAAAGTGTGACTGCAACTGTATTACTTCTTTGGTTAAAATTCTGAGGTTTTAAAAAAAAGTCTTAAATACTCTATTTTTACCAAGGTTATAATTATAGACATTTTATAATTAAAAAATACTTTTTACTTCAAATCATATAATCTGCCTTTTAAAATGTATTTAATTACTCACTGCTAAACCAGATGATGGGTCAATGAAGTCAGCCCAATAGCCTTCAGCCCGAAGAGCGTAGCATATTTCCTTAGCACCATTGATGAACTGCATAGAAAAAGACACAAATAATATGCTCAACACAGTATCACTACAGATTTTATTTATTTAAAATGTCTTTTGCTTTAAAGAATTCAATTAAGGTTAATAAACAATTAATAGTAGTGATAAATTAGAATGTAAATCCATAAGATTATTTTCAAAGTTCAAAAGATTATTATTCCTGTAATAATTCCATTTCTTTCAAAAAGTCCAAATTGCATATTTTTAATTTTTATCTTGTAAATTAATTCCAATTTTAGGGACTATTTTTAATCATTTCAGTGCTATTAACTCCAAAATTTGACATATATTATAAACTATACTTGTTAATTTGTATCAGTATGGAGTTATTAGATATAAGAGGGAAAACAAAATGTTCATGAACAGACATGAACCATCATTATTTTGACTGAAAGTTGTCTAAAATTATATTCTTATGTTTCCCAAAAACTGTTTCTATATTCTCACATAGTCATGCAATACTTCTAAAAAGGCACATAAAAACAACGGAGTGGGTAAATAGGGTATAAGTTGGACAGGATACTTGTCACTATATAAAAATAATTTAAATATATTTATATAGCCGTATAATATATAATCATTATATACCATCTTGAAAGTATTAGACTTCACTATCCTAATTTCTATGATACTTTTGTTAGCTTTATCAGAACTCTATGCAGTGAAAAAACAGTACAAGTATTAAAATCACATTAGAATGTTAAAAAGATAAAGACCATAAATGTTCAAAAACAAAGGCATAGTTTCATTTCCAGTCATAAGAACAACAGGTATCAAACTCACCATCTGCTGAAAAAAAAAAACCTAACTAAAATACATGTGGTGGCTGTTTTTATATTTCCAACCACAGTCAGACAAAACTATAATCTTTAAAGAATGGAAACAAATGAGGTGATCCACATATTTGCTCCAGCTTCCTGTTTGAGAACACTTTCCTGTTGCACGGAAAAGAAGTGGAGTCCAAGCAAGGTGTGGTGTCATTAGGTTGAGTACAGATAGAAAGCAAGAGTTCTGGAGTGCTGATATAGCAGGAATTTGTGGGGTAATATATTTGAGAAGAGGGAGATGTGCAAATAGTGATTCCAAATAGTCTGCAGAGCAATTCACCCTGGTTCCATAACAAGGACTGACCCTGTGCACACACAAGGCCAGATTCCAACAAGAATTACAGCACAATGTCAGCTGCAATCTTGAGAGCTGAATAGTGATTTTAGAGGTTCTGCAGTGGTAGATAACACAGAACGCTGGCCCATCCAGAGTAAAGAGACCTCTCAGAACACCTCTGGAATTCAGTTGAGAACTTCCAGTCCAAGGGTCATATACTAAATAAGCGGTTAGTAAGCTGAAGACTGAAAGCCAGGTCTGGCTGACTACCTGTTTGTGTAAGTAATTTTATTGAATGCTGCCTGGTCTGTTCATTTATATGTCATCTTTAGTTACTTAACAATAAGTAAGTAAAGTTGATTAGCTGAGACCCTATGACCTAACCTATTTACTTACTATCTGGCTCTAATAGATAAAGTTTGCTAACTCTGCTGTGGAGGTATATAACTTTAGCTCATACACTAACAAAAAGTATTAAGATAATGCCGTATTCTTTAGGTTATGTTCATACTTAATATATATACATATAGCTGTATTTCATTAATCTTCACAATTCTCAAAATAAGAAAACTACTGAATATGGTTTACAAAGGACACCAATTTCATGAACAAATTAAATTTCATACACAAATATATAAGGAGAACAAACAATGCAATTAAATGTTTGCAAAAAAAACACATCACAATGGCAAAAAGAACAATTTTCTCTTTTAGAGGTTTCTGTTTATCAAGAGCAAACACTGACATCTGCTGGAAAAAACTAGAATAGATTTAAACCGTAAGACATATTGTGAGTCTAAAATAATCACTAACATGTAAAATAGAATGCAAAAGTTGTAGTCATTATAAAATTAAAAAATAACATGGCAAATCATGTTGCCATTTCAAAACCCTGAAACTGGTTATAGAAAATTTACCTACAACTATACTAAGTATCAAATGAGTCTTAGAATCTTAAACTGATCCAAAATTAGGATCACTAATGCACTGCACATGTGAGAGCTCTCTAGCAACTAAGTGGCAGTGGTAAGTGTGTATTTACTAAGTATTATCTTAATATGTAAGTAGAAATATTTATATTATATACTAATATAATATTCAATGTTATAAATAAATTAAAACAAAAAATGCTTACAGATTTATGTCTATTTAAATTTCAACTCTAAATTCAGATCACTCTAAAATCAGAAACAATCTTATGCCTACTATAACTTGCTTGTTAACCAATATATAATTTACTCATGATTGTTAACTACATGAAATTTGTAAATAAATCTGTGAGACATTTAAATATGAAGCCATTAAATAAGTAGTGTTGATTAGGTACTTTTCTAATATATTTCTTGTAAATGGAGAGAACAATACATCCAATTTGAAAAATATGTAAAATAATTCTTAGCATTGTTCTGCATAGAAATTAGTAAAGGGAATTTTTCCACTATAGTTAGCTAAAGTACCCAAGCAAATTGTTTGTAACCTGTCATACAGGCAAAAGAATAACCCTTTATCTTATCTTAAGACAATGAAATTGATATAACATAGTATCAAACTCTTGAAGAAATAATTATAAAATTTTTAGATGAAATATCTTAACCATGTATCATTTCTCAGGTTGGTAAAAATGAAAAGAAATGGTATCAGTCTTTTTAGTGGGCAAACTAGCAGCATCTATGAAAATGTGAAATAAATATACCTCCTGATTTAGCAATTCCCTGTTTTAGGAATCTATAAAAATAAGTGTGTGCACAAAAATATACGTACAATTATATTCAGTGCCTGCATTAGCAAAGATTGATATTCAAAATTACTTAGTTTTTAAGTAATCTAAACATTTATGGTTTGCCCATTTTCTGAACTACTAATGCAGGTTTATAAAGAATGAAATAGTATCTATATGTAAAGTTATGGAAAGGTGTCAAAAAATATATTCAGGTTAAAATAAAATATTGGTATATAGGATATTAATTATCATCATACACTGTTACTATTTACTTCCTGAAGAAGGCTGGGATAATTGTCATTTTTTACTTGCCATGATATGCTTTAAAGAAAAAGAAATAGAGATATGGAGGATGAGAAGGAGAGTAAAAGTATGTATATGAAGAGTTCATTTTACCTTTTTGTTATTTTTTATTGTATTTCCCAAATTTCCTGAGATATATATATATATAAATTCAAAAAATTTGAGGAAAGTATTAGGCTGAATCTAAGTTTTTCAAAGATATGAAAAAAACACTGGTATTTTTTAGTCACAGAAAGTATATGTCTTTCAGTACTAAACTATATCAGTAGAAAAAGAATAAAGGCTAAAAAGACACTATTTTAAAACACCGGTTCATTTAAACTGCACTAAGGTTATACAGTTAAATTGTCTGTAATTGAAACATTACCTTTTCTAGGAGCATCTCTCTTTCATTTTCTACTTCCTCACTCCAAACAGTCATGTCATTCTTAGTTTTTTGTGTTACAGTTAGAATCATCAGTTTGTTGGTAGCCACTTCTGGAAATAGTGATTCAAAATCTATAAAGAAATAAGAATACCAATTAACAGGGAGAAAGCAAATTGTTTTTGTAAAAAGAAACTGCATAATTTTTTAGAAAAATGAATATGTTATCATGGTATTAAGTTAGATCTTATATGTTACTATTTTTGAAGGGGGTAAAATGAACTTAGTTTTGATTTAGTTCTGTTCTTGTTGGATAAACTGAAATACTACTTACTACAAACTGAAGAACAATTTGTAAGTTATAGGTCTTGTGATAAAAAAAATATTACTTTTGAAACTTTGTTTGATTTCCCTATATTCCTTCTATAAGTGAAACCATTCGATTTTTTTTTCTCTTCTGACATAATATTTCACTGAGTAAATGCCTTCCAATTCCATCCATGTTGCTGCGAATGACATGAGTTTATCTTTTTGATTGCTGAGTAGTATTCAATTGTGTACATACTATTGAATGGTTTCACCTATAGGAGGGATATAAGGAAACCAAAACAAGTGTCAAATAAAATGAGGAAACTTGTAGGCAAACTATACAGCAGGGGAGGGGATAGAGAGGGATCAAGAAGGGGAGAGGGAATGGAAGAACACAAGGGACTATGGTGAATGTTCATGGGTGATGTAGTGGTGGGAGATTTATGGGGACTACACTTGGGGGGAGAAATCAAATAATGTACAAAAATGAACAATGATATCATAAAAAAGACTAGTATTTTATCACATAGAAAAAGCTTAAGATTTTTCTCATTATATAGCTCATATATATCTAGCTATATATGTTTGTTATATATGATTGTTATAGCTATAACAATCAACCAGAAGTAGAATGCCTTAAACTTTATGAAAAAAATTACTAAAAAGTCTATTGCTCCTATCTAAGGCAGCATGAAGTCAGATGTGAAGGAGCATTTGAAAGTTTTTATTTTCATCATTTAATCATTTACATCCAGACATGTTAAAATATCAAGTTACAAAGCATTACAATTCCTAAGGAGTATATTATTTAACATATTAAGAAACTATTGATACCATCTAACACACATCAGTGTAAAAATATCTAAAGCACAACCTACCTCTTCGTAGCAATTCTGGACATGTTTGGATTGCACACTCTACTTTGGCACTTTCAAAATAAGTTTCTGCACTGTTGATTTCTTGTTCAATAGGTGCATCGTTATTCTATGGGGAATCAGAAATGTAAGTAAACAAAATCTGGAACACAGATAAAATATCTTGCCGTTAGAAACTTGTTTTCCCTACAAAATTTTTATTATAATACTAATCTAAATGGTGCTAGGGTAAGAAGATTTGAAAATTAAGAAAAATTTTGATAAAATATGAATGTAGAAATATACTGATATTGTAACTTTCTCTAAACACAAGTTGTCTAGGAAACAAAAATGCCATAACTATGTTTTACTGTGTTATCTCCTAATATTTAATGATAATATCTAAATAGCCTTCCTTTGTTCTATAATCTGGAAAATGGGGATATTAACACTAATTTAGAAAAATAACATTATTTAACATATAGCTTCTCTGACAAGAAGCACTTAGAGGCTTTTATTCAACTGAAATTTATTGAGCACTTACTGTACATCAGATACCATGACAAAAGTAGTCAATACAATGGTAAATCAGATGCACAGTCATTTCAGAACTAAAGTAAGAAAAACAGCAAGAATAAACAAATAAAAATCAATATGAAAAATTCTACAGTGTTACAAAGAACACTTTCTGACAGTACAGATAGGGAAGAAACTAGCTTTTCTGGGAGAAAGTCAGGAAAAGCTTGATATCATATTTGAGCTACGTCTTAATTAATGTATATATGTTTAATAGGTAAAGAAAAAGTGGAACACAGATTAGGAAATCAGGAGGAAAAACAGTCCATCAAGAAATAATAATATTGGAAAGGTATGCAATGGTCAAAGAGAATGATACAATTAAAAAACAAACAAAGCCCAAAAATATGCTATTTAGAGTTCAAAAGAATAGGAAGTAATGAGAAGTTGGGAAAGATAAGGAATCAAACTGTGGGAAGCTAGTTATGTGACCAAGAAATTTTTACTTTAAAAACAGTGAGGAGTAACAAGATCAGATATAAAATACAATTAGTATTACTGTGGAAGTATGGTAATGAAGAGAAGCAGGTGATAGCAACAGTATTTACAGATCATTAACTAAGTAATCTACATACATTTTTACACTTAATCTTCAGTTATTTTATGGGCTAGAGGTTATGATCATTCCCACTTTACATATAAAGGAATAAAGGTTCAGAAAGGTTAAATAAACATCTCAAGATCACAAAATTAAGTAAATCGCAGAGCTAAATTTTGGATTCATATTTATTCTATCTCTACAGTCCATTATAATGCCTATAAGAATCCATGTCAGAGAAGGTGGCCTTGAACACTAGTACTACTTGTAACAACTGAAAATACACAAGTAATTTTAGAGCTACTTAACAGATGGAAGCAATGCTATTTTGTAATTAATTGTGGGGGTATGATGGAAGAGAAGTCAAGGCTAGGACCGTAATTTTTATCTTGGAACAGTGTGAGGATGGCTAAGTCATTTCTATAACTGATAATATGGGAGTAAAAACAGGTCTTGAGAGAAAAAAAAGGAATTAGCATTAGACTTGTAAAGTGTGGGAATTTGTGAGACATTTAGATAAAAACATTTAGCAGGCAGATAGAAATAAAGAACTAGAAATGTCAGAAATAGATATACTAATTTAGGAATTATCAAAACAGCCTTCAGGAATTATCAAAGCAGCCTTTAGAGAAAGTCAAAAGTTTAACTGATCAGGAAATAGTACAAAGAGAATGTACAGAATTGTATAGGGTATATGAAGTATTTGGTACAGAGATGGAGCCAATACAACTGAGAAGAAATCAACTTCTTGAGATCAACTAAGTTACTATGACCCTAAAAATTACAAAGGGTTGTTGCTTTTAATTATTATGACTTTGATAAAAACTCAGTCTAAATTATGTAGAAATGTGAAAAATGATTGTGGGTCAGGGCTTTGATAGAAACTCTGTACTGCATGTAATTTTCTACTTGAGTGAGCAATGATTCAAAACCAGTAAAAACTCACTGAAAGTTTTTCATTATGAATTGACAATTTTAAAAACTCACTTAAAAAACCTGAGAAATTCCTTTTTTAAAAAACCTACTAATAAGTCTCCCTTTTTAGTTTATTGTACCTGAAAAATTTTATATATCTCCAAATTTTCTTAATTTTTAAAATGGCTACAGGAGTATAAAACTAATCAGAGTTTGGTCTATATACAAATTGTGACTGCCATTTATAAAAGTAAAATCAAGGAGTCTAAATTTCCAGTAAAGACATAATTAAATTACCTATGTAGGAAATAAGTAACTATTTAAAAAGATATTTTAGAATACTTAAAAGATACTGTAAAATTAAGTAAAAAAATAGATTAGAATTTTTTAACCCTTTCAATGAAAATGATATGCTTAAGGTAAACAAATTAACACATTAACAATTACAAAAACAGAATACATAATAGTAACAATTTACCTGAAATTCATTTACATATTGTGCCACTACAAATTCATGTCTTTCACTTGATAGAGGTTCTGCCAGAACATCTGGTAAAGTTTTATGAGCCTGGTTTTTTTTCTGTGGTGCGGTTCCATTGAGATGGCAATCAAAACCTATGTTCCCAGGGAGCTGGAATCTCTGATCCTGAGGTCCAAATGGTCCCATAGTTTCATCAGGCCAGACTGTTCGAGAGCCTAAAGAGGAACAACAAAATGAATCACTATCTCCTTAACAGTCAATTGACTGTTAAGGCTGACTGAAAGAATGCTTTTCTTACAACTAAGTTCTTTTTACATAAAGGGCAGTCTTTGAAATTTACTTTCTTATTGGACTATATATTAATTTCATGCCATTTTCAAAACTCTAATCAGAGCAACCAATTGTCAGTTCACAGGGAAGTCCATTATTAGGGAAATAAGTCTACCAAGTATTATAATCCATAGTATATGCTACTTGATAGAACTAAAGTAAACTTAAAAAATATAAACTTAAGCATCTTAACTTGTGCAAAATCAAAAAAGATTCGGAAGATTTTACTCAAGAGTAGGAATTTGATTTAGAAAAAGGGGATAATTCTGCACATACAAGGTGGCAACAAAGTGTTTAATACCTTGACCAAACAGAATGATTGATAATAACCTTGTCAGTATGTTTGCTTGTTCATTGCATCATAAATGCCACCATATAGTTCTTGTACACCTATAACAGGCATCATCCACCATTATGAATTCTTTCCTGCAGAACTCAGACACTGACTTATAATTCTCAACCCAAACACTCTAGCCCAACACTTCTAAAACTTTTAAAGTATTTAAGAATCATTTCAGATCTTTATGAGTAGGTCTGGAGTGAGGGCCCAAGATTCTTCATTTCTAACAAGCTGCCTGATCATGCTGATGCTACTGGTCTGAGATCATACTGAGGAATGGATGCTAGATAGCAACTAGTAACTAACTGGTGTGAGTTCACAAGCTAAAAGATATTAGCTACGTTTTGACAAATGGGTTGTAAAGAGTATTCAGATCTAATAGTCTCTTTAATGAAAATAAGTATCCCATATTAGTAGTGGATTTGAGCATATTTTCATATGTTTGCTGGTCATTTAAGTGTTTGGTTTTCTATTGGGTTGTCTTTTTCCTATGGATCTATAAAAATTATATATTTAGGGTATAAATCCTTTACATACTGTGAAAATCTTTCATTTATGATACTTTTATCAAAATGTGTAGCCTCCATATGGTAATAAGTAGGAGAGTAATCAGGATGGTGTTATTTTATTGAGTGGCAAGATAACTAAGTCTTTGAATGCAGAAGTGAACTTATATTCTAAGTAACATGCTGCATAAGGTAGGTTCTACTAGCACTCTTCAGTATTTTAAGTATTTTAGTGTCACAAGCCTCCAAGATAGGAATATAACATAGCATTTCTCCAATCTGTCTAGTCATAAAACAAAAGATAGTTATTTTAGACCTTGAACAATGATTCATGGCTTGCAGATAATTTGGGAACTGCAACTGAAAGCAGTGAGAGATAACCAAGGCTTATCAAAGAAGTGCATGATTAAAATATTTTAGAATGATTAGTATGACAGTGGTGTGTAAAATGGATTAGATAAGAAAAAGTTGACTTTTTATATAGTGGGTAAGTTACTGATAAAACAAACACTAACATGTATTAAGATCCAGCTACATTTAAGAAATTCAGCAAAGGATGGGAAGAAAATAGTAACAGAGTTTCATAGGATTCAAAAGATTTGTGTAGGGAGGACTGAGTGTTTTTGAAAACCAAAAAAACTTAAATTTCAAGAAAATAAACTTTAAAAACCAGTAATTATTTTTTTTATACTGTAGCTTTCTGAAACAGACAAGGCAGAGTTCTGATTTTATTTTTAAGGGGATAAATACAAACTTTAGAAAACCTGTAAAACCTAAGGAAGAAATATCATAGGCAACAGTTCAAAACTTTCTGAAAAAAATGATTAATAAAGCAATAAGATTTACTTACATATATCTGGAGGTGCAGTGGCGACGTGAGACTCATCAGAACCTGAAGATCCTGCAGTTGAAAAGGCTTTGGGATTGACAACCCTTTTAACTAAAGAGCAAAATCCTGGGAGATAGGAAACCAATCTGGCTCTATTACAGAGCACCTACAAATGACACAAAAGTTAAAATGATTTGTTCTAGATATATATATTTACATAGACAATTTCTGGCTAACTCTTGAAAGGTAACATTTATTCCATTGTTACTAAGAACCTATTATATTCAGCGATTATATTTATTATTTATATATATTTTTATATTTATAATTTTATATATAAGCCTGAGTAAAAGAAAAATAGTAAGTTACTTTTGGTAACGGCTTTTAAGCCTTTCTTCAACATAGGCCAGAATCAGGGGCACTACACTAGAGAGCATGGAAATCTCTCTACAAGTGGCATTTAGCATATATACTAAAGTTAGCGCAACTACTCCAACCCTCAAAATACAGAATTTTCAAAACCTCTTCTAGCTACAAAACCTGTTTACTTTCTAACTCTTGTCTTACTGCTCTAATTCTCTTGTCTTACTACTAATTATCTCCCATGCCATCTTCTCTCTTGGTTTTATGGCAGTATCCTCTTTTCTTCATGTTAGTATGTGACTTTGTGGTACATCTTCTTTCTAGGTTTATTTCCTAGTCTCTGAGGTCAGTTATAATGGAATAATGTGCATCTTCTGCACATCTTAGATGCACAAATTTTTAGCCAAATAACTGGGTTAGAATAATTTAATGCAAGGGTTAGTATACTATAGAATGTAGTCTTTTGATAAGTAAAGTTTTATTGTAACACAGTCACACACATTTGTCTATCCACAATGGTATTGCACAAAGACTATGGTCCACAAAGTCTAAAATATTTATTATCTGGTTATGTTAAAACAACAATAACAAAGATGACTTCTAGTTTAGTGGGAAAGATGTAAGAAAAATTCCATATTATCTGTGAAATGGTATGAAAAGATGAACTGTTAAGTGGTCTCTGGGGTGACAGAAAAAGTTTCATGGAGGATATGAAAGGTTTTGAAGAAATCTGCTACGAAAAAATCACATCAGTTGAGTAACTTTCAGGAACAAAAGTATACAGTCATATTTAGAAGACTGACAAATTCAATAAGGTTGGACATCTATCTATTCAATAGATATAGTAAAAACAGGGTTAAAAGTTAACATGTGGGCAACTATAAAAGGTTTTACAGTTGATGTACAGGTAAATCCAAAAATTGATTTACAAAGTAAATCAAAAATTTAAACTGAGAGGTGCTTTAAGAAATGTACCAATAAGGACAATGTGCAGAACGGATTAGAGTAGGGTTAGAAAGATGGTATGAAAACTAGTTAATAGGATGTTGAAATAGTTTAGCCATTTGATACTTCAGAATTACTCTTTTCCTCTTTCACATAGTATTCTGAAATCTAACCCATGTGTTCTTTCCAACTTAACTTCCCAACTAAATATGAGAGAACATCCTAACTGGTCTTTCTATGTCTCTGACATAATTTCTTACTAACTTTATACTTCCCTTCCTTACTCCATCCTTTACACACATAAAACCACTTATCTAACATAACCCATATTTTTCTGTCTTCTTTTACACTGCCACAACACTTGTTCAGTGAAATCTAGCAGCACTAGATTCTTTTCCCCTCTCTTCTAGGCCACCAAATTCCAACTCTTTCTTCAAGGCTTGGAGAAATATAACCTCCCTTAGGTGTCTCCAAGGTGCAACTGGAACATTCTGCCCACCTGAAAATTTAAGTATCTTCCCTTGGTGTGTGTACACAAGTTGCCTAAAGAGACAAAAATGATTTTTGGGTGTTTTTTTATAAATTTACCTATATAATTGAGGACATTTAACAGAATATACTATAGGATTTAGAGGCCATTTAAAATTTCCAAAATATTTTGAGCAAAGGAGCCAAACAGTAAGAGTCTCACCAAGAGATTATCTGATAGGCAATAAAAAGCACATAATAGTAAATAATCGATACACATTAGTTATTGTAGGCAAAGTCATGTGGTGCTGTATAAGCATTCTTTTACCTACACCTAACATTTTTACATAACAATGTACATATTATTCTCATTAGTCTGATTATTAAGATTTGTAATCATTTACACTGCTTCACAGGAAAAATGAGTTTTTCCAAATTATTTAAGAGTGTACTTCATATTTTAAATGATTAGTTTAGCCTCTGAGTACCAAAATATATACTGAAATTTTTCTGTGATGGTAAACCTTTTCAAGATTTATATAACAAATGTGTGTTTTGTTTCCTGTCTAAGAACATCTTAGCACCAAGTTTCATTTTTATGGCAAAATAATTATTGTAGAATTTAATTTGCCCACCCAAGGGACAAATGGTAACAGTACAAATTTGTTTTAAATCTTATTTTCTTACCTATGATTCTTAAATCTTTTACCATGGAAGTGGAATGTTTTATGCAAACGATATATTTTAAGGCAATGGGTTAGCCTGGTAATATAGTAACTAAAAGTGACAGTCTACAAAGAGCACAAAAATTAGACTAGCCAGTTTATTTTAGTTCAAGAGTAAGTATGCTATTTTACACACAACTTACTTCAAACAATGTAGGATTCAAGACTTGGGAAGATGACAGGTTATTAAGATTTAATCATAATATCCTAAGAGTATATGAAGAGAAACAGCCTTTCAGGTACTACCTTAGGGCTAACTCTTGCTTTTGTTCATGTGAAGGGAAAATAAAAAGACTGAGAAAGGATCATATATGAAATGCACTCATATCCATGCCCAGACATTTTTGTGTGGTCCAGTCTTATAATAAATTTGAATTGGGTATAAACATTTAGGAAGTTGTGAGATATTTTTTTGAGATATTCAAAAGTGAATATTTTTGGCTGTTCTTGAAAACCCAGAAAATCTAGCAGCACTAGATTCCACCTTCCCCACAGGCATTAGTAACAAATCACCATGGCTAGTCTGCTCCTTTTATATCAGAAATTAGTATTTCTGTTCGGTCCACATTAAGGTTTTTAAATTTATTTGTGTAACCTCTGAACCTTGGGTATTTATGACCTCTATTATGTACACTAAATTAGTGTTATCATTTCTGATATCTGTTCAGCATTTACAATGCATATAACTAACAATCTTTTTAAAAGTATATTTTAATTTTAAAATTAAAATTTGCATTATATAAACATCTTTATAAGAATGCTATAAAGTATCTTTCAAAATATTCACCCCCTGAAACTGACATATTATTTAAATCAAAAGAAAAGCATTATATCCTATTTTAATATTTTTTCTTTGAAGAGTAATACATTCTTTTTTCTGAACACTTCCTTTCTGTGGCTATGGCCAAGTGAAAATTCACTTTGCTAGAAACAATGCCCATTTTTAAGTTGTTCCTACAGTCAGAATATTAGTTTTTTACTCAATATATCATGCTCAATTATAGGAGTACCATCCTGACTAATCTCTGTCAAATTTATTTTCCTAAGGTAACATTCTGATTAAATCACAATTTAAAAAATAATTAATAAACTTGAATTTGGGGTTCAAGGCTCGCTATACTTGATGCCAACTCCACAATTCAACCCTATTTCTCACTTATCTCCACACATGTTACATTTAGGCATTTATGATGGAATTTATGATTTTTGAAAGCTAGAATGTCTTTGAATTTACTTTCAGTTCTTCCCAACAAACCTCGGATTACCTAAATCCCACCCATCTTTCAAAATTAAAATTAAATGCTTCTCAAGCGATCCTGCACCTCTACTTCCCCCTTTCCACAAAGCTCTGAATCTGCTTTGTACCTTTGTATATAGAGCTCTACTAAAAAAAAAAAAAAAAGAACTAAAATGAGTACTTTTTATTGTAGGTGTTTCCATGTATTTCTTACGTCTTCTATTGCCTGTAGTAAGTAGTATCTTATTATCACTCAACAGTTACAGTGAGTATATATCTCTGGTCTATGTGAATAACACCTCTTTCTCTCATTTTGTGGAGTATGGACGGTACTTCCTACACCCAAACTGTTACAAAATCTTCGGTTAAGCCAACCAAAGGAGAAAAGAGGCAGCCTAAGAACTGATTCTTAATTTTTATTGAAATGTCTTTAAATATTGAAAGGATGCTGGCACTAATTTATTCCTAAAAATGAGTCTTACAAATAAGCATACGTGTACTAAAAAGAATGTGTTCAAACTACCTTCCAAGCGCACATAATTTCACTACTTTGCTTCCCCTGACACTGTTGTTACGCTGTCCAATCAGAGAAACATGAAGCCCTCAGTGCCATCATAATTCAACCCGTGCCTCCATTTCCTAGTAAGTTTCCAAACTATTCTACTAAGGGGTTTCTTAAGAGACTAATTTACTCACGTTGGCCATTTTTACCGGAGAGGGCAGACGAAAAATAGTTTTCCTTTTGTAAAGTTATTCCTGGGAAAGGACGAAACAAAACAGACTAGTGACAGATTAAGGTCTAACAACAGCTGGCTCGGGTGATACCCCATTATCTCCTACTGTGTTCTTCCACCATCACAGGACCGAAGTTTAAATGCTCCCCATAACCCAAAGGGGCCAGAATTCGCTCCCAACCCCTACAGGACACAGATCCCAGCCGGGAGGAGGCCCTGCAGCTCTAAACCCTCTCGGTTTATGTACCCCGAAGACAACTGGAACTAGGGGGTGGGGTGCCTCCGGGGTCAGGATAGATTCCTGAGGGTCTGGGCAGGTATTTTAACAAAAACCAGGGCTGCCAGACAACAGCTTCAAGCAAAGGTTCGGGTGAAGCGTGAGGAAGCGAAAAGGAGCATAAAGACAGTGACAGGACGACTGAGGGCAGCCACAGGGGCCCTTGAGAATAGGGACAATACCGAGAGCTGTGGCTATAAGAAGCGCGAATTTGCAGGGTCTAACGCGGGCAGAACCTTCCGTACCAGTCACCGCCGTCGCTGCACCGCGCAGCCTCCAGCAGTACAGACCCTGACTCTTCCAGCCGTCAAAATGGCGGCGATGGTGGCAGCGGGGGTAGCGTTTACTTAGGCAGTGATCAGGCTAACGGAGTTGCTTCCGAGCACATCGATGCGAAGGAGCGTCGAGTCGATGACACGCATGCGTGCAATAGATCTTCCCAGAATGGACCTTTCACTAGGTTGTCCCGAGCCAAGTTGTGTGTGACGAAAATAGGTGAGGTGACTGGCGGGAGGGGACGCCTGGAGGTCCACCTGAGCTGCATTAAGGTCATTCATTCACTGATTCATTAACCCATTAGATTCTTTCCGCCCCAAGACTTTCCACTCCCAGGAGATAGTCGTCTGTTCCTTGTATCATCGTTATTTTTCATGAATTACTGCTTTTGAATATAGGGCATTTAACATTTTTCTGTTTACCAGGCCTTTAATAGGCTTAATAAGTATATATGAAAAGACTTATCTATAAAAAGTATATAATTTTCATTTATCAATTGTTTTACATATTAGTTGAAACACTTTTCTAATACTGAAAAATTATTTTAGGCAATCTCTTCAGGGAGTTACAGAAGTCCTAGGAGAAGGGACCATAGACCTTAGAGTTAGAATACATTATTTTTTCATGCCTCAATTTCTCTTTTGACTTGGCTTACTTGTCTAGCTCATATAAGATTTCTGGTTGAATGATAACTAAACTTTTTTGAGACTAGCAACCAGATATCATTTTTGATAGAAATTCTTCTGGCAGGTATAGATGGGAGATAAACAATGATTAATGATCTGACAGGAGGCTATCAGGAATAACTTCATAGCAAAAGTGATACTTTATGTCTTGAAAGGTGAGTAGGTGTTAGCATGAATATCAAAAAAAGATATAGAGGGGTGGGAACATTTCAGGCAAAGGAAGCAGTGTGCATAAAGGAACCAAATAAGGGATGGGGGTGGGGGGAAGTAACGATAATAAAGGAAAAATCAAAACCAGGCAAACAAAGATCAGAGACATTCTGTAGGGGAGGAGGAGGGTGAAGGATCAGGATGGGTCAGAAGAGCACAAGGGACTATGGTGGTGTTGCATGGGTGAATTGGAGTTAGGAATTTCATGGGGAAAACATACGTTGTACAAATATGAAGGATGATGTAATAAATATTTATTAAAAAAAGAAAAAAAAGACTGTTCCTGTTTCTTGATGTAGGCTCATGTTTCTGTAAACTTCCCTCTTAGTACTTTCTTGCTGTACTCCATAGTTTCTGATAGCTTGTGTCTTAATTTTCATTTGTTTTCAGGTGTTTTTTAATTTCTCCTTTGATTTCCTCATTAACCCAATGGTTATTCAATTGCATATTGTTTCATTTTCACATATTTGAAATTTTTCTCACTTTCTTTTTGTTTTTGATATTTGGTTTGATACCATTGTGATCACAAAGATACTTGATAAGATGTCTGTCTTCATGAATTTGTTGGTACTTTTTTTTTTTTTTTGTGACCCAACTTGTGGTCTATTTTTGAGAATGTCCTTTGTCTACTTAAGGTGAATTTGTACTCAACTTTTTGGGGGTGCAATGCCTTTTAAATGTCTATTAAGCCCAGATGGTCTAATTCCTAGTTTAAGACTGTATTTAAGATTGTTGTTCATTTTTGCTTCTTGTTTAGTCTCTTCTCCATATTTTATATTACTGGTGTCTTATTGCTTCTAAGTGAGGTTTATTTTCATTTTATAGAAATTCCTTTATTATTTCTTGCAAGGCTAATTTAAAAGAAATTAATTCTTTTAACTGTTGTTTGTTTTTAAAGTTGTTTATTACTCCTCCAATTCTTGGTGTTAGACTAGCTGCATAGAAGATTCTTGGCTAGAGGTCTTTTTCTTTCAACACTTTGAATATATCATGCCATTCCCTTTTGGTCTATAATGTTTCTACTGATAGTCTTATGAAAGTTTTCCCTTAGATCTGACTCTTTGCTTTCCTCTGTCTGCTTTAAGGATTCTTTTTATTTTTAATATTTGCTATTTTAAATATAATGTCTGGTTGTGTGTACATGTGTGGGGGGGTTATTTTGTTTGGAACGTTTTGTGCTTCTTGTATATGGATGTCTGCATCTTCCCACAGTTTGAAAAAAATTCTTACTATTTATCCAAATAGGATTTCTGCCCCTTCCTCTCTCTTTTACCATTCTGGAACTCCTGTGATGTGAATATTGTTGTTCTTGATGCTGTCCTGCAAGTCTCTTTTATTATTATCATTTTAAAAATTGTTTTTTGTTTTACCGGCCTTTTTGAATACATTAAATTATCTTCCATCCTGATAATTTGTTCCTCCTCTTCATTAAGGTTATTGCTAAGTTCCTCTATTTTTCCTTTTTTTTTAGTTCAAACATTTCATTTTTTATCTCTATGAATTGTTTGGAGCTTAATTATTTTTCTCTGATCTTTTTTTGTAGTTCTAATTTTGTACCTTCATTGTGGTCTGAACTTTAGTAAGCATTTTAAATATTGTTGCTCTGGAATATTCTTCTGGTAGTTTTCTTTTATTAGTCCCTCCCCTCCACCCCCTCTCCACCCAGGATTTTGTCTTGATCTGTTAATTATGGTGATATCATATGCTTCCTTATTCTGCTTGGTGCTCTGTGTATTTTCAATGGATTAGGCTAGACAGCATTCTTTCCTAGTCCTATTGGCTTGAATGCTCTGTTGTTTTACTGGTTGAAGTCTCATGATCAATCAAGGTGACTTTAACTCAAGAGCCAATATGGGCTGGTGGTCCAAGAACCCTGTCTATAAGGGTGGAGACTGGAGATGCATGGTGGTGAGGCAGTTAATACAATAGAATGCCAAGGACTCCAGCCTCCCTTGGTGCTGCAGCTGCTTAACTACGGTTCACAAACAACTTTCAGTCAAGGAAGACTCCCCTAGTGGAATTCTCCCAGAAACCTTAAACTGCAAATGACTCTTTAGCTAAAACTTATTTTTGATCTTGGCATGTTTTATGGGAAGGACATTCCCCTGATGCTCAGGCATTAGCAGAGTGGCAGAGGATTATTGGAGCAATCCAGAGGCAAGCATTGTGGTAGGGTGATATCTGTGTAGAAATTAGGCTGTACAGAGGCCTTCCGCCTATATGCAGGTGCTGAGTGGGTGCTTCTCATTGCCATATAGTTAGCAGGAAGCCAACTTGAGTGCAGGGCTGAATTTAAATTTATGTCTGTTAGGTTCAAAAATAGTGTTCTCTTTCCCATAGGTATTGTCTCCCAGGGGGTTTTGCGAGAAATAAAATGAGTTCGGTTTGGGATATCTTGGTTTTAAGATGCCTGAGAGGTGTTCACGTGGAGTGTAACACTAAGTCACTTAGTGGTAGCCCTATTTTTCAGGAAAGTGATTTATGTGGGAGACAGAGATTTGTGGGTCACAAACATACAGGTAATAGTTAAAGTTAGAAGAACCGTTAGTGTGAAGTTATATAGTGGGCTTTAGGGGGAAGAAGTTCTTTAAAATTCCTAAAGATGTATGCAGTTTTTTTGTGGGGCGGCGGAGTTGTTTAGCACATTCAGATTCTTAAAGGAGTTTATGACTGAAAAGATCAAGAATGATTAATGTAGTGTAAAAGGAAAAAGGGAAAAAATCAGAATACTAGTAAACACTAACTAAAGGGGCAATAGAAGAAGAAAAACTGGTAATGGAGACTGAGAAGTTTCCCAGCGAGAAGGAAATCAGGAGAGAATGCATATGCTAGACAGGAAGATAATTAAATAATATTTCTAGGCTACAAAAAGTTTTCATTGAAGACCAAAACTGGTCCATTATATTTGATAAATACGGCAGTGGTAACTTTGGAAGAACTGTGCTGGGGGGAGGGAGGGTATGGGAGAGAGGTGGAGATGATGGTGGAATTTTGATTGCTATACATAAGCAAAGGATAAACATATCTTCTTGAAAACAAACTATCTCCTTTTCATCGTATTTCTAGGACTTCACTGCATTTCTGCCACAGAGAGGTGGTAATATTTGTTGAAAGTTGGACAGATGAATAAGTAGTAACTAATAATATCACATTGCCATTAGAAACAGCTGCTTTTTGTTGTTCCAGACCCAACTTCCAAACATCTATTTATCTAACGTTCTGTTGGAGGAGGAGGAATGTCTACATTTCATAAAGAAATTGAGACTGAGAGAGTCTAAGTAAACTGACTGATGCCACTTTCATATTCAAGTTGGGATCTGTCTGACTTCAAAATTTCTGTTCCTTCCACAGCAGCAAAACTAAGGAGAAGAAGAGAGGTGAGTAACTCAATAGTAGAAGTCTGACTTCTATTATTGGAATAAACTGTTATTCTAATTTTTCCTTACCTATTTGCCTTCTTCCTGTTACTCTTTTGGGTTGTTGTTATTCTTTTCAGACACAAAGTAGGTCCTTCAAAGGACTATAATGATTGATCACAAGTTCAGATTATAAGGTTATTCAGAGGTTTATATGTAATTCTGTGTTTTCTTTCTCATCTCACTTTTTGATAAACATACAACTTCCTTTTTATTCTAGGAAACAGTAATTCACAGCAACAAAGGATGCATACTTAAGCAAACTAAGGAATATATAGTTATCACTAAGTGCTCAGTGTGGAAATACTCTTAGCTCTTTCTGTAAAGATAATAGCATCATAAAACCAAAAGAGACAAGAGAGAATATTTTCTGCTCAACCAAGCATATCTAAAGCACGTTAGAAGTTTAGAGACCATATTCTGTGTTATTTTAAGAAAAGTAGCTTGGAGCTATTATCTGGTTGCAAGAAATAACATGTAAAAGAAACATAATAATAGAAATAATAAAGAGTGTGGATAAAAGAATAAGCATGTGAACACTTGGTTTTTATTCTTTGATTTGGTCATAGAATTCAACTAAGTTGCCAGCATCAGTGCCACAATAGTTCTTTAGATGTCTGGTATATTAAAATAGGCATATGTTCTGGTCATTTCTAGAAAACCCAGGATTTTCCTGGAAGCCCCTTATATGGTCTAGTTATTTATTGCTGATAGAGGCATGTGACTGTTACAAAAATGTTATAAAGTTTATATTATATGTCTGTAGGGAATAATGGAAGAGAAACCCTAGTTTAATGTTTTGGTTTTAGTTTGAATGTGATGCATACAGCTTATCACTGGGATTTGATTATTATATTATTTACAGTGATTACCTATCTGCTCTTTTTTGTATCTCTATCCCTATTATTATAATGGAGGCAATATTGTGCACCTCATAGGTATTTTAATATTCTATGAGTAGTATTCCATTATATGTGAAATATAGAGAAATATAAGAAAGAATCAGTGAAAACCAAACCAATAATAAACTTTCAACATCTGTCTGCAGAACTCGATCACTAGGTGAAGAGGGTGGTGAAAATGATGGAGTGAGGGGGTCCCATGGAATGCAGGAGAGGGTTTTTGGGGTACCTATGGTGGGCATGGTCTGAAAATATACATGTGCAGATGTTTAAACTTTTAACTCCCAAAGCACATACAATGATGTAAATAAACTTCACCTCAACAAACAATTTGAGAAATAAAGTAGAATTTGAATCCTTAAAAAAAGAAAAAAAAAAGATGCTGACCTACTTTGTTCTGAGCTATTTTCTCTTGAGAGAACAGTGACTATCCCTTGGGGCTGAAAACACATAGATGGAACAAAGAACAGAGTTATGGAGAAGATTTAAGCAAAATTTGTTTTAGCATTGAACAAAAGCATCCATAAAATCCATCACATTTTATAAACTTGGGATTCAGGCTGTGGTGATTTGGATACATAAAGAAGTGGAAATACTTAGAAATAAAAAGGGATGGTGGTGGTGGTTATAAAGCTACTTGAGTGCTTCTTAGAATTCAGAATCTCTGTCTCCTTCCCAAAATTACTGCCCCAGAATCTGTATTTTAACAAGATCCCAAGTGACTCAGGTACACTATAATTCTCTGGAATAAGAATAATAAGAAGGTAGAAAGGATGGTAGCAGTAGGATCTGCATAATATATGTTACCTCAAGATATATAGAATCAGAATCTCTGAGGAGCTTAGGAGTGTGCAATTGAAGAAACTCCTTAGAGAATTTTAGAATTAAAATTTGAAGACCACAGGTAGAAGAAACTGTGTTGGGGAGAAGTATAATGCATACTATGAATACCAGCTGTCACTGCTCTACAATTTAAAATGACTCTGATAGTTAACCAAAATATATTATAAGAATATTTTATCAGTTTGAAATGTAAAGATCTAAAGAAAACGTACTTTAGGTTATACATATTTGAACTATCCTGTGATTTTACTGAAGATTTCTGGGACATATAAATGGCTTACAAAGACTAGTAGTTAGAGATTTATAGGTTTGGGCTACATGTGAAAAAAGTGACACGAGAAGAATACTTTCTCATCCTACTTGGGGAAATAAAGTGGATATTCTGTGGACCCTGCAGTCAAAAAGTATGTAATAGAGTTCAGTGACTCTGTCTGAGAATATCTTTTCATTTTCCTGGTCTTATGTCAAGGTGTAAGTTTTATGCTGGATTTGCCAGATATTTTTCCTCTGTCCCTCAGTGATTAAGAAATTTTGTGTCATGTCCCCATGAACTTTTTCTTAATTTGCATACACTACACCATACTGAAAGACTTGTTCTATCTCTATGTGGATCACAGTGCCATTTCCTTAACATTTGTGAGCTTTGAAATGGTTATAAAAACAACCACATCACTGTTGTCATGCATGGGTTAAGGTAACGTAATTGTTGTGAAATGCTTTATAAGTTTGATAACATCAACTAAGTGCAAAATATAAAAATATTTTGAATGTAAATATAAGAATGAAATGTAATACAAAATAATAAAATATAAGAAAATGGGACCTTTTATATAATTAATCCTTGGGATTATTTTTATTTCTGTTATATTCTCCCTTTCTTCTTAATTACATTTTATAAATAAAATAATGCTATTAAAATGTACAGGCTATATATAGACTTCACACCTCAATAATAGGGGAGAGTAGGGAGAAGGAAAGGTGGGAGTGAGATGTCTGCTAAATGTTGAGAAAGAGTATTCCTGGGGAACAGTGTGCAGTTTTAGAGAATCTGAGGATGATCCACAAAGTGGGAGTTTAACTAAAGTAAAGTAAATCCATAATTGTACTTTCATTGATATGCCCTGAAACAGAATGAGAAATCACACAAGGAATCCCAGTGTGGCAAATGATCAAATCTACCAAGAAACTCTTGGAGGGTGACTGTAGGTAAATGTCACCTTTGAGTTCAGTTGATGTTAATATACACTAGGTGGCAATATAAAGCAATGTTACTATTTTAGTATTTATGGTGGATGTGCTAAATAAAGGGAGATAGGAGTTGTGGGATGAGGTTTTGTTTTCTGCTGTTAACACAGAGCCCTTCAACTTAAGATAGAATGTTCTTTCAGCTCTGATCTTATGAAACTTCAATAGGGGCAGAGCCATGTTAGATTTACCTCTAGGGATTTCCTTTCCCCCCTTCTTCCATTCTAGGACTGATTGCTTCACAGTTCTGCAACGTACTTAATTAGTCACATAAGGCATCCAAACTTGATACCTATATCTAAATTTAGATACAGAGATGGTTAAGATGTTTAATTGGCACTTGAGGCCATTAGAGGGAGCCAGGAGAGGAGAGTTACAGGGCACTGAGGTGATTTGAGCCACGCGTGAGGATAAGGATATATTCCTGGACTGTGTGTTCCTGTCACCAAGAACATTTGCTAATATGCTGACAAATTGCAATGGGAATATCCTCTGGACATGCTGAAGGGCCTGTCACTTGAGCAGGGCAGGACTTTACCAGCCCACCGGAGTGTGAGCAGTTTTAATACTTTGGTATACTATTCCTATTTTCTGTTTGGTTTGATGATGGTTGGTGGCATCAGTGATGCATGCTTGTTAGTTGCGTTAAGAACCTTGTCTTTAAAATGTAAGTAAAATCTTGGATCAGGTAAAGTTTTCCCTTTAATTTTATTATTTCTGTGTTCTAAGGAAATTCTGAGTCCAAATCAAATGATCATTGAAATCTTTTTCTTTATTATTTTGGGAATTCTCTGAGCTCTTGTATTTCTGTTTGTTATCCTACCTAAGTAAAGCAGAAATGATTTAGTTGGTTTTGGAGCATGAAATTTAGCAATCTTAGTCTCAACAACAATCTGGGGTTCAAGTTCATTTTCTTGCCCCTGTTTGTAACCCTCTTTCCTCTTTTATATGTTCAGGTTTATCTTCAACTCTTCTAAACATTACCTACCTCTCACTAGACAGACTATGCTCATTCGGATCTGAGTCTCATCTTGTTGTCACTAGTTGGCATAAGGGTCTCCCTCCTTACCTTGTATATATATAACTTTTTTTCAGTATTCAGCTCCAAAGCATTTCCTTCATGAAGTTGTTTCTAGGTAATTTGCACTAATTTCCTGAACTCAAGTAGTATTACTCAGGTTATAACCTAGTCTAAGTTGCTTTCTAAGTAGTTTATACATATGCTTGTATGCACAGATGCATATGTGTGTATGCGTGCACACACACACAATTAGCTAGATTTTAAGTTTCTTAAGGTTAAGTACTATACCCCAGTGATATTTAGTATAAGTTGTATATTATATACATTAAAAGATACCCATATTTTTTTTCATCTATGTTTGCAGAGCCTAGAACATAGCAAGTGTTCAATAAATGTTGAAACAGCTTAAGAATTGATTTAAACTACACTCTTGAAGTACTGGATTTCTGATAGTTTTAAATTATGACATTTGGGATGAAGAATTTGATTGTTATCAGCATGACTCTGTGAGAACTAGCTCAGGCCTTATTTCTTCCACGACAAATTCCCAAGGCCAACACAATCCTCATTTCTTTTTCTAAGTTAGATTTCCCTATTTAGGATTGTTATATCTTTTTGATGAATTAACCCCTTTATTATTATGAAATGCCCTTCGTTTTCATGGTAATACTCTGTCTTGAAGTGTACTTTGCCTAATATTGATACTGCCACCTAAATGTTCTCTTGATTAATGTTAGCATGATATCTATTTTTATTTCTTTACAAGCTACCGATATATTTAAAGAATATTTCTTTAGTCATTTTTCATTCAAAATGGAAATTTATGCCTTTTAATTAAAATGATTAGATTATTTTGTTTATATATGGTTGGATTAATCTGCTGTCTTGCTATTTGTTTTCTGTTTGCCTCACATATTTCTTTCTTTTTCCTGTTCCCTTTCCTTTTGACATCAACTTGCTATTATTAATAATTATACTTAATTTACATTGTTGAATTATACCTTATAGTTTTGCCATTTTATTAGCTTCTCTTTAGTTGACAATGTGTACCTTAAATTTACTATGGTCTGCCTTTATGTGTAGCATAATAACCTTATTACAGTCTACTTCTATTAATTTATCTTTTGTGCTATAGTTATATATTTAACTTCCACATAGGCTATAAATTCTAATCTATACTGTTATAATATTTGCTTTAAAGTCAATTATATTTTGAAGATAGTTTAAAAATGAAAAAATTGTTATTTACATTTTCCACATACTTATCATTTCTGATTTTCTTCAATCCTCCATGAAGATTTAACTCTATCTGTTGTAATTTAATTCTGCCTAAGAAACTTTCTTTGACTTTTTTGAGTGGTGTTTTGTTGGTGATGAATTCTTTTAGTTTTTCAAATCTAAAAGGCATATTTGGTCATCATTTTTAAAAGATATATTCCTTTGGTAAAGAGCTATATGTAGATGTTATTTTTTTCTTTTAATGCATTTCATTTGCATAGTTTCTGATGCCAAGTCTGCTGTCATCTTGCTCCTTATTGCTTTGTCTCTAATGTGTGACAATATGTCTTACTTTTCTAGATGATTTTAAGATTTTTTATCATAAAATTTTAGAAATCTTATTATTTTATAATTTGACATGTGATACCCTTGTGAGCATTCTGCTTAATGCTCACTGTGCTTCCCCACCCCTGTTCTGTCTGTTGTGAGCTATTCTTAGCTCTCTGTGAGACATAAAAGTTTTTCTGATTACATCTCTCATCTAATTCTTTTCACAGCTTTGAGCCATTTCCTCTCATGCATATATAGTTAAGTAGCCAAAGTCTCAGGCAGATCCCACCACTATAGTGGTATCATGCCCTTAAGTTTTACCTTATTTGGTTTACCTGAATTCTCATCTCTGCTTCTTTAACTCAGAGAGATTGCCTGACTCAAAACTGATTATTGCCTCTGACTGTTGCTTCAAAATGGCTTTCAGGAAGTAAGCTGGTGAATGCAGAGCTGCTATTGTCTGTTTTCATTCTCTCAGAGGTCACAGTTTTACAATACTGCTTTTCTAATGTCTTTAAGTCATTGTCTCCTGTATTTTCTCTGATTTTCTAGTTGATCATAACACAAGAGATGGTGGTGATGTAAATCCATACCTTCTCCTTGCCCTCCTCCTTTTTTTGTCTTGAAACAAAAGTGATTGTGGATATACAATGGAACTTGAAGGTGAGTTTCTTATTTACTGTCATATTGCTACTAAAGGCAAAGTGAACACCTCAGTATTTATAATAGTGGCTTATGGTAGTGGCTTAATGATAAGCTCAATGCATGTGTGAATAAGGAGGCTAATAAGTCCCAAGTAATGATAGTAAAAGAATCACAAAGATCCACTGAATTATAAACATCTTGCAACAATTGTGACACAATATCGTCAAATGTAGAGTCCTTTTCTTCTACAATCACAAAATCTTAAGAGTTTTAGGAAGTATTGCTTTCCTTATTTCAGATGGAGTAAATCCTGGTTCAAAGAGGTCATTACCTTTCTCTCTGGCAGACAATTGGCAGAAGAACCCAGTATGCCTTTGTAGTTTGTGGACTGGTATAGGGAGGGGAATGAAATCCGACTTTAATCTTATGACTCAGGGTAGATTGTATATTTAAGCTTTCTAATGGATAAACACTTTATTGTGTTCCAATTCATTTTGTTTAAAAGGCTCCTCCTACAATTTCCCTTTGGTATGTTACTTTATTGTTCATATAGATCCCCAAAGAGTTTCTGTAAAATTTAGTGTCTAAACTCCCTTAAAATGAGTACAGCATTTAATAAGCACAGAAATACCATTCAAGAAAGCTGTAAATGTACAGGTACATGAATATATATATATATATATATAGCCTCAAACTCGATAAAGGACTTTAATTTTAGTATTTTCATTTTATTAGTCTTTTAAGGTATCTTGAATTTGCAAATAAAATTACTCTCTATTATTGTGTACTTACAGATATTTTCCTAAGTGGTAATATGTAAATGCTTTGCTTCTTTGGAGTTTACTGTAGCTTTCTCATGCTCAATGGAATAATATATTGGAAGCATTTTTCTGTTTTGTGTCAGCTTTAACTGTCTACAAAAAATGGTTTAAATCCATTTGAGTGATATTGAACCATTTTTATAATATAATTAAAATTTCCATGAAATAGAAAAAACCCTCCAACTATCTCAAATTATAATGACTGTTAAGTAATTTTTCAAATATTCTGCAAAAAAAAAAAATCTCAGGATTAGTAGGAAAAAATTCTCATACTGATCTTTGCAAATTTAACCATCATTCATAATTAATTTCTCCTTGACATAAATTTATAAATATCAGTTATAATTAAACCTCTTCCTTAAATCAAAAGAACTGCTAAAATCAAATGATCAAATTACAGGTTTATTTTAAAAATGAATGAATAAGGAAAGCTGTTAAGCTTTTGTTCATCTTATAGAATGTCAGGAAAGCCATCAGTTTTCTTTTGATTAAGCTTACACTTTGTTTTCTCTCAAATTTATTAAGACTGCATTTGCTAGAAGAAATATTTGAAAACTATGGGTGCAATGAGAGATAACAGCTGAAGATTTCTAAATAATTTGATAATAGATGAACAGGAATGGCCCTTGAGCTTAGAATTTCAGTCTGTGAGTGTTGCATCTACATTCATACCACAAGCTGGTACTGATGCTTAGATGTTGGATTTGAGAACTGCATATAGGTAAAGGTGGAGATGCTAGTGTGTTTAATAAAAACATACAGAAATAGCAGTGAGATTTTTAGTAGTTTTTATACTGACTTGTTTTTTTTATTTTGATTGCTTGCCAGAAAACATGTTTAGATGATAATACCTTTTAATTATATTTAAAACTTATGTTTCTAATAGATTGTGTTAGAGAATAGTTCTGTGAAGAGAATGCCAAAAGCTGGATTGCAAAAAGTAGTTCAAAATTTTAACTTATACTTTCAAGTGCATTCTTCACTGTAGAACTATTTCTGAGGAAACTTTTATATGAAAAGAAGGTGAAACATTTCATTTTGCCTATTAATATATAAGCTCCCTTCAAATAAATCCATAGACAACAACTGTAAAATATTTTGTTTAGCAATTATTATATGCTCAAATTTTGCCGTACCTATAGGATTGCAGAGGAAGCACTAGAAGTCAATGAATGACATTTAAATGGAAAATATTTCTAGAACTGTCCTTGGTTTAACAATCTGGAGCATATCTACTTAATTCTTTTCAACTGCTTGCCTTGACCATACTAGTCCACTTCTGCTCTCACCTTCCTCCCAAGATGGCTATTTGATTAGGCCAGCAATGAAAGTTTATATTTTTATGATTATGTAATTGTTACAAGTGGATGAACTTAAGTAGTATACACTGATTATTTTTTTAATAAATTAGTTTATTTATATTTGACATCATTTGTATTCCACCGGGAGGTCCCACCACCATTTCACCCATGCACCATCACCTCAGTCCCTTGTGCTCTTTCCGCCCTCAGCCCCGTCTTTGCTCTCCATACCTTCCCTTCCCCCTCCCCCCACCAGGGTCCCTTTGGTTTATCTTTGACGTTTTGGTCTTATTGAGTTTTTTGTTTGCTTTTGGTGTAATTGCCCATTTCCTTGAGCTTATTCTTCCTTTTTTTTGTTGTTGTAGTTGTTGCTCTTTCACATTCCTCCTAATAGTGAAGACATCCGATATTTTTCTCTTGCCTTCTGACATGTTTTACTGAGTATAACTCCCTCTAGCTCCATCCATGTTTCTATAAATGGCCCTAGTTGTCATTTTTGATTGCTGAATAATATTCCATTGTGTATATGTACCGCATCTTCTTATCCAGTCATCTATTTTTGGGCATTTGTGTTGTTTCCAAGTCTTACCAATTACAAATAGTACTGCAATAAACATAGGAGTACAGGTGCTCTTTTGGATCAGTGTTTTTGTGTCCTTTGGGTAGATGCCTAGGAGAGGAAATGGCTGGATCATAAGGTAGTTCCATCTCTAGTAGACTGAGGAACCTCCATACAGCCTTCCATAGTGGTTGGATTAACTTGCATTCCCACCAGGGTACCTTTTTCTCCACATCCTTGACATCATTTGTTGTTGTTGGTTTTCTTTATATGTGGCATTCTTCCCGGTGTAAGGTGGTACCTCGTTGTGGTCTTAATTTGCATTTTTCTGATTATGAGGGATGTTGAACTTTTTCTCATGTGCCTGTCAGCCATGTGTATGTCCTCTTTGAAGAAGTGTCTTTTAAGTTCTTCTGCCCATTTTTTGATTGGGTTTTTTACTTTGTTTTTCTTGAGTCTTATGAGTTCTTTGTATATCTTTGTGATCAGACCCTTATCCTTTGTATGGAGTGCAAAGATTTTTTTCCCATTCAGTGGGGTTTCTCTTTGTTTTATTTAATGCTTCCTTTGTTGTACAGAAGCTTTTTATCTTGATGTAGTCCCATTTGTTTCTCTTCTCTCTCATTTTTATTGCTTTGGGGAATGCCACGTCGAAAGCACTATTGAGATGTATGTCTTGCAGCGTTTTACCTATGTTTTCTTCTATATATTTTATAGTTTCGGGTCTTACAAATGTTAGGTCTTTTATCCATTTTGAGTTGATTTTTGTACATGGTTTGAGATAGTGGTCCAGTTTCATTTTTTTGCAAATGGTGGACCAGTTTTGCCAGCACCATTATTGAATAAGCTGTCTTTGTCCCGCTGCAAATTCTTTGCTCCATGTCAAAGATCAGTTGCCCATAGTTGTGTGTTTTTACTTCTGTGCTTTATATACGGTTCCATTGGTCTGTGTGCCTGTCCTTGTTCCAGTACCATGATGTTTTAATAACTGTTGCTTTGTAGTAGAGTTTGAAGTCTGGGATCATGATACCTCCATTCTCCTTTTTTGTCAATAGAGCTTTGGCTAATCGAGGTTTTTTGTGTCTCCACATGAATTTCATCAATATTTGGTCTATTTCCTTAAAGAATTTCGTTGGAATTTTTATTGGTATTGTGTTGAATCTGTAAATTGCTTTTGGCAGGATGGCCATTTTGATAATGTTGATTCTTCCTATTCATGAACAGTGGATACCTTTCCATTTCTTTATGTCCTCTTCTATTTCTTTTAACAGTGTTTTATAATTTTCTCTATATAGGTCTTTTGTTTCTTTTGTTAGGTTGATTCCTAGATATTTGATGTTTTTGGCCTCAATTGTAAAAGGTATATTTTTCTTGATTTCTCCTTCTTCAGATTGGTTGTTTGTGTAAAGGAAGGCTACTGACTTTTGTGCATTTATTTTGTATCCTGCTACTTTATTAAACTGGTTGATTATTTTAATTAGCTCTTCTGTAGAGCTTTTAGGATTTTCTAAGTATGTTATCATATCGTCTACAAATAATGATAGTTTTACTTCCTCTTTCTCTATTTGTATTCCCTGTATGTCCTTTTCCTGTCTTATTGCTCTGGCTAAGACTTCCAGTACTATGTTGAATAGCAGTGGGGAAAGTGGGCATCCTTGTCTTGTTCCTGATCTTAAGGGGAATGCTTTCTGTTTTTCACCATTGAGGATGATATTGCCTGTGGGTTTGCTGTATATAGCTTTTACTATGTTGAGGGTTTCGAGTCCTTCATCATGAATGGGTGTTGGACTTTGTCAAATGCCTTTTCTGCATCAATTGATATGATCATATGATTTTTGTTCTTCTTTTTGTTGATATTGTGGATTATGTTGATTTATTTCCATATATTCCTATATTTCCATATTGAAACCATCCTTGGGCTTCTGGGATAAATCCCACTTGATCGTGTTGTATTATCCTTTTAATGCATTGTTCGATTCTGTTGGAAAGACTTTTGTTGAGGATTTTTGTGTTCGTGTTCATTAGGGAGATTGGTCTGTAGTTCTCTTTTTTTGTGTGCTGTCTTTGTTTGGTTTTGGTATTAGTGTAATTGGCTTCATAGAACGTCTTTGGCAGTGTTCCTTCTTTCCTAATTTTTTGAAAGAGTTTGTATAAGATAGGTATTAGCTCATTTCTGAGTAATTGGTAGAATTCATTTGTGAAGCAGTCTGGTCCTGGGCTTTTGTTTTTAGGGAATGTTTTGATCACTGCTTCAATTTCACTACTTGTGATTGGTCTGTTTACATGTTCTATTTCTTCTTTGTTTAACTTTGGATGGTCATATCATTCTAAGAACTGGTCCATTTCTTCTAAATTGTTAAGCTTGTTTGCATATAGCTGTTCATAGTATTATCTGATTATTCTTTTAATCTCTTTTGCATCTGTTAATTTCTCCTCTTTCCTTTGTGATCCTATTTATTTGTGTTTTCTCTCGTTTATTCTTTGTTAGTCTGACTAGAGGTTTATCTATTTTGTTTATTTTTTCAATGAACCAACTTTTGGTTTCATTGATCTTTCGGATTTTCTTTTTTTATTTCTATTTCATTTATTTCTGCTTTAGTTTTTATAATTTCTTCTTCTGGTTTTTGGATCCTTTTGCTGCTCTTTCTCTAGGTCACTGAGATGCGAGATTAGATTGTTTGAGTTTTTTCTTGTTTGTTGATGTGAGCCTAGATTGCTATGAACGTCCCTCTTAGAACTGCTTTTGCTGTGTCCCATACATTTTGGAGGTGTCTTCACTGTCATTCAGTTCAAAGTAGTTTTTAATTTCCTCTGTGATCTCCTCTATAATCCATTGTTTTTCCAGTAGTGTGGATTTCAATCTCCATGATGTGGGTGGGTTTCTTGTTTTCTTTTCATGATTTACTTATAATTTGATACCTTTGTGATCAGTGAATATAGTTGGGATGATTCTGATCTTGCTGTATCTGTTTATGTTGGTCTTGTGGCCCAGTATGTGATTGATTCTGGAGTATGACCCATGTTCACTTGATCAAAATGTGTACTCTGACTTTTTTGGGTGAAGAGTTCTAAAGATGTCTGTTAGATTCATGGTTTCTAAGTCTTTATTGAGGGCTCTGGTCTCTTTGTTTATTTTTTGTCTTGCTGATTTGTCCATTGGTGAGAGTGTGGTGTTGAAGTCTCCTACTATGTAAGTGTTTTCTTTCAGGACTGATAGTAATTGTCTTATATATTTTGGTGCTCCTTCGTTTGGACCATATATGTTGATAAGTGTTGTGTCTTCCTGATGTATTGTGCCCTTGACCATTATATAGTGTCCATCTTTGTCTTTTTTAACCTTTTATATTTTGAAGTCTATCTTGTCTGATATTAGTATGGCTGTTGCTGCTTTCTTTTTTAGTCCTTTAGCTTGTAGGACTGTTTTCCAACCTTTTACTTTCAGTCTATGCCTATCTTTTGTGTTTAAATGTGTTTCCTGAAGACAGCAGAAGGTTGGATTGTGTTTTTTAATCCAACCTGCTACTCTGTGTCTTTTTATTGCTGAGTTTAGTCTATTTACATTTAGATTTAAAATTGGTATGCTGGCATCTGTGTTTGCCATTTTGACTTTTTTTTTGTTTGTTTTTTTCCTGCCTTATTCTGTTCCTCTTTTTCATTTTCCTGGTGGTTTTGGCTTTAGTACTTATTGCAGAATTTTTTGGAGAGGAGGTTTGGTAGTGCTGAATTTCTGAAGTTTCTGTTTTTCTGAAAAAAAAAAAAAAATCCATATTTTTTCTTCGTATAGAAACGATAACTTTGCAGGATAAAGAATTCGTGGTTGGTATTTGTTGTGTTGCAGTTTTTTGAATATATCCTTCCATTTTCTTCTGGACCGTAGTGTGTCTTTAGAGAGGTCTGAAGTTAGCCTGATAGGTTTTCCTTTGTATGTTATCTGTTTCTTTGTTCTTCAAAGAATAATGAAGAACAAAGAAACAGCTTTTTTTTTCCCTTGTCTTGTATTCTTGGTAGTTTTACTATTATGTGTCTAGCTATATTTCTAGTTCTATCATAGAAGTTTGGGGTATGTCTTGCTTCTTGTATTTCATTTCATCTCTTAAGCTTGAGAAAATTTCCCTTATTATCTCCTTAAATATGTTTTCACTTCCTTTATCATTTTCAACCTCTGGTACTCCTATAACTCTTATATTACGTTTCTTGATAGTGTCTGAAAGTTCTCGGAGTGTGTCCACTCTTTTTTTTCTTCTGGATTTCTCTGTCCTTTTGTGTCTTGGTACTTTTTGTTTCTGTATCTTCAAGAGAACTAATTTGCTCTTCCATTTCCTCTATTCTGTTTCCCCTGTTTTTCCTATATTCCTGTATGTCTTCCATTGTCTTCCTTAATGCCTCAGTTTCCTTCTTCAAAGAACTAATTTGCTTTTTCATTTCATCCATTCTGTTTTCCCTACTCTTCCAATCTTCCTGCATGTCTTCCACTTTTTTCCTTAATGTCTCATTCTCCTTCTTCAGATCATTAATAGTTTTTAGCAAATCATTTATTATTTTCATCATGATGGTTCTACATTCTCTTTCAGATAGGCTGAATATTTTTTCCATGTTGTTGTTGTTGGGTTCTTGTGTTTGGTTTTCCTTTTGTGGTTTAGTTTCCCCTGTGGGCTTGCTTGGTTAGTTATAGTTTTTCTTCTCCCTGATGTCTGTTTTCTGATTATTTGTATTTGTTGAGACAGTGTGTTTCTTGTATTGGCAGGTATATCTTTGGGTGTTCCTTTCAGAGTATCAGGAACTGGTGGTCAACTAACAGACAAAAACAAACACCACAAAACAGACAAAAAGAAAATCAAAATAGGCAAAGGACAGAGAGAAAACAGAAAAGAGAGAGAAAGGAGGAGCGGGAATAATATAGAAAAAAAATATGTAATTTAAAAAAATTCCCCCTACAGTCACAATATGGGAGGTGGAGGGCAAGGCATGGTGTTGACTGTACTATAGAGGCAGATATGGGAGTTTTTCGGGTGCTTTGTTGTAACTGGGTAGGTGATGGGGCTCTTTAGGACTCTTTTCACCTGAGGACTTGGAGTACCAGGAGACCCTCTATAGGGACTGGCTTTATGAGGTTCCCTTTAGTGCCTTTCCAAAGTGGGAAATGAGTAACCGAGAGGAACAAGGATAAGAAACCAAAGGAAAACAATAACAACCAAAAACAAAAACAAAGAGGAAAAAAGTGGGGGTTGGGCAAGGAACTCAGGAGTCCCACCCAACTTTGGGTAGCGGGAGAGGGAGGTAGTTGTGGAGTGGCTGGCCCCACTGCTGCGTCTGTCTTGGACTATGTTCACCTGAGCTCTTCTGGATGTTTCAGTTTTCAAGAAGGTTTCTCTGGATTTTCTTGGTATGGGAGGAGGTTTAACTCAGTGTCAGATTACCAACTCTTTTCCAGCCCTATTGTGGGGGTGTGGTCACCTGAGGTGTCCCAGTTGCTGTCCTTTGTGGCTGCACCAGGAGGTTTTACTTTCCCCTTCCAGCGTAATGGCAGAATCCCTCAACTACCTCCACTTAGAGGGTATGCAGAAGTGTTCAGTGGTGCCCCAAATTGGGCCAGCCCCCAGTGGCCTCCTGCCAGCTGCTGCAGTTTCCAGCCTTCCCAAACCCTGTGTCTCCCAGTCGATGTGTACAGGGTCGGGGTCATGAAGTGGCTCCCAGTGGTGTGGTGGTTTAGAATGGTGTCTGGGACTCATTCGAGCCCCAGCCTCAGTGGGTCTTCTCTCCACTTGCCCTGTGCCTATCTCCGTTCAACACTAAGCAGGCAGCTGTTTCTCTGGTCACCAAACAGCATCTCGGCTGGGGCTCAGGCTTCCCTCCCCTGCTGCTGGATGGATGCAGGCTGATTCCTCCTACTGAGGTGGGAGGCAGGAGGCGGGAGGGTGATGGCTCTGGGTGCTGCAGTGGGCAGGTGCAAGTGGGGGCTCCAGGAGCCTAGGCAGGCGGGCACAGGCTGCAGATCCAAGACCTGAGGCAGGGCAGAAGCTCCCGGCTCTGTGGTGGGGGGGTGGGGGTGGGACTGTGACTCCCAGCACCGCTGCAGCCTCAGGCAGACTGGGGTGGTGACTTCCCAGTGCTGAGCTTGCACCTCCTCAAGTCAGCTCCATTGAGCGTGGAGGTGCCCAATTGCGTTTCAGCCCTGTTTCCCCATGGCACCTATATCTCCGCCAGCTTGTGGCTGGTTTAGTCTCTTTCCCTGCGTCTGTTCAGGAATAGCTTCCCCGGTTCACGTCTCTCTGTTTATCCCCCACCTTCTCCAATTGTGCGAACTCCCTCAGCCTAAAATGTTTCCCTGATCTTCCCCTTGAATCCCTAAAGTTTGAGATTTACCAAGCCTAGAGCGCTTCCTTGGATGTCTGTATCTGTGCAACTCTACCCATATTCAGGTCTAGGCTTTTTATATTTGTTTTGATCCCTCTTTAGTGTGTGGTCTCTGGGTTCTTGTAGTTCCTGGTGTGCTGGGTTTGTAGGTGGGGGGAGTGGGGAGGGGATGGGGCAGGAGGGTAATAACGCTTTTCTCTGTTTTTTCACCTGTTCAATGCATCTCTCCTTTCTGGGTAGGTTGCCAATATAGTCCAGTTAATCCCTGGTGTTCCACTTCTTTCAGGGACCTGCTGTATTCTCTCCCTTTTTCCTATATCTTCTGGGAGCTTTCTAATCTATTGTCTTCGCCGCCATCTTTTTCCAACTTAGTATACACTGATTGTTTTTCCTGAATATTTTGTTCTCCTTGAAGTCGTTATTTTATGATTGTTTTTATTCTTTTAGTTTTCTCTGACTTTATCACTATCCATGACCAGTTGTGGGAATATCATCTCAAAACCTTCAGGAACATTAAGTTTCTATTAGATTCATCTTTAAGATATATATCCTGTTATCTTTCACCTGTTCCAATTGTAGACCAGTTTAGTTCTATGACCCTACTGTCATCCTGAGATTTTTACTTAAGGGACTTTCTCTTTTCTCTATTAGATCCCTGTTTCCTGAATTCTGTATTTTCTTGCCACTTAGTTTATTGTCTTGTACTGGAGGAAAACATTCTTCAGTAGCTTATTAGAAAATAAAAATTTCTACCTCTGGAAATGTCCTTATCCTAATTCTTTCACGTCATTGTGAATTATAGGTTGCAGATATTTTCCCCTCAAAAATTTTAAAACATACATCCATTGTCCTCTGATTGCAGTGTTAGAATTAAAAATAGATTTCTATAATTGTGATTCTGAAATTTTGTATGAAATTCCTTACTGTTTTTCCCAACTTTACACTCCTATTATAGTGTTTGTACCCTCCCTTCCACTCTTCAATGCCTCCCTTGTTCTAAAATTTCATAGTGATGGAGTTTGGTGTGGGGCCTAATTTCATTCATCATACTTACCACTCACTTGGGTCCTTTCAGTCTGTAAAATCCTGTATTCAACTCTGAAAAATTTTTGAATTCTCCTTTTGATTATTTTTACTTTTTCACTTTCCTTTTGTCCTTACTGAATGTTTATTGTTCAAATATTTTATAGAGTATCTCAGTAATTTAAGGGAGTCACAGACCAAGAACAATCTTGCTTTCCCAGGGACCTATTGGAAGGCACATTTCCTGGTATCCCTGAAGGGATCCCCATTGACTTCAGTCAGACTGAAAATATTGAATCAGCCTTGTAATCTTATCCTATCCTGACTCTCCCATGGTCCTAAGCTAGTCCTACAATCTCAAAAACCCAGGAGGAAGCATGCTGGTCCATGTCCCTGAAGGCATACCTGCAGACTTCAATTTTAGCTACTGACACGGAAGCAGTCCTGTGATAGCATATTCCCTTGAGGTCTTAAGGTGCTGTGTATTGTGTTCTTTTGCCTGTTCTGCTGCTTCACATTTCCCTATTTTTTTTAAAAGAAGTACTCGTAGTAGTAATTTAAAGAATTGTACTACTCCTATTCCTGCACGTGGTGCTGTGGTTTTATGTGATTTTAGTTTTTTGGCTTTTGTTGGTTTCTGTAAGTCTGGAGACCTGATTTTGCAGCTGGTATATCAGAGGTGGGGGAGGGACCTGGTAGGATTCAGCCACTGGTGTGGATTTTCTGGTGGGGGGTGGTGACAGTTATTTAAAGAATACATACAAATGCACAACATGAAAAAACGATCATCATCACATTATCAGGGACACACAAATCAAAAGCACAGGTGAGATAGCACCTCACTCCTGTGAAAATGTTCCATGTCAAAAACCAAAAACAAGTGTTGGTGAGGATATAAAGAAAAAGTAACCTTCATACATTCTTAGTGGGAAAGTATATTAGTTCAGCCTCTATGAAAAGAATATGGAGATTTCTCAAAATATTAATGATAGATATACCATATGATCTGACAATTCCATTCTTAGGTAGCTACTGAGAGAATTCAAAAACAGTAATTTAAAGGCATATTTGCACCCTTAATTTCATTTTGGTACTATTTACAAGAGTCAAAGTATGGCAACAGCCATAGAACCCTATTGTCTACATACAGATGAATAGATTGGGAAGAAGTGGTATATTGACACTGTGGAATACTACTCAGCCCTGAACAAGTATGAAATCTTACTATTGTTGATAGTATGGATAGAAGTGGAGGAGATGATGCCAAACAAAATAAGTCCAGTAGGAGAAAGTCAAATACTGGATGATTTTACTCATATTGGGAATATAGAAAATTCAGGAAGAGATAAATGGAACAGACAAAACTAATAAATCAAAACAAACCCTAGCAATATGATTGTAGAATTGAGGCTACCATATGGGAATAATAAAAGTGGGATGCTAAAGGGGTAGGAACCCAGTGGACTATGATGGAAGATTACTGGTGCTTTGTTAATGGATGTGGTGTGGTAACATACAACTGAAAAGGTGTGAACCTATACGTCTAAGTTATATAGTGTTGTAAACCAGCATTACTTCAATAAGAAAACTACATACACACACAAAAAGAAAACAATTTGCCAACAGGGTGGAGGTAAGCAGAAAGGATTGTTTTTGAGCCTAGCAACTTGTGAACATTTGATCTGGGGCTCCTGTCTCACAAGTCACTGGAGGAAACATTGAGTAGAACTGGTTTTCCCAAATTACTTTTTTTCTTTTTTAATTTTTATTCCTAGTAGAACATTTGACAGAGGAACAATAGGAAAAAGAAGGCAAAGAACTTAGCACCTGGTTGCTACTTAATTGGACTCAGGCTGATGTTCAAATTCTAAGTGGAGAAAAGAGTTTACTTTTCCAGATTATTCTGTATGTCAGAGTCCAACTCAAAAAATAAATCATTCAGGATTTTGTCAGTAGATGAAGTGTAATCCAGAGAACACAGATGATACAGAGGGAACATGTAGAACCACAGATGGCAATATCTTGTAGGAACTAGAATCTTGGAAGGAGGAGTTACCTGACAAGAGCTGCTTAGGGAGACATAACTGGCAACAGAGAAAGAAAGGGAAGAGTCACCTATTTCCTTCCTTCCTTCTGTTTATCTCCAGTGGATAGTGTCTTCCATATCCTGACACAAAAGGGCAAAGAGCCTAAAAGAATCATTCCCTGAGAATAGAGCAGGGAAGACAGGGCAGCAAAAAGCACAATTGAGCAGGAAACTGGAACTTTTAAAACTTTATAATGTTGACATTATGTGAAATAATTTATCTCCCTCATCCCTTCCATATGTTCTGTAACACACACTCGCATTTTCAGTGCACTTGTGAATGTGTATTTGTGTTTGTGTATCTTAGGTTTTTGTTGGATTCATGAGAAAAGTACAAGGTGGATCATTTTAAGATTGTATGTGAAATGACAGCAACACTCCTGCTGTCATTGGCACTTGATGTTTTTAAAATTCCCAAACATCTGGTCTTTTCCATCATTCCAGGCATGAAGCTAGTCCAGTTGATTGCTTAGTGTTATGTACAGAGAACAGTTGGCTGGTTAAGTGGAGTTTTGATTATGACTGAATTGCCTGGATGTTTGGTGTCATGGAGACTGATGCTATGACTGGCTGAAGATGGAATAGAGCCAGTTACAGGAAAAAACAATAAAACATATGTGAATTAGAACTTTTGTGTGGAATTTCATTGGACAAGATAATTATTTGTTTCTAAGACTGACTCTCAGAAACACAGACCTGATTTAGTTTGTCTCTGATATCCTTTCATTTCCATTTAGTTCCTGGCACCTAGGTGTCCATTGATATGTACCTCATATCTGCAGGCTATCAATTGCTGTCTCTCCTATGGACTTTTCTCCCTGGACCTCCTCTGGCTTCTTAATTTTGTTAGTCTTTATGTCTCTCTCCATTGTTGCCTCTTACATCAAATCTCATTTCTCCTGTCATTCAGAGATCTGTTTTCTGTTGAGGGGTCAACTCATCTCAGAGTCTGGAGGACATTATGCTAAGTGAAATAAGCCAGATACAGAAAGTCAAATACTATATAATTTCACTATCATGTGGAATCTGAAAAATAGGAAAACTCACAGAAAAGGAGAGTAGACTGGTGTTTTCCAGGGGCTGGAGTGTGGGGGATACAGAGATGTTAATCAAAGGCTATAAACTTTCAGTTGTAAGATGAGTAAATGCTGGGGATCTAATGTATAGCATGGTGCATAGATTTAATAATACTGTATTTTATAATTGAAATTTGCTGAATGTAGATCTTGAGTATTTGACTACACACACGAAAAGTAAGTGATGTGTGGGTTAATTAGCTTCTTGTGTTTATCATTTAGCAGTGTTCATGTATTACCAAATTATCACTTTGTGCTCCTTAATTAGATAAAAATTTTACATGTCACTTATGACTTAATAATGCTTGAAAAACTTGAGTTGTTATGAAGATGTTTATGGATGATATTGTGTTAATATTTATTTGTTCATCTTTCCATATGTAGATGTGCTCTCAACTGAAACTGAAGTTCAGGCATATTTGGCAATTTTTTTTTTTATGTTTTCCAGAGGCACATTTGTACAAACACTGAAGAACGTCTTGGAAAGGAAGAAGCCAGGGACTCTCAATAGACAGTATTGGCTGTCAAAGAATGGACTCAGCACATATGAAACTTTCAGCTACCTAGAACTGCCCCCCAGCCCTGAAATTTGCCTGTTTGAGCTTTTTGGTGAACAGAGGGACCCTAACTAAAATTTTAAAGGAAGTTAGTGAGTCAGGAGAGAGGGTGGTGGGGAGGGGCTAAGGGAGAAAGAAAAGGAGGTAAGAAACTCCTTTGTAAGTCTTGGGATTGAAATAGAAGTGAGATATTCTTTTCAGTGACACAGTCCTTGCATAGATTTGGTTTCTGGGGGGACTCTATTAATGACTGGGGTACTTGCAGGAATGGTGGGTGAAGTCAGTTGGGGTCACTGCAGAAAACTGATTTTGAGGAATATGCTTGAGACATCCTCTGAAGACCTAGAATCATTGAAAAGGAATGGAGACTAGGTGGGGTGAAGATGGCTGAAAGCCTGAGGGCCTAACACAAATGAATGCACAAACTAGGAGATTTAAGTTATTCTTTTAAGTAGAATTTTATTTTAATCCACGTGTATTAATGTGTGAGATAGAAAGATAATGACTTTAACATATTTACCTTTTACCAGAGCCTTTAATGCTTTGAGCTCAATAAATAGATTAATAATGATTATTTTGGATCATACCAAATGTAAATTGATGAAGAAAAAAAAAACACTTTTAGGCAATCCTTTAACTATTCTTCAAATAACACTCTAAATTTGCTTCTTACTCTGCTGGGTTTATTTGTTTGCTTAAGACACAAGGACTTCAAATGTCACTATACAGTTACTGACCGAGGCTTGGCTGCTGCTGGGGAAAAGAAGGGTGTAAAATCCTAACACATTTATGAAATATAAACAGCTCTTTCTTTTTATCTCACCACTAGCAATATTATCATGGAAAGTATTTTAGTTTATACAAGAAATTAAGGTGAAATTACAATTAAATGATGAGTGCTGCTTGGTCTTACTATATGAATTTATTTTAACAAAAATGTACTCAATGTCTATTCATGTATTCTGCTGGGCTTAGGGTAAACAAGTAAATTCAGATTTTAAATGTAATGCAGGTAAAACTGAGATCCAAAAGAAAAGTACAAGGCATTTAAAGATTATGCATGTTTACAAACTAAAATAATCTTTCCTAAGAAGGATTGTATTTTAAGGCATTAGAAAGTGTGTGCCTGTTCCCACTATCTGAATGAGTTTATATCAGTGTTTAATGTGTGTGTGTGTGTGTGTGTGTAGTATTACTTGTATCCATATTGATAGGAAACATATAGTCAAAGAAAGATTTTAGAAATGCAAACATCAAATATACAGGTTTTATCTCTAGAAAAAAATTCCAACTTTCATTTAAACCACTAAAATTGCAGTTAGCTGGACCTCCCTGGTGGCACAGTGGGTTAAGCCATGCACTATGAAGCAAACCGCAGCCACGGCAGCATGAGTTCGATCCCTGCTGCCGGCCAGGGAGGGGACCCACATGGTGAGGCAGACCTCTCCTGCCTCGCCCGCTGCTCCTCTCGGCAGTGTGTTTTCGTCTGTCTGCCTGTTCTGCTCCCCACTCTGTCCAGTGATTCCTCTCACCTCCTGCGACTCTGGCTTATACCCCAGTTCTTGTATGCATAAATAAATAAATCTTAAAAAAAAAAATCTCCATCCTGATCATAAAAAAAACTATTTAAAAAAAAAAATTGCAGTTAGCTGCTGGAGAAAAAAAAGGCAAAGATATTGTTTACAAGGCATCCAGAGTTCAGCTATCAGATGGTTTTGGTTAAGATGTAGCTTCTCTCAAGCTGAGGTTTCTATAAGACATTTTTTTGTGAGTTTGGTGATTACTCAACTGCTTAGTATCTTCTCTTTTTTCTGGTGTTTTTATAGTATCTTATAGTAATGTTTTTGACTTTTGATTTTACTGAAAAGTTATTTCTCTGCAGGTTTTCCTGCCAGAACTGCATTCTGTAGTAGGCCAATTTCATAATTTGTGTGTGTGTGTGTGTTTGTGTTTCCACTGCTTCTTTGGGGTTCTTTCTGCCTTTTTCTTTCCTTCTGTTGGCAAGGATTTGATATTAAATCTTTACCCTACTAAGTTTTTAAGTATTTAAGCTTATAATGGACTTCCCTTTCTACCTTGTCTCTGCTTTCCTGGAGTGAGAGTGCGTTAGAATGTTTGCTTGTTGTAGCTACCCTGCCATGCATACAATAACTATGTGATAAATCATCCCAGGCCAAGTTAATATTCTGCTCTATGGGAAGTGTGCTCTTGGGTGAGGTGGGCCCCACAACAGCAAAGGTGAGGAAGTAAAGCTGTCTATTTGCTAAAGGGTCAGAACTTTCCCAGATATCTGTGCCAGGACTTGCAGACAAGGAAACCATTCTTGATAAGCCTCAGTGTATTCCCCATGCCTCTTTTGCTAAAACATTCAGTGACAGTCTTTTTGACTGACTGCTCCCTCAGTGGCATCTTTCAATTTTTTCACAGGGTTTGGATTTAAACCATTTGTTCTTACCACTTAAGAAAAAGAACACTTTAAGCTCTTGTTGCCATAAGGAACCCAAGAGACAAATCTATGAGGTTTTGGGTTTTTTTTTTTGCATATTCCCTCTATTAAAAAATATATTTTCTACCTAGAGTTAATCCCACTCAAAACATTTAAATTCATTTATGTTTTAGATGTAGGAAAAAATCCCTCTCTGTGAATACAATTGCACATCCCTGAACTTATTTGCTTTTAATTATCCTCTGAAGCTGAAAGTGATCATTCTGGATCAAAGCTGAAGACGTACTTACCCCCTTTTCATTTGGAAAAAATATGTTATTGAATTATGGGAGAATGAAAAAGAAACCCCCTGCTCACAATTCTTCTTGGCTCCTATGCTCCTATGAACGACGGGGGGAAGGGAGAGCAGGGAAAACTCCAAAACCAGAAACAAACCTCATGGATTATTCCCCTAATGTCTTTCCCTGGATTCATTGACTATTAACTAAAATAAACCTATTTTTCCATTAAAGAAAAACACACTTTACTATTAAAGAAAGGCTGTTTGTCTTATTTCACTTATTTCTCTTTAATTCTGCAAGGTAGTAAATGGAAAATTTACATGTTCTTTTTCTTACATAGTTTGTGAAAAGTTCAAATAAGACTATGCAAAATATTATGTTCTGGTTTGTAACTAGGTACAAACTTAGTGTTGTATGCTTTTTAGTCTAATTGTATAAATGCTTATTTAAATCACTTCTCCTTTGTTGCTCATCTCTGACAGCATAATTGAATTAGGTAACAATTCAAGAATGCTAACTCTTAAGAGGTATTTTACAATTTTCTTTCAATATTTGTAATTCAGTCTTTTATTTATTCAGTGCTTTATTTTCTTTGAGTCTTTTGCTCTCTATACAATAAGTATTAAAATGGATACCATTGTTTCCAGATGGCAATTTGGGGCCAGAAAGTATTCATGAATTGTTTAGAACATGTATTAGTTTAGTAGCAGAGTTGAGACTAGAATTCTTGCTTCTATAAAGATCAGTGACCCTGACTAAAGTATGTCAGAGGATAGGCCCTCAGCTATCGCTTGTCTGTTGCCCAAAGTACGGTAATTCCTTCTCTTCTGCCTCTCTATGAGGATAGGAGTCCTATCTTTATATTTTGTTCACAATTTCAGCCTTAACAAAATGTATGTTCTGGTACCTGAAATGTAATAGTTACTCAAGACATACTTGCGAATGAACGAATAATTGAATGAAATATATAAAGACTTTGAGGGTCAATTTTGAATAACAATGCAGTGTGCCTCATGTTGGTTTTCTCCATATTTCCCTTATTATGTCTCAAACCAATATCACCATTAAGATAGTGGAGTTTGACAATTACTTATTTAAGCACTTGGTATGGTTGTCAAGCAAAAGAGAATTTCATTTAAAACCCCTGTTTCTTCACTTATTCTGTTAACCTAGAAAATTAATGTCTCTAGGTCTTGCTATCCATCTAGAACTTGGCTACAATCTTAGATTTTTTTTTTTAATCTATTTTTTCTTATGTATTTAGGGCCTGCTTTAGAGAGCTGGGAATATGTTTTCATTACACTTTTTTCAGATTAACACATGGTGAGTTTTCACAGAGCTGGATTCTTTCCCTGAAAGAGCTACCCCTGGGAAAATGTTCAGCACTTTGGGATATTACTTTTTCTTTTTTTAGGGCCCCTGGGGAACCATTGAGTGGATATGCCCCATCACACTCAAATCCCTTTTAACCACTATAAGTGCCTTTGGCAATGATATTGAATTCACAAAAGCCACATTATATCATTGTCTAGAGTGGTCTTTATTCTAGTTCCATGTCTTTGAAATATTTCAAGCAGGAGATCTTTTTTGGAAGTTTTATGTAAATGATTAGTATTCTCTTGGAAGAGGAGAAGTAGCCAAGGACATGGTCAGTTGGCCCCTGACACACCAGGGAAACAAGTAGATACTGGATCATTTCCATTACTTTCCCCCTACCATTCTGAATGTGGTAGATACACTGATAAATAAGACCTCTCAAGGAAGGGAGGACAGTTATCCTCTTTTTCTCCTGCCTCACCATTCTACCCTATAAAATTTTGCAGACTCAAACCAAACTTGTTGGCTGGTAGCCTAAAGAGATTCTTCATCATGTGGCAGGTTGTTGTAGAATTTTTATGATAGCTAGTGTTTCTTTTGGTTTGAAACCCAGATATGTGAAATATAGGTCAGGGTTGAAAAGTAATGTCTACTTGTCATGTGAGAAGAAATAATTGGCATGAAATGTTGTAAAGAATGCCTGCTATACTGGCAGCACTGGGTCATTTGTTTGCTATTGGTTTTGGCTGCTAGTCCTAGAAAAATAATGGGCAGGTTCATAATTCCTAGAATATATCTTTATTAACTCTGTCAACTTGTGGTATCTTGTGTCCCCAAGAGATAGTCAGCCTGGAATTCTTCACTTGTGCCATTTCTACCCTGGGTACATGACTATACACATCATGAAAAATCAATGCTGACATAATAATGAGTTCTCTTTTCCCCATGCCAACCTACTGTGGAAAACACCTATATCCTTCAAGATGCATGCAGTTGGCAAAGCAAGTTCCTTACAGATTATCATTTTGAATAAGGATTTTTATTTTTCCTCTTACATATAGTCCCTATTGGAGTATGCACATTATTATAAGAAAACTCAATCACCAAATGGGTTTCAACCATTGATTTTGTGATGATAAACATATTTTCCTTTATAAAGAATTTTGTAAGTAGTGTTTCAGAGCCTCCGCCTAGCCAATTTAAAAATCTATTAGAGAATAGAATTAAACTGTATTTGCAATGAAAAAACAATATAAAACATGTGCTGTTGATACTAATAATTAAGTAAAATAGAGGGACACCTCCATGGAAGAAATAACTTTTTCAGTTTTCAGAAAATACGTGCTTTGTTTCAGGGTAGACAAACCAATGCCTCCAGGAGTTCCAAAATAGCTTCAGAGATATTCAAGGCTTTAAGAATTGAAGATCAATCTTTTTCAGTTGTCAGCCACCATTATAGTAAGAGTTGCACATATTAGAAAAAAACACTCAGAGAAACTTTATTTTTTCCTTCCTCTCTCTTGAATATATTTTTTTGAATAACTTCATCTGACTCTTTGATAAAATTGTGAGTAGAACTCATAGCTCTTTAACTTATTCTGTGATAATTGATAGTCCTCTGAATACATAGTTCTATATAATAATCTAAGTCTGTTGTCATCTTTAAGTTTTCTCTCATCCTAATCCAGAGACTGACCAAGCATTGAAATTTAGAGAGAAAAAGGAAGAGAGAGTGAGAGAGAGAGAAGAGGAAATTAATTAGTATTTCCTCTTCTAGTCTTTAGCTGTGGTAGCTATATGGTTTTTAATCCTCTCACACTCAAATGGGATAAAGGAAGAGAGCTAAGAGGACAGCAAAAACCTTACTCTCATAACACAAATTCAACATTATAGAATATTTTCAAAGCTACCTCTTTTATGGAGTCTTTTCAGGGTATTCTCCTTTGGAAACCTCAACTACAACACATTCCTCTGAACAGGTGATACTTCATGTATCTGTTTTCATCTTGATATTGTGTCCTATGTTGTTAGAGTTCTGGTGACTGCCCATCTCCTGATCACTTTGTCCTTCCAGGCAGTCCTTCCAGTATACCCCTAAGTTTCCCCCTCCTGAGTGGCCCTCATCTGGTCCACAGAAAACCGAAACCCTGTCTTTTTCTTTGCATTGCTCATTCAGGCTAGTTTAGGTATAATTTCTTACACCAGCACTTAAGCTCTCTTGAACTCTGGAAGGTACTTATCAAACTGTATAAGTATCCCCTTGCATTTGCTCTTATTTGACTTAAAGCGAAGAAGTGGTCTTTCTCCTTTGGGATAACCATACCTCCAATAACTCTCTTTAAAAGATTCTTCTCAAATTCTTTAAACTCAAAAGTTTTTAATGGTTGGAGATTTTTAATGCTGGAAGAAGTGATTTATAATTTCAGCAATTAATTCTACATAGAACACTTCTTACTGCTATGTACTATGTAGGCCTTTGAAGTCTTGACCAAAACTGAAATAGAAAGAATCTCATTTATTAGTCTGTTAATGTCTAATTTTACTTCAATACATATAATCTCTCATAATTTGCTATTAGTATTAATAACAGCATTCCATTCAATTACAATTTAAATTCTTTATGCTCACAGGTAGCATTATGAGAGAACTAGAACAGAAGATACTCTTTTCTCTGAAATAAATCTGCAGAGATATATGATAGGATGAAATGTAAATGGCAAAAAATGCATAATAATGATCTTGAAAATAGAAAAATGATGGTGGGGAAAGGAAGTTTCTATGAGGAGGCACTATCAAATGAGGACACCTTGCTGTTTAGTTAGGGTAGTCCTTGAAAAGGAAGGAAGGATCAAACATGGTGTGCTTCTAGATGTGACACTTTCCATCTATCTCTTATCAACCTGGAAAGTGTCTATATTCATAGAGAAAAAATATTCTTCAAATTATCCCTTGATTTGTATGTAAATATAATACCCTGTTATCTTCCATTGACCTATCTTATACCTAGGCTACTTTACTTGTCACTCAGGCATAAGTGATTTATTTGAAACCTATTTATGAATTACCTGTTAAGTGCAAAGCATTGTGCTTAGTGTACAGAGGATATGCTGTGTTATCACATAGCCTATTCTACGAGATTTCACTTGAGATGGGTGATAAAGACATGATTATTTGAATTATAGACCTGCTAGTGTTATTTAGTGTACTCTTGTTATTTTACATATGCGACCCAGAATGATTCTGTGCTTCTGGAGACATTTGGTTATGTAACAGCAGAACTAGAGGTAAAAACCAGTTCTCTCTGTCTCCTCAGTGTTCCTTTTCACCTCTTAAAAATAAACTTGATTAGTGTTACAAAATATTGCTCCATTTAATCAAATAAAAATAACTATAGGCCTACCTGTGGCACCAGGGTTAAGTCTCAGCACTATCATGCTGTCATAGCTATGGCCTGAGTTTGATTCCCAACTAGGGTGCTAACACATATATGGTGCTGCAGACCTCCTGTCTGCCAGCTGCTTCCATTAGCAGTGTATTTCAGTGGATCTGCCTGTTTTGCTCCTTACTCTGTCTCTGGTGAATCCTCTCCCTGCCCTCTCCTCTGGCCTATACCCAGATTGTCTATGCATAAATAAATCTTTTTTAAAAAGAATAACTACTCTGCGATGCTGGAGTCAGATTTCATCAGCTCTGAAGTCTAGATTTTGGGCAACTTTTGAACTCTAAATTTGGAAATTGGCCATGTCATGGTAAGAAAACTTATATTACAGAAACTGGCAAATACCACAAATCAAGGATACCTCTTTTTTCCATTGAACCACTGCTTATAAAAATAAATATGATAATCCCTTTATGAAGGAATTGTCATTTTTTAAAAAGATTTGTTTTATTTATGCATACAAGAGCTGAGGTATAGGCCAGAGGTGCAGGGCTCTGAGTTTTCACCCCTGTCCACAATTGCAAGACTACTCAGACTCAGAGAACTACAATGGAATTTATTTAACAAACCAGACAAATACAGTTACTGAGGTAAAAAATGGCCATTATCTCACCCAAAACAGTGTCCAGTATTTCAGGGTCCTAAACAAAAGCAGCTAATATGGCATCTTCTTGCCATTGAAGGCACAGATTCTCTCCCGAACAATAGGCCACATGCCCAAGATGGCCTCTTCCTGCCTCTGCTGACCTGGAGCATAAGGCAACCAGACTATAGTCCAGGTTCCAATTTGCAAAGACAACAGAAGACACAACAGAAGATGCTCCTGAAGTTGCTGAGATGCCACAGCACAGCACGGCACCAGACAAGTGATACTCAAACCAGCGGCTGCAGCAGGTGAATTACCGGACAAACAGCCACACTCACAGCTCAGCAAGGCGCCCAATTCCTGGTCTTCCCCTTCTCTGCCCGACTGCTGGAGGCCTCCACCTTCAGAGGTCCACAATAACCTTCTGGAAGATTGGCGCTGTTGGGGTCAAAATTGATGACCCAATATCGATAAAGATTCAAAAACATTGAACCCCAAATGCTGAATCTGAAATGCTGAATTCCAAAACTGAATAATCTGCAGTTGCTTCTGCAGTCCTTTATATTTCTTCTCAGTGGCTCCACCCCAAAATGTGATACTGTTACAGGGCAACCCTAATATAAAATGGGTTTCCCTCACTGGGTCCTCACCCACACGCTCAGAAGACTATTATAATAAGTCACAACTTCAGGTACACGTGACAAAAGTTATTAACGGGTTTTATTTTATGAAAGAAGGGGGAATAAAATAGTAATAATACCAAGGGAAAGAGGGATACAAATCCATAAATATCCTACCAGATCTTCTAAGCAATGGCACATTGAGAGCTGGCTCCAAGTCAAGTGAGATGGCTCCAAAGGAAGGAAGATGGCTCCCAAGGAAGAGAGCGATGGCTCCAAATGAAGAGAGAGATGGCTCTAAAGGAAGAGCGATGGCTCCCAAAGGAAGAGAGCGCCCGAGGCTCACCTCTGGTTTTATAGCCACCTGACTGCTTAACTCCACCCTCAGGTCCCAGTGATCCACTCTTAGATAATCACCTTATCGGATGTGTGGTTCTGGAACACTGGTGATCTGGAGTGGGGGTTGGAGTCCACACACCCATCTGTGTAATCAATTCAGGACTACCTTTCTCCTTAACAATACTTTTTAGCATTTTCCCTATGGCTAGCTATGCTCACCAGCAACCCCCTCCAGAGGACACCACCTGTAAAAGTCTTTTGGCTTCAGCCACCAGTTACAATATGAATGCGTTATGAATTAACTGGATTTGAATACTGGAGAGGAAATGAAGTGTGGGATAGGGTGGTGGCTATTTCAGAGTGAAATATTGGGAGTGAATAGTGTTTTGAGAACTAAATAGAGTAGTTCTTGAGTGGGAGAGTGTTGGATAAAAGTTATAAATCATATCTATAGAGATCAGACTGAATGAATCAAAGTTTAAGTCAGGGTAGGCTTACAAATAGTTGGCAATGCTGGAGTCCTTAGTAAAGTGGAAAGTAAACTTCTGCCTGTAGGTATTTAAAACAAACAAATAAGCAAACTTGCTTTAGTCTACCCACTTTGAATTTCCCAGAAAAAACTAACAGGAGTAAACCTACAAAGCCATTAGATTATAAAAGGGCTTATGAGAAGGGACTGTTGGTTTGCCTTTTGAAATAGCATTAGTTTCCAGGCCTCCCAGGTTGTTGAAAGGGCTTAAGTCTCAGCACTATGAAGCCATCCACAGCCACCACAGCACCAGTTTGATCCCTGGCTGGGGAGCTAACCCATATGTCTCACCCAGTGTTCCCTCCCACAGTCAGTCAGTCTGTCTGTTCTGATCTCCACTCTGTCTCTGGTGAATCCTCTCAATCCCTGCACCTCTTACCTGTACCCCAGTTCTTGTATGCATTAAAAAATAAATCTTAAAAAAAAAAAATAGCATTAGTTTCCTTGACATGGTGCAGGTGAAGCTGAGCTTTCTAATTTATTTCCCTCTTCCTTTGTACCTTGCTTCTTGAAATACCAGTAGATTAATTTGTGTGTGTGTGTGTGCCTGAAAAACATTTAGTCAGTGTGTGGGGAACTTCATGAATGTGGGTAATTTACAGTAGAAGATATTTTAGTAAAAGCACTCTCAGTTTTGTCATCATATTTTAACGATAATGATATCCCACAAAAAATAAACATTCAGTTATATTTTCAAAGATGTTCATTTGTATCTCTAGTTTTCTGAAAAACAAATCCCACTACAAAATTGAAAGTTTGTAAATTTTAAGGAAGGCTCTAGAAACTTTATTTAATTGATTTTTCTTTCAAAATGTTCCCAAATGAATTTAAAGTAACCTTTTAAAGATGTTTTTAAGACCAACTCCACTTTAATCATAAGAATTATTGTTTTTTTTTTTTAAGTGAGAATTGCCCCCTGCAGAAAATCTTTATTCCAATACATCAAATCCACAGGGGTTTATAAAAAAATCAGTGGAAAATCAATGGAACCAATGACCTAACTATATAAAGAAAACCCATCATTATATGAAAAAGTTCTAATAAGTTTTTCAATTACCTAAGTGTAATCATACCTTAAAGAAGCCCAACAAAAACAATTGAATCACTCTTTGCAAACGTTTTACAAGTTGTTTTAATGGTAATGTCATCCTTTGTGTTTGAGAAGGACCCCTCTGATGTTTGCTACCTTGTCTCTTGTCTCAGAGATGGGATTGACTTGAGGTTCCTTCTGTGATAAGCTGATCAGAAAGGGCGCTGGGATGGGGTGGAGATAAATGTTGATAGACAGACTGGGAAATAAATTATAATGACTCTGATGTCATTAGCACAGATGGATTACTAAAAGACCTTATAATGTTACAGAACAACCCTAATATAAAATGGGTTCCCCTCACTGGGTCCTCCACTCGCACACTCAGAAGACTTTTAAAAAGTCCCAACTCCAGGTACATGTGACAAAAGTTATTAATGGGTTTTATTTTACGAAAGAAGGGGGAATAAAATAGTAATAATACCAAGGGAAAAAGAGAGGGATACAAATCCACAAATACCCTACCAGATCTAAGCAATGGTGCATTGAAAGCTGGCTCCAAGTCAAGTGAGATGGCTCCAAAGGAAGGAAGATGGCTCCCAAAGGAAAGGGTCTGGCTCCTCAGTAAGAGAGTGAGCCCCAGGCTCACCTCTGGTTTTATAGCCAGCCTGGCTGCTTAACTCCACCCTCAGGTCCCAGTGATCCACTCTTCGATAATCATCTTATTGGATTTGTGGTTCTGGAACACTGATGGTCTGGAGTGGGGGTTGGAGTCCACACACCCGTAATCCATTCAGGACTACCTTTTCCCCCTAACAATAAGAGGGGATGCCAACTCCTGGTTTGCCTTGCCACTGTAACTGATAGAGACACGAGTGAGAAAAAAGTAGGTGCTTAGTAAGTGTTTGTTCAAAAAATCAGGAAAGGAGAAGTCAGGGGTTGCATGTTCTTTAACAATTTTAGGTCTACTACCATTTAAGACTCTGGGCCTCAGACCACACAGTCTTTGGCCACTGCAGAGCAAGGCAATACATAATAAATTCTGTATAGCAGGTCAGGAAAATTCAGAAAATGGCATGGCAGTGAGATAAAAGATTTCTGGAGTCTAGAGATTTCTGAATTGTCCTCAATAAGGAAAGATTAAACCTGCGAATAAGTTCCAAAATGACCCCTCCTCCAAAGGCTTTGAAAAGTATAACTGCATGTTCTTTAACATGTATAATATGTTCTACACAGTAGCCAGCGAGATGCAAAAAAAATAAAAGGTACACCCACAGGTGGAGGTGTGCCCATGTAACTAGGAGAAGGGTTTATAGTACCATATATTTCATACCAAAATGTGTTTCATGCCCAAAATTCCAGATTTATTTCTAGCTACCAGCATTTATATCCCAAAAATTTTTTAGCCTTTTGCTCCTTTTTCTTAGTTTCCTTCTGTGAAATACTTTTTTTCCTGGGACTTATCCTGTCACAAAATATAACTTGGTCTTAACTCTGTTCTCTGATTTGATTTGGTCCTGATACCCTGAACTATACATCATCAGTATCTATTTCTTCCTATCCTTCTGATCATTCAGTAGGGTTTTCCTAATTTCTATCTTATTTGCATTTTAATATCTAATTGTTTCTCCCTCCCCCCCCCACCCAGTCACTGTCCCTGTGATTGATAGATCAGAATGCTAGGGAATTAACCCTTGGGAGCAGCTACCAATAATATCCAGTTCCCTTGTCTCTTGGGTACCATAATTCACAGGTGTATGCTTTGTATTAGCTCCCAGAATTTCTTCAGTAAGGTCAAGCTCAAGTCACTTACATTGATAGTTGGATTGATGACACCTTTCTTTGTAGTCCTTATCTCCTTCCTTGCCATTATTGCTAGCATTATCCAAAATAGCTATTTGCATTCAAATTCTGGTCTCAGGGAAACCTTTTTGGGAAGCACAAACTTGAGCATACCTCTAACATTTGAAATCTCTATTACATTCCTTTGTAATTTCTGTCTTTTAAAAACCTCTTGCCAAACCACATAGATTCTGTTTCCAAAAAAAACCAACAAAGCGATGTGCAATGATTCAGAGACTTTAAAAAAGGAATTTATATAAATATACAAATAATTTCTAATAATGCTAAATGTTTCACAATGTTGAATTATTCCACCAAATCAAAAGAAAGACTTTGGGAAAGCTAGGGTAGTATTAAAGAGAGTAGTATCATCGAAGTCTGAGGGATAACAGTAGTTTCTTAGGAATGATAATAGCTGTTTATTGAATAGCTGTGTGTTGGTGATGACTCTAAGCTGTATGTATATTTGCATCACTAACACATACACACATTAAATTTATTACAGTAATAAGCCTGTAAGGTAGGTAATTACTCTGTTTGTATTGATGATGAAAAAAGGGCATTAAGCATTAACTTGCCCCAAACCAGGTATTATTTTTGCCAAAATTCATTTCTTTTTTTTTTTTAAGGATTTATTTATTTATACATACAAGAGCTGGGGTACAGGCCAGAGTCCTGGGAGGTAAGAGGATTCACCAGAGACAGAGTGGGGAGCAGAACAGGCAGACTGACTGAAACACACTGCTGAGGGGAGCAGCGGGCGGGCGAGGCAGGAGAGGTTTGCTGCTCCAATTGGGTCCCCTCCCTGGCCAGGGGCATGGATTGAACTCATGCTGCATTGGCTGTGGTTTGCCTCACAGTGCGTTGCTTAACCCACTGCGCCACCAGGGAGGCCCTAAAATTCATTTCTTTTAATACTCTACTATCTTCCTACTGAAACTTCCTTCAAAGTTTTCTTTGAAGTAGATGGGTGATGTATGATCAATCTTGCAGACTGATTCAGAAATGCAGTTGATAAAATCAAAATTCTATAAAGGATTATAGTTTTTCCTGTAAAAAGATTGAGTTGGGTATAAGTTATGGAAAAAACTAAGATTTATTCTAACTTTTTTTAGTTATTGCAAAAGACTACTTAATTACAGCATTATTAATGATAGAAAAATAAGTCAAAATCTTAGATATATTTCTGGTGGGGCATTTTGCTATTAGTCTCAAAAGATTATAGCAGATCACTATCTTTAAAATCACATCACAACTTGAGGCTCAAATTTGATGATCCCAAGAAAGCTGAAATTCAGTGTTCCTTTTTGAGATTAAGCTATGGGTATAAGTAATTTGCAGAAAACTGACATTCTGATAGATTTGGAAAAAAGAGAAAACAAATTGCATTATTCTATCAGGCTTCTCCAGGGTTTAGAAACCTTAATTTAATGTGAACTTGGAGGTAAGGTATGATAGAGATAGAATGAAAGATAGAAAAGAGAAGGAATTGACTAAGGGAAAATTGCTTATAGTAACCTTACAAAAGAATTCAGTATAAGCTTCCATTTATATGGTCTCTTGCTTTTCAGTGTAATATACCTAATAGTTTTAAATTGTTATAATCTGATAATGTATTCTAGAGTTTTGACTTTTATAGGTGAGAGTATATCCACCTTGGCTGAGTGTACCAGCTTATTAAAATGTTTTTTTTTTTTTCTGTGACCATATTGGATGTGTCTTAAATAAGGTATCTTTGGGTATAAGCATTAAAAATCCTGAGTTTAAATTTCTCAGGATTGATGGGATAGTCTTAGAGACAAGAAGTCTAATGGTAGATGTCTGCTAATGTTCAGTAGTGTTTTAGGAATGTGAGGGCCAGTCTGCAATAATTGTACTATTATTAAGGTTATTAGCTTTATTAAGCTTCAAGACAGAAAGAAGGGCGAATAGATGGAAAAAGGTTTTCTATATCCCCCATATAAACTTTTCTTATATTTCATAGTCATAGCCATAGTTAGCAATACTTAGCTGAAATAGAACCCAGAAAATAAAGTGCTTAGTTTTGCTGCCCAAATGGTAGAAGGTGAAAGGAAGAAGAGGTTGAGAGTAGATGCTGAATTAGTCAACCAAGAGTTTTGTGTAATTTCAGTGTATAAGTAGGACCAATTAATATTAAGTAAAACAGATTTCAAAACATACCAAGGACTTACTAGTTGTTATGGCTTTCCAGAGGTTAAATGGGATTGCCCCAAGCAGGTACCAAAGCTCTATAATTGCATGTATTTAAAATTTGAGTAAATGAACATTTGACCAGTCTCCTGTGGAGCAGATTTAAGCATTATAGATAAGTGGTTGAAGTCTCTTTTAGAGTTTCCTTCAGATCTGTAAGACTTGATGGTACTCAGTAATCATTCCAATTTCTTGCAATCTGAAAATTGTTTTCTCTTTCTAGCTCACTTTCCTATGATGTTCACTGGCACAAATCAGCTTTACTTTTATCTTAACATTAAAATATAGCTGTGAAATATCTATATAGTCTCTATAAAGAAAATGTTTATTCATAACTGTGTTCATGTCTTTAAAAAAAAACCACTTTCTTCCATGAAAAATATTGAGAGAATTGATGCCAGAAGAGTTTTTTTTAATGGACGTGGTTTTTAATTTGATGCATTTTAAGTCTTCAAAGGCTTCAGTACAGCTCTCACATGTTGTCCTTAAGATGCACAGGAGGAATGTCAATTTCCACAGCAATCTTGAAGCGCTTCTCTTGTTTTTTGTTTGCTTCCTTTTGAAGTACAAACTTTGGAAAGAATCTCTCTTTGGTTTTCAGTCTATGTTCATGAAAAGAAATTATTTCAAGAGAAAATCATGTAAGCAGTGAGTTGAAATTTTAAATGGAATAATTTTGAAAATTTTGAATTTTTGCTGAATACAGACCAAATTAAAATGTTTCTTATTTCTAGTACTTTTTGTAACATAAGACTGATTTCTGTTTGTTTTATGAAAAAATCAGCCAAAATTGTTAGAAGAGATGCTGGAATTCATATTATATTTAACACTCAATTATATTTGCCAATCCCTCAAATAAGATGGTTTTCAAATATAGTCCATACAGTCTTGAGACAGAGACTGTTTATTATTATTAGTCTTCTTTTCATAAACAGCATCAGAAAAAGTCAAAATTAATCAAGAGGGCAGAGAATATAGGATAAATTTACAGAGAAAAACCCTCAACTTTGATTTGTCAAAAAATTCAAGTAGAGTAAAAAAGAGAAATATTCTTAATTTCTTGTTAGGTATGATTAATACAATTATTAACACAAAATTGATGAGGGTAGAAGGAAACAAGACCCTCTCACTTATTTCTTGGTGCAAATGTTATTTGACCCAAATGATTTAGTGATACCTGCCAAAATTCCTAAAAATATAATCATGTTTGATGCAGAAATTCCATCAATAGGAATTTACTCTTCTGAAATTTTAATTTAAGTTGTAAGACTTAAGTCAAAGAATAGTACTTGTAACATGGTTTGTAATAGTGAAAAATTATATATAACCCAATTAAATAGCCATTGATACAGTAGTAGCTGGGAAAAAAAATAGGATAGTCATAGAATGGCAGTTAAATAATATAGATTAAAAAAGATAAAGTAAGCTATAAAAAGGAAACTTGCAAACCAGAAGGAAAAAGATATATAGGATATGTCACTTATATGTAGCACATGTAAAAACAAGACAAAGTGTCAGATAAAGTTAAATCATAGAAAATTTAGAAATTTGACTTGTAGAACAGAGGCTACAGAGGGGAAGGAAAAAGGGAGAACAATGGACTATGGTAGAGGACTTTTGGTGGTGGGTGTGATATAGTAACATATAGCTGAAATGGAGTGTGACCGTGTAACTCTAAATTATATGCAGTGTATAAACCAAAATTACCTCAATAACAAAAAGAAAAAATAAATTCCAGTAAAAGAAAAAGGAGATAAAGTACTGAAAAGGAAATATCTATGATGATATATTGAGAAGAAAATACCTTAGAAAGTTATGTATAGCCACATCCCATTTTTTACTCTTAAAAAGTATAGGATTGTATACCGTTTACAAAATGTTTTGAAGGATGTATCAACAGTATAAATGTAGTCACAGTTTTGGGGAGAAATCCGGGATGATTTTGTGGAATGAAATGTGTTAAATTTAAACTTGATTCAATGTAGTGAACACTCTATTATTGACTCCATGTTAAGTCAATTACAAATCATTCGTAATGTCTCAAAAATAGTTTATTGTCAGGATGTGGGAAGAAAAGAACTAACCAATTATTAAAAAAATAATTGACATTGTATTTCTACTTTGGACTATTTACATGTTATCTATAACTTTGGCAAGTTAGCTAAATTGAATGGTTTGGTTTATCTGTCTGGAAAATAGGAAATTTGAACTAAAATAGAATAATGTTAAATATTTTTGTACATAAACATTGAACTGTTTTTAGTTATCTTTTCATTTCCTTCTTTGTGGGTTTTTTTTTTTAAACATGGATCTCTTTAAGTTTAATTTATCTAGGTATACTATCTCTGCATTATTAAATACATTGAATGATTTCTTGTCCTTGAATTTCTTGTTATCAGAAGCTCATGTTAGAGAAGAATTATTTTCTTCCTTTTTGAATATCCTGTTACAGCTATAGAGTGCACTTCTTTGGTGAAGTGTAGGAAAATTATTCAGAACAATTTTTCTAATGTAGCTATTTCCTTTTTTGAGTATTTTATCAGCTCTCTTTCTCTTACACATACTCTGTCTTTTTGTAGAATTCTATTTTAATTTGCACAGATGACTCATCTTAGGTCTTTACTTCTTTTGGATTCAGTGATATAATAAAGTCCTTGATGTATATTGCAGATAGGAGGGGCATTGCTATTTTTTCATGGTTGTACTATTTTTTGTGACTCTTTTCAATTCATGGCATGGGTTTTTTTTTTTTTAATCTTTTTTCATGTCTATTTCTCTTAGTTTCATCAGGAGAATCTTGTTAAAAAAAATAGGTTACAAATATAGCAGTAACCCATGTGTTAAGAATACCTTTAGTGATGCATACATACATCATGCATATATTACATTATATACCTATTGAAAGCTAAGTTTGAAAATAAATCACAAATACTGGGAACATCTACTTTTCTAATTTATGAGATTGTCTCATGATGCTTGGAAAAAGTGCTGTATGACATTGGCCCAACACATACATCAGTGTGCAGGCTATTATGTGTCACTCACAGTTTATTATGCTCAGTGGAGCTCTAGGCTGAGGATGTCATCTCTAGGAAAGGACAACATCAGAATATTTCTGGTTCAGTACTCAGTTTCTTTTGGTATAACACTAAACCATTAATAGAGATATTTAAAAGAACTTCCCAAGTTCTTGGAAGGTTGGAAGGTTAAGGTAAGTGCCATTTAAACATGATTAACAGTCATTAATTAGTTTTATTTAATTTTTATATTCTTGTAAACTCCAGAAATAAGAAAATAAACAAATTTTTAAATAAACCCATAAGAAAGAGTAAATTAGAATTAAGTATATTACCAAGACCATTGGGATCATTAAGAATGAAATCTCAGAAAGATTCTTTGAACATCTAGATTAATGCTCTCCATAAATTATATATGTAAATCACATCTTTAATTAAAAAATAAAAATAACAGGTTGGTATCAGAATATATTTTATTTTACTCAATATAGCTAAAATATTACTTCAAGACAATCTAAAAATAGTGCGAAATTTTATATTATTCACTTTTCATGCTCTGGGAAATCTAGTGTGTATTTTAGTCTTTTACAACATCTTAAAATTGGACTAGTATTTCAAATGCTAATAGCCGTATGTCTAGAATTTGTAATATCAGACATTACAGTCTAGATTTTTAAAGCTGAAGCTGGAGTGCTCTTTATTTCATATTATTTTGATGAAAGACATACAACAGGTACTATTTATTATAATTAGAGTAAAGAATAATTACTTGGATTGGCAACCAAGTCTAAGGATATACAGTGAACCACCACTTAATCTTAACAAAGAAAATGTAATGGATACATGCTGATCCAATGCCAAGGGATAAAGAAAAATATAAGTTGCTAGTGCCTTCTATTATGCAACAAATAAAACTGTAACCCACAAATCTAAAGGGAAAAGTAAAACTAATGAGCTTTGGTTGGAATGAAACCAATGGTGGAACCAGTTTGACCACACACGCATTTCCTGTAGTCTCTTGGGGGGGTAGGTTGAAGGGCCACACTCTGGGCCTAAGGGCAGAGAGCCAAAGGGCAAAGACCAAGATCTTCCAAATGTTAGATTTTTACATTGCCCATCTGTTAGTTTCTTAATGATGCTTAGTGAACTGACAGGCAGGCTGACTGGTGGGATGTATGGGTAGAGCAGTTATAGTATCATATTTCAGTTAAGAATATTTTGCATTTATGTAGTATTCAGTCTTTCAAAGCACATATTTGTTTATTCTTCAACAAATTTCTGAAGCAGGTTTTACTAATTATGTATGCCAAACGAAGGCCAAAATAGTTCATTTCAATAAATGATTCTTGAACAATTAATAAGGAACAGTTCATGTTGACCTTTAAGAAATAATGGTTATTTGTTACTTGAGAACTAAGATATGTAAGACTTCACAAATCTACATGTTGAAAATAAACACTGAAATATTTTGTGTTTAGGGTAGTCTTTTCAGATTTACTTCAATCAAATGCCCAAATCTTGTTCTTTAGTCAAGCCTATTTGCTTCTTTATCCTGGTGAACTGGATTGGACTGCAGGAGCCTCAAATAATTCTTCCCTCAGACTAAACTAGAGCAACCAAATCACTCTTTCGATTCTTTCTGTATGGGTTCTGTTTAATTTTCTTACTCAATTTTCCAAAAGGAGGGAGAGCGAGAGATTTGAGAAAGAGTTCCTTTAACTGTCTTCAGTCTTCAGTCAAAAACTCACTTGATCGTTAATATTCTTGGAGCCGTAGAACTATACTTGTTGGTAGTGAAACGTTGGTACAAGTGGGGTGAAACTTCGAATTCTTTCTGGATACCAGTATGAGGTAGGGCAGAGTATATCCCCAACACATTCACAATCTTGTATTTTTCTTCTCTTAAGTAAATTGATTTAACATTCAAGTTTAGTGTACCAGAGATATTGCTAGAGTTATTTTGGTGATTAGTAGAGTTTTTTTTTTTTTGTGAGATTCCTCCTTCAATCCTTGGCATAGCTCTTATTTTTTTTGAACCAATATGATGAATGTTTTTATTAATGTGTATTAATTTTATTTCTCTCAGAAACTACTGAAATATATCATGTAATTAAATTTAGTCACCAACAAATTAATTTTAAATTCATATTATACAATGGCTATTAATTCAGTCCTTGTTTCCGTTCATAAATTGTGCATAGCTATTATTGAACCAGATTATTTTAAACTTGTACTATAGATTCTGCACCAGAGTTATTGTGACAGTTTTGTTCAAATAATACAATATTACTAGCATGAAGACATTTCAGATTTTGTAGTTCAATTTTTGTACTTTAATGTTATAAGAATGTATCTTTCTGACCCATTCTATTTTTATATAACACATAAAATTCTTTCCTTTTTTTAGAAAAAAGCTGTATTTCCCCTTACTCAGCTTGGCATAAATTAGAGCACCTTTCTTCTGGGGTCTGACTGGAGTTTCTGGAACAGAGTTTTTCTCTTCAGTTTTCCCACTTTTCAAAGTTTTTAGAGATCAGGTATCATTATATCTTGGTTTTAAGGAGGCCTTTTTATCAAAGTTGTTTTTTTTTTTTTTTTTAAGGAAAGTAAAGTATGAAAAAACACCTTAAGAGTTAGTAAAAATTTTTGGAAGTTTATTTTGCCTTTTTTTTTTTTATTTTTAAAGTGATAGAGGTTTCACAAAGTTGTGAAAAAAAGGAAAAGGTCGAAAGGAGAAGGGGAAAATTATTTTGTCATCTTTGTCTTGGTAATCCAGATGAGAGTTATGTAATAATATTAAGCTGATAGACACATTTCTGATCCAAAGTCAAAGTGATGGAAGAGATGAAGAAAAAGAGAAATATTGGTGAAGCTTACTTATATCTCCTCTTAGTTTAAGGAGTGGATTTGAGAGAAGAGTTGAAAAAAGTGGAGGAAACATAATCTCTTTCCTTTGGAGGACTGGCAGTGGTTTTGAATTCTGACTTCACATTAAAATTTCCTGGTTAGAATTAACTGATATTAGAGCCTCACCCCAGAGCAGTTAATCAGTATCTCTGAGGATTAAGACCTGGACATGGCATTTTTTGAAAGCTCTAGAAGTTTCTGATATACATCAATCAGAGTTGAGAATAGATTAGTGTGCTATCATGCTAGGGAACTTCCCACTTTAGATCAAGTTAATGAGAAGTTTTGGGTGTGGGAACATTATCAATATTTTTATAAAGCTCCCCAGTTGGTTCCAGTGGGTTGCCACCTCTGAAAATCATTGCAACAGAGAATGAAGTTTAGTGATTAAGAAAGAAAGTATGGTGATTTTCCTCCAAAATTCATTCTAACATCTTTTCTCTTACTTGTTCTCTGGTTTTCTGGTGTTGATGTTTAAACCTCTTTCCTGGCTTCCTATCATGCCCACCCATGTCTGGACCCAGATATAAATAAAAATTGTGTTACCACACACCTTTAAATATAGCCCTGTGCAGTTCAGTCCCATATCCAAATCTACCTTGAAACTCCAGTTTGAACTAACTAGCCTTTGTCCCCCACCCAGTCTCTCACTAGTCTGGTGAGGGAGATTAAATCATTATTTGTGATATGTGATTATTTATTTATTTTGTTTGTTTATCTATCATATATTCTTACATTGTTCATTTTTGTATGATAATTGGTTTCTCCCCTCAGGTGTAGACATATTTCTCTTGCCACCATATTACCCATAAACCATCACCATATTCCCTTGTGTTCTTTCGTCCCCAGCTTTGACCTCCTCCCTTCCCTTTCCTTGCTGCATGCCTCAGATCTATTGTCAGCTTGCTAGTTTTGTATTTTTCTTGACCTTTTGTTCATTTTCTCCATATTCTGCATGTAAGTTTGGAAACCATCCACTATTTATGTTTTTCCTTCTGCCTTACTTTGGTAGCATAATCTCTTCCAGCTCCATCCATGTTGCTGCAAATGGCATGAGTTTGTCTTTTTTGATCACTGAGTAATATTCCATTGTGTAAATATATCACAACTTCTTGATATGTGTTGTTTCTATATCATGGCTATTATAAATAGTGCTGCAATAAACATAGGAGTGCAGTTTTCCTTTTGCGTTAGTATTTTTGCATTCTTTTGGTAGATTCCTAGGAGAATTGCTGGGTCATATGAGAGATCCATTTTTAGTATTCTGAGGAACAGAATACAGAATTCTCTATACAGCTTTCCATAGCGACTCTACCAATTTACATTCCCACCAGCAGTGTAAGAGGGTTCCTTTTTCTGCAAACCTCTCCTTTGTTTGTTTCAGTTTTTGTTTGTCTGTTTTTTAAAGTATTCTCACTGGTATGAGGTGTTATCTCATGGTTTAGATTTATATTACCCTGATTATTAGTGATGTTGTACATTTTTTATATGCCTGTTGGTCTTTTTGAATTTCTTCTTTGTAGAGTATCTTTTTAGTTCGTAGGTCCATTTTTTTTCAACTAGGTTGTTCACTTTATTTGATGAGTTGTTTAAATTCTTTGTAGATATTTGCTAGAAGTTCCTTATCTGTTGTGTGGTATGCAAATATTTTCTCCTATTCAGTGGGTTGCCTTTTCATTTTGATTTTACTGTATTTTTAGCTGTACAGAAGCTTTTTGGTTTGATGTATCCCAGTTGTTTATCTTCTTTGTTTTCATTTCTTCTGGAGAAGAGTCCTCAAAGATGTTTCTGAGGTTTATGTCATGACGTGTTTTGCCTATATTTTCTTCTATATATTTTATGGTATCAGATCTTATATTAAAGTCTTTTCTCCATTTTGGGTTGTTAATCATCTGTAATCTGTGATTATTACTTAAGTCTCCACAAGAGCTAATATTCTTATGGAAAAAGAAATACCAGTCTTCTTTGACTAGGATTTGAGCTACAATTGCCATTTACTCTAAAGAAAAGGAAATCAGATGCCATTAGATGAGCCATTGATAGATTATGGTCAACATGCCCTCAACTGAATAAGTTTTATTATTCATTATATATTTCTTATCTCAGTGAATGGTGTCACTATCCAACCATATACCTAAATTTATACCTGCTGGTTTCATATTGTAACAGGGTGGTCCCAGGAAAAGGGGAAGTTCCCAAAATCCTGGTTCCGCCCTAAGTGGGTGGAGCTGAGGATAAGAAGATTTCTGCAGAG
>JAGFMF010011870.1:3088525-3111721 GCA_019455555.1 Galemys pyrenaicus
GGATGGATCTGGAGGGGATTATGCTCAGCGAAGTAAGTCAGAAGGCAAAAGAAAAATACCAGATGGTTCCTCCCTTAGGAGGAACATAAGGGAATCAAATAAGGATCAAGGAAAGTAATAAGAACAATAATAATAACAATAACAGCAATAAAGACACAGAAACCAAAAATGAGGACACAAGGACAGACTGGGGACACCTGGTGTGGTGGGGAGGGGGTGGGTTGAGGGAAGATAGGAGCACGGGGGACTGAGGTGATGGTGCATTGGTGAGATGGTGATGGGGATTACAATTGATGGCAAGTATATGTAAATTTAAAAAAAATTATATTAATAATAAAAAAAGAGAAGTAAAAATGAAAAAAAAATACAGATGAATATAGCCCATTGTGTATAAATATACCACATCTTCTTTATCCATTCCTTTGTTTTTATCGTTAGGCACTTAGGTTGCTTCCATACTATGGATATTATAAATAGTACTGCAATGAATGCATCTCTTTGAATTATGTTTTTGTATTCTTTGGGTAGATATTTAGTTGCTAGATCATATGGTAGGTCTGTTTTTAATATTTTGAGAAACAACTGTACATTTTCCAAAGCAATTGTCTTCATTCCCATTAACAGTGCACTAGGGATTCTTTTTTTTCCACCTTCATCAACACTTGTTAATGTTCTTTTTGACATGGGTCATTTGAAAGGAGTTAGGTGGTATCTCATTGTTGCTTTGATTTGTTTTACTCTAATTATAAGTGATGGTGAGTATTTTTTTCATGTCCAGTTGACCATCTTTATGTATTCCTCGGAGAAATATCTGTTTAGTTCTTTGTGTCCATTTTTTCATTGATTTCTTCATTTTCTTTAGGTGATTTGTGTGTATTCTTTGCAGATTGTAGTTGTTTTCATATGTATGATATACATTTTCTCCCACTCAAGAGGGAGTCTTCATTTAAATGATAGTTTTTATTCAGTGTACAGAAGCTTTTCAGGTTTATATATACAGTCCCACTGGCTTATTTTTGCTATTGGAGTGAAGTCCCAAAGACATCACTGAAGTAAGTGTCATTGAGTGTTTTGTCTATGATTTCTCTTATGTATTTATAGTTTCAGGTCTTACATCTTTAAGTCACTAATCCATTTCAAATTAACTTTTGTATATGGTGTGAGATATTGATCTAATTTCATTCTTTTGCAAGTGGCTGTCCAGTTTCCCTAGCACCATTTGTTGAAGAGACTTTCATTTCTTTTTTTTTTTTTAAAGATTTACTTATTTATGCCTACAAGCACTGGGGTACAGGCCAGAGGTGTGTGTGGGGATGGGAGTGAGAGGATTCACCACAGAGAGCAGGGAGCAGAACAGGCAGATCAACAGAAGTACACTGCTGAGGGGAGCAGCGGGCACAGCAGGAGAGGTCTGCCACGCCATGTGGGTCCCCTCCCTGGCCAGCAGCAGGGACTGAACTCGTGCTGCAGTGGCTGCTGTTTGCTTCATAATGCGTTGCTTAACCCACTGTGCCACCAGGGAGGCTCTGACTTTCATTTCTTTATTTTATACTTCACTGATTTGTGTAAATTTTCTGTCCAATTAAGTGTAGGTTTATTTCTGGGCTCTCAAATTTTTTCTTTGGTATGTATATCCATTGTTATTTCAATGCTGTACTGTTTTGATTACTATAATTTTGTATAACTTTGTAGTATAGTTTGATGTCTAGAAGTGTGATATCAATGTTCATTTTTGTCGGGATTGTTTTGACTATCTGGGGATCCTTTTGTTTTCATAAAAAAAACTAGTAATGTTCTATTTCTTTGGAGAATGCCATTGAAACTGAAAGGGATTTCATTGAACCTATATGTTGCTTTGAATGGATGGGCATTTTCACAGTGTTAATCCATGAGCATGAAATATATTTCCATTTTCTTGGGTTTTTTATTTCTTTCATCAATGTCTTATAGTTTTTGTTGAATGGTTTTTCACCTTTTTATTAAGTTTATTCTTAGGTATTTAATAATCATGATGCTACAGTAAATAAGTTTTTTTTTCTTCATTTCCTGTAGCTTGCTATTTGTATGTAGGAATGCAACACTTTTTATATTGATTTTGAGGCCTGTCACTTTGCTGTGCCAATTTATTTTTTAATAGTTTTTTATTGGGATTTTTTTGGTTTTCTATCTATACTGTCATTTGCAGAGAGTAGTAGTTTTATTTCTTTTCCTATTTGGATTTCTTTTAGATCCTCTTGCCTAATTGCTCTAGCTAGGACTTCCAATAATATAATGAATAGAAGTGCTACAGGTAGATAGTTTTTTATGTAATCGAGCTTAGTGTAAATGCTTTCAACTTTTCATTATGTTAGCTATGGGTTTGTCATGTGTGGCCTTTTATTATGCTGAGAAATGTTCTTTTTAAACCCATTTCACTGACAGATTCTGTCATAAATGAATTCTGATTGCATGTTTTTTTTTATCTTATGTTTATGTGGTGAATTACTTTGATTGATTTGAATGTGTTCAATTATTCTTGCAATGCAGGGAAAAAATCTTACTTGATCATTTTTGTGATCCTTGCAATGCATTGTGAAGATTTTGTTGAGGATTTTTTTTTATCTGTATTAATCGAGATATTGAACTGTCATTTTCTTTTTTTGATGGTCTCTGCCTATTTTTGGTAGCAGAATGATGTTGGCCTTATCATATATGTTTGAACATATTCTTTCTCAGTTTTTGGGGAAGAGTTGAGAAGGATTGATGTTAGCTCATCTTGCCAGGTTTGTTAGGACCCATTAGTGAAACCATGTGGTTAGGGAATCTTTGTGTTCTGGGAGACTTTTCATTGTTGTTTCAATTTTTCTGCTTCTAGTTGGTCTGTTAAAGTTTTTTCTTTCTGTTTCAGTCCTAGAAAATGATATGCCTCTAAGACTTTTCCATTTATTCTAAATTGTACAGTGTATTGACACAAAGATGTTCACAGTGTAGTCCCTTATGAACCTCTGTATTTCTGAGATATCTGTTGTAAACTTTCCTCTTTCATTTATGATTTATTTTTTAAACATTTCTACATTTTTTTTCTTTATGAACCTAACTAGAAGTTTGAATGTTTTGTTTTTTGTTTTCAAAGAAACAACTTTGATTTCATTGATTGGCAGTGCAGCAAACATATACCAATCCCCCATTCTAGCTTTTTCACACCAACAGCCAGTACCTTCCCACACCCTGCGTACTCATTAACTGCAAAAATAGGTCTTGGTACCTACAGAAGTCAACAAAGTCAATAAAATAAAACAAAATAAATAAAACCATATCACCACCTGTGGGGAAAGTAAAATTAGTTTACAGCCTGTGCTATTGCTATAGATTTTAAGAAAAATAGGGAGGGTCAATTGGCAAAATGGGCAGACAGAAAATGAAAGCACATGGCAGCTCAAGATACCCTGCAGAAAATGAGATGAGGAGAAGATATATGGTGAGCAATCTTGAGTCATGGGCTAGAGGATGAAGTGGATGAATATGTGGGAGACAACTGAATGCTCCAATGCTGGGGAGAAGCTTTTTGTACTTCTCCAACTAAGGTCTTAAGTAGTATTCTGGACCTAGAAGCCTCGGATCTGTGAGACCTTACCCTACTATTGTTTCTTTCCTTGTATTCCATGAGATTTACCATTTTTCTTATTTTTCTAAAATAACTCCATTTTCTCCTTGAGATAACTTGAATAAACCTAACTGAAACAGATATTAAACAAATATTTAACTTGTGTGTATCTGTACAGCATATATACAGGTTGTCTAGTAATGTCCTTTCATTGAATGTATTTTTATTAACGTTGATGTGAAAAAAATATCCTGGTTGGTGTTGACTGAAATTGATTTATTTGAGGACTTTGTGATTTTGCACAATTTTCATGACTCTATTGAGAATGCTGTGTGAGGATTTAACTGCATATTGGTATGGTAAATTCAGCTGTGGTGATGAAATAAGCTCTCAGACAGACAAACATTTCAGTCTATTCTCCAGAGATAATGTAAAAATATTAACAGGTGACATCGTTTGTAGTTATTAAATTAGAAAATGTTTTTTTGACTCTTCCCAAATTTCTAAATTACGTATTCATCTTTAAATTTGTGATTAAGGTTTAATGAGAAATAGTGAAAATAAAATAGTACAAGTAAAATGCTTAGTATTTTAATTGACATTTGGGGAATCTTCATTTTTTTGAGTAAATATTTGTCAAAGTTTCCCTAGAAACTTTGGGAAAATCTTCTGTTCACAAAGAATTAATTTAATAATTCTATTAAATTCACCATTTTTTTCCATCATTTTTTTCCCCCCAGTGTGACATCTTCAGTCCACTTTGGGGTAGTGTACGGTATGTTGAAGGTAGAAAAGGACAATGAAAGTCTGTAGGAAATACTCTGGGGAAAGTTGGTGTTATGCTGACTGCTGTTCTTTGTTGGTTCCAATGATGAGAGAGCAACAGTTGGAAAGTTCCTTGGTATCTTAGTTGATTTAGAATGAATGGTTTGTAAGTACAAAAATTTCTTTTTCACAGTTTTGGAGATTGACAAGTCCGTGGTAAAGGTGCCAGCAGATCTGGTGTCTAGTGAGGACTGCTTGAAAAGTACCATCCTCTTGATTGTGTCCTCACAGGGCAGAGGGTTAGGAAATTATCTGGGATCTCTTTTATGACACTATTCCTATTCATGAGGCTTTGTATTATTATCTTTATGACCCAGACACTCCTTTAAAGGCCTACTTCCAAACACTATCAAATTATGGATTAGCTTTTAACATATAAATTTGGTGATGGTGTTAGGGAAACAGCTGTAGCATCTAGAGTCTCATGCTCTTAGACCTTAAATTGAGCCCAAAAATTCTAGCTACAAAAGAATAAATATTTGGTAGCTGTTCAGTTCCACATGGTTTCAAATACATTTCCTTAGCTAACACAGTGAGGCAGTTGTTACTATCTTCCTTTTATAGATGAGATAAATGAAGTTTAGAAAGACTTGCCCAGGATCACCAGATTTAAGTAATTATATTTCATGATCCCAAGACTCATTTTTTTTCCCATTATATGTTGCCGCTTGAGCAGGATTTTAGGAGGTGGAGACAGGATAAAAAGTGTTTTTTTTTTCTATGACTTCTTGTTACAGACTATACCAACCTTTTCTTTTTACTCTTCTTTGCATTTTTGGTTTACTTTCATTTCTCTTCAGGGTCACTTGTATGCTTTATCTCAAGGAAATCCTTGACCACATTTAGCTGTGGTATGACTTATAACATTGCAAGTTCAGAAAGCTAGAGATAAGGCTAAAATGTTGATGATAATGCCTATTTCAAAAACAAACCACCAGAGTCTTAAAAATAATATCCAGGCATACCATAAAACAGGTATATGCTTTGACTGGCTTCATACTGAGTCAGTTGTGCCAGTACCTTCTTGTCCTCCATCCATTCTATTAGCTTTTGAAAATGAAAATATTTATCTACTTTAAAGCTTCTTTTTTTACAATCATGGAAGGAAGAAAGGGATTAGCAACTTTTTCAATTAAGAATAATGTGAAATAATACCCCTCAATGCACTGTAACTACATTCATTGACAAGTTCACACATTCATTCTTAAATGCTTCTTGGTGCCAGCTGCATGTTAGAAACTGTTCTAGGTTCTTGAATTACAGCAGAAAAGAAAACCAACATACTTACCCTTATCAAGCTTTTTTATATAATTGGAGGGGAGAGAGAAAATGAACAAGTTGACAAATATAGAGTATAATTTATGATAATAATGACTGCTCTGAAAATGGTATCACTTGTAATATGATGGTGATAGGGCAGATAGATAGGGTGATAAGGGAGTATAGCATGATAAGGGAGGGACCAAAAAGATCTCACTAAAATCTGAGAAGTGAGTTTTGACTTCATACTTGAATGACATAAAGAAGTTTTTTCTTTGACTGGCACCAACTCGTACCTCAATATTGTAACAGCCTTTATTGCTGAACTGCTCCTACCCTTCCCCCATCTCTGATATACACCACCTAGTGCTGTCAGATTATCATCTAAAATTACATGTGATTATGCCATAATCCAACTCAAATCTTTTCAGAACTTTACTGTGCCTGACAGCATAGTATTTTAACTTTGGACAGAACTTAGATGAGTATTCTCTATCTTCTAGGTTTATTTTTTATTATAATTTACATTTTATTAGGACACAATATTTCCAAAATATTATTTTATAATATAATTACATTAAATTACTAATGGTATTTTTTACACTATTTCTACAAAGTCTTCAAAATCAAATGATTATTTTACACTTACAACACATTTTCAGTTTTATTGCTTCTTGGCTTTTTGGCTAAGATCAAATGTAAAACTTATTTTCAGTTTAAAGTTACCACCTCACCAGAGATAATGCACACACTTACCTCATGTGTGATATTTTCCTGTATCTTACTGTTCTTGGTTTAATTGTGTTGATCATTCTCTATCTCCACCTTGTAATCTTGCTTTGTGCGGATACTCTCTGTGTCTTCCTCTCATTTGAAATTTCAGGTAAGGTAGACCCTCCCAGGAATTCTTTATAATCACCACCTCCATCCTTTCACTAGTAGAACTTATTCTCTCTATATATCAAGTTCCTTCCCATAACCTACTGTGCATGCTTCTGTTATGGCACATCATATGATATTGTAATTATTTGTTTGAAGATTTGTCATTTTCATTAGATTATGTATTTCCAAATTGTGGGTCTTTTAATATCATTATTGTTAGCTTCATTGTTAGTATTGCTAGTTTTCTGCATATTTTCTTTTATTCAATAGGAATTCAAATAATATTTAACTCATTAAGGTATATTCTTTATCCTATTTGAAGTTATACTTGGCCAGCCCAATTCAGTTTATGTAATTTTAAGGGGGACAAGATGAAATATAATATATGTGTGGACTTTTGTAATATAGATGTAAAACCAGAAAATGATTATAGAAGAGGAAAGAATAGGAATTTAGAGGAGAAAAAATAAAAAGAACCAAATATCTGGTAAAGCTGTGACTTTTTCCATATTTACTACTTCAAACATTTGAAAAAAGAATGATGAAATTATCTTTGTTTTTCTTTTAAATTATGTAAATTATATAATCAATATGTGTAAATATATTTTAATTACACAATTTAAACAGTATACAAAAACCCTAATATCCTCTTTTGCTTCTATGTGTCAACATAGTAGACTAAATAATGATCTCTGCAGCTATGTCCAAATCCTGATCTCTGGGAGCTATAACTAGTTACCTTTCATGGTAAAAAGAACTTGTTTGAAGATCTTGAGAGGGGTAGATAAAGTTGGATTATCCAAGTGGATCCAAAGTAAGGACCAGGGTCCTCATTGGTGGGAGGCAGGAGGATCAAAGTTAGTAGTAGATGTGATGACAGAAATAAGAGGTTGGGGTGTTTCAATAAAGGACCACAAACCAAGGCATGCAGATGACCTGTCCAAGCTGATAAGGACAAGGAGATAAATTCTACTTTCAGAGCTCCAGAAGGAACTTGTCTTGCCAACACTTTGACTTTAGTAAAACTGATTTTGGATTTCAGACTTTTAGAATATAAGCTGGCAGATTCATTAAAAAGTAAGTTTGTGATAATTTGTTCCAGTGACAACAGGAAATGAATGCAACCTATTAATGTTTACCACAGGTAACTGACATTATTATGGGAAGGATCTCCTTCCAGAAATCCTTTTACATATGTATCAATATACATAAATGAATTTGTAAACAGCATGGTTTTGAGTGTTTTGAAAGACTGCACAGCATGTGTTTGTCTGAAGTTTGCATTTTTCACTTGTCTCTGTCTGGGAGCTCTTTTTAAAATCAGTGTATATAAATGTACTTGCTTCCTATTAACTACTCTCTGATTTTCCATTCCATGGACCTTTCAGATTCTATACTACTATCCCACTGAATAATTTTATACTTTAAATGTTACAATTTACCTTTCTTCCATCTAAGAGAGGAAACATAGCTAGTTGAAAAGTTAGTCATGTTCTTTTTTCAAGATATTAAACAAACCTCAAATTTAACTATAAATGATTATCATTAGAAGTATTTTATTTCTTTCATGTTGAATATTATAGCAGAAAGTCCTCTGGGGAAAGCAATTTAACAAATCGTATCTGAGCCAAAATTCATATTTATGGTTTTTCTTTTTTTAAAGTCTCTCAGTTTTATGAACAACTTTGTATTTTATTCTTAGATTGTAGTTTTAACAGATTCAAAATGATAGTGAAAAGACATCCCACCATGCAAAATCAGTCTTTTTTGGGGATAGACTTGTCAGAGCAGGTCACAGCACATAATGAGATGTCACAGACTAGTGAGATATGCAAAGCAGGTTTAAAAAACTGCTAATACTACATAGATATTTCAATACCGAGGATGATAAATATGTGGGAGCAATCTAGCTATTACTATACTATTTAAATGACTGGGACTATGTAATTATTAGAGCTCCAATAAATGGCCTCTGTGGATCAAATTCTTTTGAAAAAATAAGTAAATAAAAAAAAGCTCTATGGTTTTATAGTTTCTTTTCAGAAATTGAATGCACTTTGCTACTCAAACCCTGCTCAGAGCACTTGCTGTCAATCAGTTAAAAAAGATTTGACTACCACCTTGGTGTTAAATATAAATGTAATCTAAAGGCTTAATGAATTAAACTGTGCTATTTAATTTGAAATGGAATTTTCCACCATACTAAAGTTAGGTAGTCAGAATTCTGTGAGTTTGCTTTTCATTCTAGCCTGTTTTATAGCCATAATAAAGAAGAGGCAGAAATGGCCTCAGAAGCAAGTGTGTCAAATTGAGGAGACAGGCCTCCTTTTGGTGAACAGAGAAGGGAAAAACTACCCCATTAACTCCAGCTTGTTAAAATTTACCAAGTCTCTGTAATTCATTAGCCTTTTTCCCCTTCTTCACACCAAAAGAGTAGATAAAAGGTAAGCAGCAACAAGGAGAGACATTATATGCAGAGGTGAACACGATATGACAAGGTCTTCTTTTAATAACAAACAGTGTTAGCTCTCTAGGAGGTAGACAGTATGAAGTGCAACAAAAACTGTAATTATGCTCTCAGCAGGAAACCTGTATTTAGAGTGACAATAAGAGTGTCTCTAAAAACCTGTTAGGTTAAGGCTGCTATTCTTAATTATATGTATTAGGAGTTTGTGTCTTCACTTTTTTCCTTTTAAAATTCAAAGAAGAAACCTAATTATAACTTGGACCCTAGTAAATTGGGCCATACTTAAACAATGAACATTGGCAATCTCATCATGTGCCATGATATTTTTGTCTGGTGCAACTGCTTTAGAAGCCAAACTGGCTCCCCCAAATAATTTGTTTTTGCTGTCTCCAAGGCAGAAGAAAAACAAACAAAAATTAAGCAAGGAAAATTATGAAATTATGTTGTTTTTATTTTCAATGACACCTAAACCTTCTAGAGAGGAAGATCATTCCTTGGGTAGGAAGGTCATTCCTTACATTCCTTATAGGTTGTCCATATGTGTTGTTCACGTATATTTCAGCTGGACCATGGCTACATAAAACTTGGTTTGATTTTTGCCTCTATTTTGCCCCTAGATATAATGATAGCTTACAAATGCTTCTAGTTGACTTTAATTAAATTGTATGAGACTCTAAATTTTTGGTTTTGCCCGATATGCAGCAAAATATGTAATAGTTGAGCATCATTCTTCAGAGTGATTAAGATTGATCCTGCTGTGTCCATTATAAAGACACAAACATAGATCTGGCTATGCTGACTTCCTCATATATGATTTAAATTTCGTTTGAAATAGTTTCCCAGTTTCTTATGCTTCTGAACAATAGTTGCTGAATTTCAAGAAAGAAGAACTTACTCATTCTATTGAGATTAGATTATAACCATGTGAGTAGTTGAATATGCGACTTGTGACTTACTCTTATTGAAATCACTTATATTGAGTACACTTAATAATTTTGCTAGCATTACAAAATTATGAGGTGACTTGAACAAATCGATTTGTGTGTTTAATGGGCAAAAGTCATGCTGATCTGACTGAGCTAATAAATCAAACTTTATAAAAGTGAACTTAATTTATTTTGATACTTTTCTTTTTCATGGTTCCATTCCTCAAAGTTTTTATGGATTCTCTGGCCCAAACAGTTTTAAGATGTTCTGCACAAAGCAGAGATAATGGTTTGATCCTACATTATTTGTTTTTCTCTATAATCCTAGGTAGAAATGGAACTCAGTGGTAATACTTTTTTTTTTGAAATTCATATCTAAGTAAATTGAATTCTATCATCTGCCTATCTGCCTTAAAATAGTCATCAAAATAAAAAAAAGTGATTCTGAAAGGATTTAAATAAATGCTGAAAATTTTGGAAATCACTTATATTTATTGATATGCCCCATTGAAGTTTTTATCTTAGGCAACCAAACTTTCAATTTTATTGAAATACTAATTTGGTGTTCATTATTATTGAGTCTCATGTATTTTTATACTGATAAGGATGTGTGGTATGAATAATGGCATTTTTCTAATTAAGCAGTAATTAAACACAATAAAGTCAAATGAACTATTAATTTTGATGTTTAGTTCAATTTAGATTATACTTTATAGACTCTCTGTTTAGTAATTTATAAAAATAATGAGTAACATGACTCATTAAGATGGTTTTCTATATTTTATCAAAATAAATTGATGAAAGTTGGACCAAGGTTTATGTAGGAGGCATGAAACATTATTAAATGTACTAAGAACAAACATTAGGTATTGGGCAATATTTTTTCATATACTCTGTCCCTAAAGTATGGTCAGTTCATATGACAAAACATCCAAGTGAATGACATTAAAAAATTACTAGTTGCCATGGTAGAGATACTCAGAGAATAGTGACCAATTACATTAAATGTGACTATTAAAAATGTCGCTAAAAGTGTTAGAATTTTTGAGCGTATGTTAGCTACACAAAATAGTAATTATGTTAAATTTTCAAAGTTTAAGCAATGAAATATTGGAAGTAAATCCTTGGATCTAGATTCAGGTTTTCTTTTTTTCCCTTTTTTTATATAAATGGAATGGTAGAGAATAATGTATCTGGAAAACCTAAATAAACAAAATAGTATTAAGTATAATACTATTATACTATAAATAGTATAATACTATTTTGCAAAATAGTATTAAGGAGATTTTAGAATTGAAATTCAATGTATTTGTTTCCCCCTTTTCAAAGAGCTGAATCACCAACTATTCTGTTCAACTATTAAGAAAATGTCACTATCTCTGTATACTCTCAGAATTAAAAGGAATTCTGAATGACTATCTCAGCCATTTCCCATCCTTCAAGTAGAGTCATATAGAATTTTATTTTTTTAATTTTTTAAAAAAAGATTTATTTATTTGTGCATACAAGAACTGGGGTACAGTCAGAGGTGCGGGAACCGTGAGAAGGCTCACCAGAGACAGAGTGGGATGCAGAACAGGCAGAACGACTGAAGCACACTGCTGAGGGGAGCATCGGGCGAGGCAGGAGAGGTCTGCTGCGCCATGTGGGTCACCTCCCTGGCCCGGGGCAGGGATAGAACTCGTGCTGCAGTGGCCGGTTTGCCTCATAGTGCGTTACCTAACCCACTGCACCACCAAGGAGGCCCCCCCATATAGAATTTTAAACCAGTGAAATGCTGCCAGGTTTTAGTTTTCGCTTACAAAATCCTTCCTTATATCACCCTGCTGCTAATGAGTTTAGTAAACCTCACAGGATAATCTTCTTAAGGTATAAATCTCATTTTAATCAAAACCAATTTTTGGTTCTTTCATCCACAGACAAATGATAATGGGTCCATGTTTGTTTGCAATTTTTTATTTTCTTTAGGAGATGTTTTTTCTCTCCATTTCTTTCTTTCTTTCTTTTTTTTTTTTTTAAAGACATTTATTTATACATACAAGAGCTGAGGTCCAGGCCAGAGTCCAGGGTGGTGAGAGGATTCACCAGAGACAGAGTGGGGAGCAGAACAGGCAGACTGATGGAAACACACTGCTGCGGGGAGCAGCAGGTGAGGCAGGAGAGATTTGCTGTGCCATGTGGGTCCCCTCCCTGGCCGGGGGCAGGGATCTAACCCGTGCTGCAGTGCCTGCGGTTTGCTTCATAGTGTGTTGCTTAAGCCACTGGTCACCAGGGAGGTCCCTTTTTCTCCATTTCTGTTAAAAGTATTGCCATCTCTTTTTAAAAAATATTTCCTTACATTAAATTTATTAATCTTGATTGATTTGAGAACATGCCTTCTAAAATGTTTTATATTTGTGTTTGGAAACCATGTTTTGTGTGTAGTAATATTTTGAGCACTTATATGTTGCCAGTAATACTTATAATTTCCTTTTTTCTTAGCCAGATAACTTGATTTTTCCTAACATTTTCCATCACAGGTTATATATACATATATACTATATACACACATATATTTATGATAGTAATACACAAACTGTCCTGTGAATATGTATTATCAATGAGTAAAAGTGGACATATTTATCTCTAAAAAACTCTGAATTAAACACAGTTGTAAATCCTGGGTTCAACTGATTAAATTGAATATTATTCCGGAATATGTAAATGTTTTTATAGCAGTAAGTAATAAGCACATTTCTACTTCACCTATTTTTTTACTCAGTGTTAGAAGATAAATGATGTCAAGGAATTTAAACTTAAGTAATCTTAAGTATTATAATTCATCTACCTGTGGAAAATATATGTAATTTAAGTGAATAAAACTTAAAACTGTTGTTTACTGTGTCCTACATCTACTAGGATTTTATTTACCTTTTTTTTTTTATAAGAGAAGTTTGGATAATATTTCAGCATAAAATGGATTTGTTTAGATGGGTACTTTGCTATAGGCAATACAGTGTCATTCTACTTTTACTATGACAAGGTCTGTGTCTGATATTCTAGCAATTTTGTCTTGATATAAAAATATTCAATCCAATCCATCCAATTTTTTTTTTCTGAACACTTAGTAAGCTTACCTCTAGATAGTGAACCTAATACAATATAGAGGTGACTTTTTAGGGTCTGAATCTTAAGAAAAATGGTAATTTCTTTTTAGCAATCAAGTCAGTTTGCATGGAAAATGTTTAAAGGCAGAGAAGGACTGTGAAAATTCTCACTGAATAAAATCTACTGATGCTGAAATCATATTTGTCCTCACTTAGTTCAGTCTCATTCAATATGGGAATGTGAATTCTCTGTTTTTTCAATGCAACCACAAATTATGTTTAAATCTAAAACTAGATTTAGGATGATTTCTTACTTTTAAAAAGCAGGTCTGCATTTTTCTTCTTAGGCAAGATGATGGCACTGTATGATGCCACTGAGATTTTTCTTAACTCCAAAATTTTTGAAACGTCTGCCTCTTAGGGAAAAAATATGGAATTTTTTTTCCCTTAAGACTTTTTTTTTTTTTTGTGGGGTGGGGTAACAGACTGTTTGCCATTGCTTATTTCCCCAAAGGATAAAACCTCAGTGAATTATTGGATCACTTGCTTTTTACCAGGACTAGGAGTGATACAATTTCAAGAAAAACAATGCTCAAGCTGAAAGAATGGCATGGAAGATTTTTCAGATGGTATGTTCTCACTTCGATTCTGTCTTGCACTGCTTACACAATATTTTACAGGTAAAACTTGAGGGAAGTCAGTTTGAAATAACTATTTCATGTTGCTTATTTTCTGACTGTTTTATCAAAATGTTTCTTGAATAGACCTAAGAATGCAATTTTTATTTCATTAACATTTATGTTCATCTCCACATTTTAAGGAGGGTCACTGGTGCCTGTTTCGTTCAATGCTGTGACTTGATTTTTAGTGTAGAGCTTCATCCAACCCAGATGCTCAGTCAAGACTGGCTGAACATATGTTGAATGTACAAATTTAGGTTTACATCAAGTGGAACTGGATCAAAAACATAGTCTAGAATAATGTAAGTATAAGCTAACTTATAATCCGGGTAGAATTTCTGTTCTTTATAATTAGCTGCTTGTATCTTCTGAATACCTGTACTAAGAAAACTACTTATTATTAGTCATTCACTAATTTACTCATTCAAAAAATATATATATATCAACTGTTTTGCCCATGATTTGACATTATGCTAGAAGTTAAGACACAGAAGTGAGCTCAATTAGGCTTCTTTAGATATTGTGTTAGGATGCATGAGGATTTGCCCTCCTTAGACTTGATATTCTCTGGTTTGGAGTAAACACAAACATATTTATAAAGTAAGGCCAATAATATGGAGACCAAAATTTTTCCTGTAGGGGAAAATTATGCATTACTAAATGTTAAAAGAGTCTTTAGAGAAGCAGCTAGGACTTAAGTTGAGGTGAGAGTTCAAAAAGCAAAATTGGTGAGCAAAGCTCCCTGAAGCTTCATGAATAGTTTGTATGTGAATATGGGAGTGTGTGTGTTTGTGAGTGTGTGCATGTGAGTAGGCTTATCCATTTCTGGGCCAAAAAAAAAGATATCTGGTTTAAGAGAAATTTAAAAATAATTTTTACCTATGTCTTCACTCTGTTATTTTATTTTTATAGAAACTGAGATTGGACATCCTCAGGGTCAATGATTTCAAATCTCTTTGCTTTCTACATTATCCTTAGTAGTACGTGTTCATGGTCAGTTTTCAGAAACTTATATGGCAAACTTGTTCTAGTTAAGAGGGTATAATAACAGCTAACTAAGAGCTAACTGTCATAGTAAGGCACTATTTGGGAGACCAAGGTTAAAGGCACCCAGTTTTTTCTGCTTTCTGATGTGTTTAAAAAATCAACTATTAATCAGAACCTAGTTTAGTTTCTTCAGTGAGAATATTACTCCTGAGGTTTATTTGTGATATTATTTACCTACGGCACAAAAAATATACCTTAAAACATAGAGCAGAAACTAATATTTAGGATTTAAAGAGTTATGGAGTACCAACACCAACATCATACATTCCCCAAACTTATGTGTGAAAGTAAAATTCAACTTGTCTGCTCAATTTCCTAAAATAAGTTTTGCTAATCATTGGTCACTTATTTAGGAATCTCATTGACATTTTCTATTACTATTCAAGATTGTTGCTCACTTTCATGCTCAGTCCTTTTTCAGTATTCAAGAACCTGTATGTAATATGAGTTAATCTAGATGGGTAGACTTGTACATTATAGCCTACGAAATGATATATATCTTAGATATATACAGTCGGTCCTCATTACTCATGGATTCTATATATGCAAATTTGTCTAGCAGTAAAACTTTTTGTAACCCTGAAATAAATTCTGGTGGCACTTTCATAGTCATTTGCAGACATGCACAGAGCAGCAACAAATTTGAATTGGCCAACACACATCCTACCTGAGGTCCATCAGCATACTCTGGCTTCTTGTTTTCACTCTCATGATGCACACAGATGTCCTTTTCAGTCTATTTAGTACTACACGCTTCACATTTTTATACTTTAATTGGTGATTCCATTATTTGAAATGATTGCTAAGCATCATGCTTAAGTATTGTCTAGTTTTGAAGTGCAAGAAGTTTGTGATATTTATTATGAAGAAAATACAGGCTATACCTGCTAATGAATGTTAGGCTATACCTGCTAATGAATCACAAGTATATGTTAAATAAGATTGTTGGTAGTCTTATTAATAAGATGTTTAAACAGAAACATACATAAAGCAAGGTTATGTGTAAATAAACTGATGAAGATGTATCCAGAAGCTCACAGAAATCTAACCCTGTATTTCCTCTAGGAGTGATTCAGTGTTTACTAGTTTAGTGTTAAATGTGACCTTACAGAACATAGTTACATTGAATAACAGGGATTTATGTACATGTGTTTTTCTAGGGCAAAGGACCATAATGCTTATCAGATTCTCAATGGGAACTGTGATTTCCTCAAAGGGTAGTAGGACCCTGGCTTCTCTTGAGGAGTCCTTTCCAAGCTCATATTCTTGGACTCCCAGGCTTGCTATGTAGAAACTTGTGCTAACATACTGTCATTGAAATGTTAAAAAGGCGGCATAAATACTGGAAAACCAGAGACTTAATCCTTTATCTTGCCATTTGTGAGTAATCTCACTACTGCTGGCTTTGTAGTCAGACATAGCTAATTTGAATATAAGTTCCTGCTATATGATTTGGGACAAAATAGGTTAGCGTACCAGTGAGGAAAAACCTTCGAGTCAGTGGGTAGCACTCATTGTCAACTGTATGGTAGAAGGTGAAGCCTTCCAAATTGTATTCCTTGTGGGTGGAGAGGGAGTATGTGTTTAGGGTGTGTGTGTATTGATGGATAAAAGGGTAGAGCTGAGACTTTTAACCAGTTGTACTCTGGACTTTTGCTAGTTAAAAACCTGGGCTTTTGGCAGGCAAGTTTTCAGGGATTTAGCATTTAAGCCTATGGTGAAGAGAGGTGTTGTGGAGAATCTGTCAGCTTGCCATGTGTGGCTTTTTTGTACTTTGGTTTTGCTCAGTGGGTGCTATCTGGGATGGGACAGATGCCAACTGACCACATACCAACCTGTAAATTCTCTCTCTCCCTCTTTCTCTCTAAGACTTCCCTATTTCACTGTATGTCTGCTTTTGAATGGGGTCCTAGATTCTTATGCAAGTGGATGAACTCTCACCAACTAGGTCAATCCTGGTCCTCTGGGTGTGCTCTATTTCAGTGATGTGATTTTGGGCAAAAATTCCCAATCTCTCAGTTTCAGTTTCATTACATGCATGTGGGTAAAGTAATACCTAACTTGGAGGGTTATTTTGAAGATCAAATTAGATTATGAGTTCAAAGAACCATGTAAAATAGGTTTTGACTAGAAATAGTCAGTTATTATGGTATATGTTTTTAAATATTGTTAGATTATCATAAATATTATTAGATTTAAATGTTATTGGTGGATTATTAATTTCTTTTCCCCCTTCTTACTTGGGAATGGTATAAGATCTATTTTATAATCCCTCCATGAATTGGTAAATTCATTATAGAATTGTCTCCTGCAATAACTAGTGGAGAAAGCAAGATATTCTCATGGGGTCTCTGATTTTTATCCTCTGTTTTGGAGCTCTGTGGTAGAGGTGATGGATGACTAGAACTCTGTGTGGCAGTGGTGGGAACAGCCAGCTGTGTTTTGTTTCTCAGGGGAATAACCTATCTCCAGCTCCTGGTCAAGGACAGAGTGCTCACTCACCAAGGTGCCTATCTCCCAAGGGAGAAATAGAGTTGATACTAGCAGTTTAAAAACCTGTAAATGACTTCTGAGTGCCCTCTTCACATACACCCAATGAGACTCTTAGGATTTTACTTTCCTGATTTGAAAACCTGAAACCCCATTTCTCCTCAAAAATTTTATAGATTATCATTTTCCTTTGCTTCTTAGAATCACCCTGATTTATCTTAAATATGTAAAACAGCATAACTACAATGACATATTTTTGAAGAATGAATTGTTTTCCACAGATGAATTTTCTAGGTAAAATATTCCCCCTGCTATGTTTTGTTTAATAACATTATAGAAATGGTAATAATTTGTATTAGACATTCTTTGACTTATTAGATGTATTTATATAAAGTGAGTGACTTGAACTTTTCTTGATTACTTACCAATCAATTGGTGTACTATGCTATAAATCATAGTAATTCCTCAGAGCCTGCTAACACAAATAGATTGTACACATACATTAATAATTTCAGTTTGCTATCTTCTGTATTTTTTGTTGTTGTTGAATTTTTGTAACTGTGTGTAATGGTGAAGAATGCCTCTGTAGTTCTAAAATGAGTTATGCTATAAATGATAACTAACTTATGATTACCTGCATACCAACACAATGCCATCCACTTACGTACTTATTTGTTTACATAATATACTGATATTATTTTTTAGTGTAAGATATTGCAACATTATAGTAGTATAGTTGATATTTATATTTAATATATTAATATAAAATATTTGAGTAGATTAATATATTCACAAGATCTGTTTATAAAGATTTCTTTCTAAGCTTTCTTCTCCCTCTTCTGAATTCTTGCTCTAGAGGAGCTAGTGAAACTTCTACATTTTTGTGGCCCAGGATAAAGCTAGATATCGAGGAGTTTGAAATCACAAGATGAGCCCTTTGTTATTAAAAATGGGATATTTTAGTAATAATTTTGTTTTTTTATTTATACTGATCTATTTTTTTTTTCCTGATCCCTTGTTTGGTTCCCCTATTCCTCCTGTAAAAGTGAAACCATTGATGTTTTTCTTTTTCCTTCTGGCTTATTTTATTGAGCATAATCTTTTCTAGCTCCAACCCTGTTGCTGTGAATGGCATGAGTTTATCTTTTTTTTGATTGCTGAATTGTGTTCCATTGTGTGTATATACCACATCTTCTTAATTCAATCATCTGTTTTTGGGCATTTGGGTTATTTGCATATCTTACCTATTATGAATAGTGCTGCAGGTATCCTTTTGAATTAATGTTTCTGTGTCTTTTGGGTAGATTCCAAATATCAATTCCAGTCTAGTTCCAGACCTCTGAAGTTGACAACACCATCTACTGTTCAGAGGTGACATTATACCCAAGGATTTGAGTGACCTTACTCCTTTAAGCTCTGGAACATTCAGTCGACTGCCTGCAACATAATCTCATTCAGTTAAAAATAAATACCAGAATGTAAATAAGAACAACAGCAGGTTTTACTCTCCAGTGTTTGTCCTTTTACTTTGGAAGGAAATGACCCAATTAATAACTTTTGTGTTTCTTTTCTTTGGTGCTAGTTGAATGAAAGAAGCTGAGTCCTGCAGTTAGCCTCTGTTTCTCATTATCCCCAACATCAAAACTGGCCTTTTCTGCATAATTTGAAAACCACATATTCAGTTAAAGAGAGACAGAAAGATATAGTAGCTGTGAAATAAAATGACTGTCACAAAGGGAGAGATCAAATGTGATAGGTGCATTTAATGTAAAAACACAACTGGAGTGTCATTCTTTTTCAAAGCAACCTAAGTGGAGAGTGCTAATATAATGCATGATAATGAGGGTACCCAATTTTAGAAAGTGGTTTTTAAAATGCTGTAGCAGAATGCTATCTAGAATCTCTTAGTATAAAGCAAAATCTCAGCAGGGACCTTTTCAAGCACCATTTTCTCTTGTTTTAAATGATCTCACATGAACCTTCCGTTACTTGATTTGGTGTAGCTTTCTGTTATTCATTATTTTTGACCGCTTGTGAAAGGAACAAAAGACCTGTTATTAGTGACTTGCCAGTTGTTGTAAGACTTACAGTACTTACAGAGCTCTTTGCCTTGTGTTTATTTTGTGGTATGAAATTGTATGATATAAGGGAATTTGATTAGTAATTAGTCTGGGAGAAGGTATTGACTCTCTGTACCAGACCTCTGTATATATTGAAGTTTTGTTGAAGAAACTGTTTCTTCTCACACAGGAAATTTTAGTTTTGGGGGTAAAGAAGACTTTTCTGATTGATTATTTTTGTACATATTCCTTTCTTCCATCAGTTGAAAATGCAACCTTCTAATGATACAATTAAAAAGATCATGTCATTAACACAGTCATCTGTAACATCTGAGCACTTTTCAGTTGTGCTGTGTAATCTATGTACTTTTCTAAAGTCCCCAAATTTTCAGTTAAAGGATTGTGGACCTCTCAGGCAAGTAGAATACAACAGGTGACATCAAGATAATAGCAGCTATATGAGTCTGGATCTTGATGCAACAGGACAGGACCTGTAACATAAATAAATGCCCCATGTCAAAGAGGATGAGTATAACTTTCAGATTCAGGTTTTATAGGGTTGTAAGGTGGAGTCTATAGATAATAAAAAGAGTATGAATAACATAACAAAGAAGGATAAAAAAAACACATTTTACAGAAGCTTAAATATCCAAAGTAATCTAACTACAGAGTGTCCTAAAAATGATTTTCATTTGATTTTCTGTAACATATATTTCCATGTTTGCTGTGATGGTGGGTTTTCTGGGTTGGGAAGAACTGTTTGTTAGCTCCGTGTTGACCTGCTGAGGTCAACTTCTTATAAGTTTTATGCAGTGACTTTGATGCTAATGTACTATCATAGTAGTGTCACAGCTGTAGTTCACAGTACAAGCTTGTTGTGATAAAGTCTCTGTGCAGTTGTCTGATGTATGAAAACCCTTTTGAAACACTGGATCATGATTATGCATATGCAGATTTACATACTGTTTATCATGGGAAAGAAAAATTGGTAGATTATATACAGAATATTTTGGGTCTGGATCAGATCTTTTAAATGATGTTATTTTGGAGTTAAGATTTCTATATTCTAGAGGTTTCACTTTCTGAACAGATTTAGGGTAAAAAGCTTTCTTCTGTAAGATAGCACAAGATGAGTTAAAAAAAGGACAACAAGAAGAAAATTGAAAGTTATCCTTTTGGACTTGATAGAGAAATTTTGTAGGAAAATATATCAAGTATGTGGGTATTGGAATCAGATTAAATTTGCAATGAAAAAATAAAACACATAAAAATTAACCTCAAAAACGGAAGATTATATTAGAGTACATGGGAAATAGCGTATATTCTACAACCATCTTTCTTGTGCATTTGAATGTATTAAAAACTAGTTTGTAGAGTTGAATGAGTTTCTTGGAGAATTTGAACTGAATGACAGCATTTTTTAGGGTAAAATTTGAGATTTTCTTTTAAGTGATCTGTGTTTCTCTTTTGAAGAGAGAGAGGTGGAGGAGTAAGAAGAGTAAAGAATGAGGGAGGGTCAGAGAGGTTAGTTTGCCAGTCTAATATGTAGGATCCTTATGAGCCGGTTCGTGGCAATCCCCACCTGCTATTCTGTGGCTTTGGGCCGGATACCTAAGTCCTCTTCATTGGCACAATGGAGATAAATGCCTGTGTGACAGATCGTTAGGACAATAACATGTAATAATACACATGAAGTATATAGCTCCAAGTCTATTATATGTTCCCTGTTCACTGTAGGCATGCATCATATTCTCTCCGTGAGCAAGACACTGTGACTCATGCCTTTACTTCTCATTAAGAATCCTATAAATATTATTATGACTTTCAATTTATAGATTAAAAATATTGAAACTTGTAGAAGTTAAGTTTAAAAGTTTAAACAAACTCTAGTAGTAGTAGTCAGTTCAACTTAAGCTTGACAGTTTTAAGGATGCATATAATCGTTGCATTGTTTATTCATTCCTTCCCTCGCACTTCTCTTTACTCCCTTTTCCTTATTCCTGCTGTTCTAGCTTCTCTAAAGTAGGGCATTTGTTTTAAGGATTCTTAAAAATGACACACTAGTCAGAAAAAAATGAGACAATATTTTTATTCCAATAAATTGCAGTACATATGATGACACCATTCAAAAATTATTTTTTATTTCTTAAATATGTATATTTAAGTAATGTTTGTTAATTGTAGAATTATTCAGAAATATAAAAGAACATAAACGCCCTAAATATCCACTGTTCAAAGGCAACTAAATAGCATTATGGTATATATTTTCAATTCATACCTATCTATGTACTGCTTTATTTCCCCTTATATCTGTCAGATTACAATTTGGTTTATAATGTGCCTTTTAAAAAAAAGATTTATTTATTTATGCATATAAGAGATGGGGTACAGGCCAGATGTGTGTGTGTGTGGGGGGGGAGGTGAGAGAATTCACCAGAGACAGAGTGGGAGCAGAACAGGCGGATCCACTGAAATATACTGCTGAAGGGAACAGTGGGAGAGACAGATGATATCTTTTGTGCCATGTGGTCAGCTCCCTGGCTGGAGATTAAACTTATTTTAGTGCTGAGCCAGGGAGGCCTTATAATGTCCTGTTTTTAATGGTCATTCAAAGAGACCTTCCACATTTGCAAATGTTTATCTACATAATAATTTATATTAATTACATAGTGTTCCACTGTATAAATGTATATGATTAAAATAACCCTTATTATTGTCTTTTTAATTTTATTTCAGAATATTTACTTTTACAAACTATAGATTCTTGCAAATACTTCTTTGTGTCTTTAGCCAATTATATCCTTAGAAGTGGGATGCATGGATTGGTGTTAACACACTCTATATATATTGCCAGATTCCCTCCCTTAAGAAAGGATCATTTTGTATACTCCCTCTAGCAATGAGTGAGATTGCCCATTTCCACACTCCCACTCTAGTGGTTATCATAACTTGTAATCTTTGAGAACTCCATTAGACAATTTTTTTTTACCTTATCACTTTTTTTTTTGCATTCCTGTGTCTGTTCATTCTATAAAAATGATCATATTTCTAAAACTACCATCTAAATAAAATGTAAACTTCCTTAGGTCAAAGACAACATCCCCACATACTTAAATACTTATATATACCATTCTTCTAAAGTAGAATAGGTTCTCAATGAGACATCTGAGACATAACCTGGCAGAAAAACATGGATTAATAGTATATAACCTTATTAAGAACATTCTTGAATTTTATATTTAAACCTCAAGCTCATTGTTCTCAGAACTTATCTGCTAAGTAAACCTCAGTTTAAGTGAGAGAGACAAACATTCTTCTAGAATCATAAAACAGAGGATGGAAGAAGGTTCTGACAGCTAAGCCTTGGAATCATTTAACTTTTATATTGTTTTAGTCCTCTATGCTTAGTGCCATGGTAGCCAGGGGATAATGCTGAAGTCTTCTTTGGCCTCAGTGGGAAAATAGGGATAACTATGCAAAATATTCTTGTTAGGTTTGTTTTGGGGGGTATTGAGCAAAATTGGTAGTCTGGTACTTCATGAATGTCTGTCCCTCTTTCAAAACAAAACAGAACAAAGTCCTCAAACAATACACAACTACTACTTTGTTTTGAATAAAATTCTAATCATTCTTTCCCACAAAAAAGAGCACTAGAGTATTATTGCCTTTCCATATATTCTAGACCAGTTTTCAAAATGATTATTTATGCTATGCAGTCTGGGTTATTCTATTTACACACATACACACACACATACATACATGCATGCACAACCACTCACATTTTTTTTTAACTTTTTTTTAATATTTTTTTATTAAAATATTTTAAAATTTACATATACTTGCCATTAATTGTAATCCCCATGTATTCCCCATCACCATCTCACCAGTGC
>JAGFMF010011870.1:3114517-3144711 GCA_019455555.1 Galemys pyrenaicus
TGTATCCTCATTATCGTTCATCTCAAGGAATTTTTTAATTTCTTCTTTGATCTCCTCCTTGGTCCAGTAGTCTTCCAATAGTGCGGGTTTCAATCTCCATGCAACCACTCACATCTTACTAGATGCCAGAAAATAATGCCATCCAGGTACCTCTAAGAAGAGATGTTTTTAGGGTCTATAATTCCTTAAACTATTTTTTTAATATTTTATATTATTTTTAAAAATTTATTTATTTATTCATACAAGAGCTGGGATATAGATCAGAGTCATAGGAGGTGAGAGGATTCACCAGAGTGGGGAGCAGAACAGGCAGTTCAACTGAAATACACTGCTGAGGGGAGCAGCGGGCGAGGCAGGAGAGGTCTGCCAGTCCATGTGGGTCCCCTCCCTGACCAGGGATCGAACTCACGCCACTGTGCGGCCAGCAGCTTCACAGTGCGTTGCCTAACCCACTGCGCCACCATGGAAAGCCCCAATTCCTTAAACTATTAATCTCAATTTGCAAACTGATGAAGTCTACACTATGTTTTACTCTATATGGTTTTGTACTTAGTTTTATCCTTCCTTTATATTATTTAAACCATTATAATTTCAAATTCATTAAAAATTAGCTGATACTCAGATCAGCAACATTGAATTTATTAAAAGGCAAAAATGTTTCAGCAGACTTCCTTAAAAGAAGGAGGTCCCTTTAGTTAAATAAGATAGTTAGCACAAATCTGTAATTATAGCCTGGGATCTCACATTATCTAAGAACATTCCTTAACTAAACCAGACACATTTTAATGACTGGTCAAACTGGGTTCAAGAGAAAGGTACTGCTCTGTTATTAAAAGGAAACTTAATGATTGAGTTGCCATTGGAAACACCACAGAATCCATGGTAAAGTTCACTTTGTGCACTGATCACAGGGTACTTGATCTTGGCATTCAGTGGTGCTTCTCATAATGTAAAGTTTGAAAGCAAAGTGAAATTCATTCAGCAACCTTTGTACCATGACCTTGGAATGAAATAACTTAACTCTTTGTGAATTATCCCAAGAAGAATTAGAGTAGGAGTACAGTTATAGACATTGATGCTCTCTTATCTTTATACCATATATAAAAAAAACACCATATGTTTAAAATGAAGTACAGGAACTCCACAGTAGGTTCACTGTAAGGCAATCAAGAATAAGAAAACACTTAGGGTTTACGATGGAAAAAATATCACTAAGCCTTAAAATGATGCTCCAGATTCACTGAAAAATTGGAGAAAGGAATGGAAGGAATAATGTGAACTAATATATCATGCTTATTGTATGTCACATACAGTTGTAAGTGCTTAACATGTTATTCTTTCAGCTCTCTAGACAAACCTGCAAAGTATTTATTTTATTTTTCCAAAGAGAATGTTAAGCGCAGAGATGTTGAATATGTTGCTAAGGGTGCACAGCTGCTTAGTGGTGAGCTATAATTCGGATTTCTCTCTGATTCAAGGTTTATCTGGATGACCAGGAGAAAACTGAGCACTACCAAGCAAGTTCCAAGAAAACATACAATGTCCACAAGATGTTTTGTTATTGGCTCCTGAAGAGGTAAGTTTGCAAATATCATTGTAGATTTAAATGCATTCTTAAGAACTAATGTGATCACTTGGCATTGTGGGGAGAAATTGAACTGATTTCAGAGAACTGGTTTCTATAATCTGAATCTGCTACCAAATATCTGCAGGACCTGGGTCAAAATACCATTTTCTGGAGCTCAGTTTCCTATTTTGTGAAACAGAAGGGATGGATTATATGTGCAAAAAGAGATTCTACAATTTGTTGAGATACTCATTGTGGTCTGATAGGGACATTTTTCTGTCTGTAAACACCTCACTGAGGCTACAATGGTAGTATTATGTGCTATGAAGAGGATTCAGTGAAACGAATTGATCATATTCAGAAATATTTCAACATCTTTACCTTCTCTAAATTCTTTATCTGTGAAACAGATGAGTAGAAAGGGAGGGCCATTTGCTGGTTCAGGAGAGAATGAAGCAAACCTTTCTTGTTTGTCTTGGGGATATACTTCAATGATGGGGAAGAGGTTATTGATAGTGGCAACAGAAACATACCTATCTGAAGTTCAGATCAAATGATTCCACCCTTCAGAGTATTCCCCAACAATGGCCTTTCCAGCAGCATGAATCTGCAAACAGCCTAGGAATTAATTTCAGCCAGCCAGCATTGTGGGTACTGCTGCTCCAACCTTAGATTTACCAAAGCCATTTTCAATGAAGACAATAAAATCCTCCTTTCTCTCCTGTGTTGTGTTATGCTCTAACACTTTATCAAAGCACACAGACAGAGGGTTGTTCTTAACCATATAAAAATATAGCAACACCACAAACCATGCTTTAATATTACACTGTGGAAACAGCAAGGTTAAAAAGGTAAATCTGTGGTGTAACCATATTGATTAATTGATGTAAGAAAGGTCAGGCTAATCTTTATCTTGCTTGAAAGACTCTAGTTCTACATGGCAGGTTTGTTGAAATGGTTCCTGTGTAAAAAGATTTTTAGTAAAAAAAATTAGAGCCTTAATGCAAAGAAAGGGGAAATCTCATTAAATGATCACTCAGAAAAAGGTTAGCGAAAGGAAACTTAATGCAAACTAAGTGGGGAAAGCTCATCATACAATCACTGAGAAAGTTACAGCACTAAAACAGGGACTGGAGGTTGGAATTTAGTTTATATTTTCCTATAATTTTAATAGACTTATTAGGGAAAACATTTACCAGAGTAAAATTCATAGAAGAAGCAAAGACAATATTCAGGTAATAGCCTTGCCCAAGAAAACCAGAAAAGGGAGTTCCTTACTCCTCTGCTAAATAAGACTGAAATTTGTTGAAGCAGAAGACCTAACTTTTCTGATCACCCCTTGCTACCCTGGTTAAAAACCAACACATAATGCCACTTACAGAATGGCTTCCCATGTATCTGGGGCATGGTGGGAAGAGAAGATTATCCACTCCATGCATGGAGTTGCAAAGATAAGAACAGCTTATCCAAACCTACTTCTTCAGGTTCAAGAAAGAGAATGGGGTTTGAGAGCTAAAATTTTGGATTTTGGGCAAATAGGAGCATACAAATACAAATGAGGAAGGACTAGAAACTAAATCTTTGTAAATGTAGGAGGAGAAAATGATAGGGACAATGAAGATAGGATTGTGTTCATGAATTATAAGAACTGAATGAAAAGAAGGACCTGGACTGGGGGGCAGGACAGAATGGAAATGGGAGTGAATGCTGGACACAGGTTAGGCTGTGATTTATTTACAATCAAACCCATAAAATTCAGAAGCTTGCTATAGTAAAAGTTTACTTTCATAAACATTCAACTGACTGATAGTACTGTATCTTAGAATTGGAGCATTTAGAACATGTGGTTTTACCATGGCAATGAGGACATGCCTAGTGGATCTCATGAGATGTTTTGAAGGACAGAATTGGAAGTGGATTACATCATCTTTCTTACATCCTTTGTCTTGAGTGCAGTCAAAAAACTCTCTCAGCTAACTATTGAGGAGGCTGGGAAATAGGCCATAAAAGGCTATTTGTCTTGGTTTACCTTAGAAAAAGGGGGGTTTAGGTTTTTGTAAAGAAGTTTCCAAACTATGTTGTTAAAATTTATAAGGAGTTACATGGAATGTTTGGAGAATTTTGTTGCTGCTCTCTCTGACATTCAAGGTAAGAAATTGGATTAATTTTTCTTTAAGCTCTACTCTTTACATAATTTTGTGCTTTTGTAACTGTATAGGTTGTTAATTTACAGGGAAAGCATGAAAAAGGCTAGATATTTGGAATTATTTTCTTATCAAACTTATTTTATTATTCTGTACTCACTGACCATGGCTATTTCCTACAAGTAGATAGGAACAATTTTATTATAGAAGTGCCAAAGAAATAAAAAATGAAGTTACATGTTGTCTATTCAAAAATTTACCCATTTTATGGCCTATGGTCAACTTTATTAATATACACTAAAAACATATATCATAATTTGGTACTAATCCTATATAAAATATAAGATCTAACATTAGCATCACAGTTACTGGAATTTTGATAAGCTGTATGTGACACATTTTGCATTTTTTGTGTTATTCGCTTCAATATATGTTAATAGATGATAATTATATGCTTTTCATTTGGACAGCCCTTATACAAAGACGATTTAATATTCACACATCTAATAGGTCGCACACGGCTATTGATCATTTGGATCAGAGTTCAATTTGAACTGCTGCTGGCTAGATTAGAAATTGTAATCATGGTAAAAGATAAATTACAAGGTCCCTGAAGATCAGTTTTGTTTGCAGATTAGACATGAAATACTAAATAGGGGAAGTTAGAGAAGATCTGTGTTGGTGTCATTAATGTGGGTTTTCTAAGAAATATATCTAGGTATGTCTGCATCCCTCAACCATTGTCTTAATAATGTGAGATTTATAGGAAATGACATTTTATTTGTCAAGATAGTGACAGACATTCATACATTATTTTTGACTTTTATCTCTAAGGACTGAAGGCAAAAAGAGATGTTTATTTTGTAAATAAACTTTGATATAATAAATCAAATGCTCTACTATTAAAGTCATGCAATTTTTAACATACAGAGATTTGGTTTGAATTAGCAGACATATAAATATATGAATATTAATTTAGATGAAGTAGACCTCTAGTGACCTTAATATTATTATAAAAGGATTATATCTTTGTTTAAAATTTTTTTGATGTAATCATTAAAAAATTGTCATTGTAGAAAAGTCAGGAAACTATATTCAAACAAATAAAGAACATTTATGTGTTGACTTTGTCCTATATTTACTTAAGATCTCTCTTATTCATAAATAAGTATACTATAGATGTAAAGATACTTGGCTTTTTTCTCTTCTCTTTTTTTCATTTCTTCTCCATTTCCATTTCCATACTATTAAAGTAAAATTTTCATTGTGTAATTTTAATCTTTGTCATTCATACATGATATATAAATTTTTTTCTTTCCTTCAAAATACACAAATATATTTATCATCACCATCCTCATGATGGTGAGTATTTAATAGCACTTATTATCTTCAAGAATTCTTTTATTTATTTATTTTTATTGTGATAACACTGGTTTATGATCCCTTGCATTTGTTGAAGTGACTTGTCATTTCAATTCTAGTCCCATCTGACTACCAAGTATGAGAGACTAAGCAACACCTACTCACTGGAGCACATCAAATTAAAAAAGTGTGAACAATAATAAATATTTGTTCTTTTTAGCTTCTCAATTTTGATGTTGTTACATAACCATAGATACCTAGAATAAGTATCTGATAACCTACCCTCCACTGCCCTAACTTGTTCCAAAGGAAACTCCTGTATTTAATAGGATAAATAAAATAAACAGATATGTCCAAACATTGAGTGATTATTGAATGACAGCTCTGTATAGCTCTATTCCTTGAAAGACCCAGAATGCAACTGTGGTACCCTCTCAAATTAGGACTTTATGGACCCCAGGGCATGAGTGGTGTGGTAGCCCAAGTGTACCTCCTAGTGGACCCAAAAAGTCTGAAATTATACCATAGTTATTTTCTGAGTCTCTTTGACACAGAATTCAGGGCATATTGTTAAATCAAGTAATTAATGTTATAAAAGCAATACTATAAAAGTATCTTTTTAAAGGTATAAAGGTTTTAATAACATAACCAAGAACAGAGGGAAAAAAGGAATGTTATGAGGAAGTAAAAATGATAGTTTTTTTTTCATCATTCATGGCAGGAAGTAAATATTGATTAAAGAAATAGAACATTAAGGTAATTATATATTGTTAGATAAAAAAAGCTAATACTTATATAATAGTGTCATATTGACTATGAGGGATTTATAAATATAAATTCATTTAATTTTCACAACAATTCTTTGATGTAGTTATTATTTATCCTCATTTTGCAGATGCGGAAACAATTATGATGATAGCCATTACAAAATCTCAAAAGTCAAAAATCTACAAATTGCTCAAACCAGGTTCTTGGTTTTTGAGGACTCCAGTGCCTACTGGAGAGTCAGACTGCCAACTGCCCCTGGAGAATCCTGAAACCACATGGTCTCCAGGCTTACTCTTCCTTTCCTGATAATTTGAAGTCAACATCCTAGACCCTCCACAAAGATTACTGTCCATTGCTTATGGGAGGCCATGTCTCTGTGCATAGTTAGACTACCCATGCTGTGGATAGAGAATCAATTAGGATGGAGCAGTGGGAATCCTGATTCCATTTTGGGAGAGGAGATTGAAGAAGTAACTTCTTTGGTATGTGTGTCAGGAAAAAAAAAGAAAAAAAAGCAATGGCGATATCAACTGATGTTGAGTTTGTAGTCAGACCTTTATCACTGCCTGTCCAAAGAGCAGAATGTTTCCTTTTTCTTTCTTTTTTTAAAAGAGCTTTTGAGTTATACTGAAGTTCTTTGCTTCCTTGCCCTGACATTAAAATGGTAACAGGAAACATAGCAGGTGATAATCATTGGGTTGATCTTTTAAATATCTCTCTAATTGAAATAAGAAGGGTATTAAGTTAACCCTGGGTAAAATGTCATAGAGAAGAACACATTTTACTTTGCAGCTCACAGGATGGGTTGGTACAAATTATAGCTTCCCCGCTTCCCCACATAGTGTTGAATGTAATGGAAGCCAAAGGAACCTGCTAACTCAACATGGTTTGTTAATATATTAAGTCAGCCGCTGAAATTGATTTCAAAGTCAGTTCTGCATGGATCATTTATTGTCAATCTGTGAGTTTGGATGGTGACAGCTTTTTTTCCCATCACAGTTACTGGTCACAAAATGAGTTAGTTCTGTCAATTATTGCTATACTTTTCTTTTCTCCCCTCCCCTCCAAAGCAATGGCTGTTTTGTGTTGTCCCTTACAGGAGTAGATCAAGTTCTTCCTATAATTTTTAAAGACCTCTGTGCACACAGCTGCTTTGGCAAGTTAGGAATCAAACTGACAGCCCACGGGAAAGGCACAACTTGTCACAAAGTCTGAAGAGACACAGAGTTCACACAGGCTCAAGTGCAAGGCATGCCTTTCAATCTTTTTCAGCTAGTATCTTGGATGATGCAGGGTGCCAATGTCAGACAGCAGAGGGCCTGAAGTAACAAAAACAAGGCTCTATGAGGTAATTGGGCCTTACAGAACATTTGCCTATTCCAGAGACTTCTCAGCAACAACTAAATTTAATATATCCTGTGAAAGCTTGTGTACACACATACTTTGCTCTCTCCCTGTTGACATTCTCAAAATTTTATCATTATTGTTACTATTTATGTTTTGTATAGGTTTCTCAAGTCTCTTTTTGAATTTGTGATGTAAAGAGTAACATGGAAGTATTTTTTTTTCTTTTGTGCTATAGTTTATCATGAACTATAAAGGTAAGAACTCCAAACTGAATTAGAGTTGAAGAGGTAAAAAGTACTACTGGTTATTTCTGAGAGATCATTCACATTTAATGGTTTTAGCTGTAATTATTGCTGGGAAGATTGGATCTCAAACTTTTTGCTTCAGGCTTCAAACTTTTGGAATTAGCTACAAACATAATCTACTCAAAGATGAGGATATCAGATCTAAAAAATAAAGGATAAGAATGATTTTTCAGAGTGAATAAACTGGATAATTATGTTATTTATATCTGTAGCAGAGGTTAGGGGTTAGGATGGAATTGATCAGCTTCATTCTCTTTCCATACCATTCCCTATGGAGGTAGTTTAAAATTCAATAAATTTTTGGAAAGACAAATATATCAGTAAATTTGGGCTTCTATAACAAAATGCATAGTCGATATAGTTTATAAACAAGAAAAAATTATTTTTTTGTAGTTCTGGAAACTGGAAAGTCCAAGATTAAGGCACTGAAAGAGTCTGTGTCTGATGAGAGTGTGCTTCTTAGACTGCTCTTTTCTGTATAACCTCACATTATAGAAGTGTGAAGTGCTCCCTGGAAGAGCACTAATTCCATTAATGAGGGCTCTGTCTAATAATTAAATCAATTATTTTGGGATTAGGATTTCAGCATATGAGTTTTAGAGAGACATAAGTATTTATTTCATTTCGGCAGGTCCCTGGGTGACCCATAGTTTTTATTTGATAAGTATTAGCTTATCTTTATCCATAGAAATATATGAGCGGTTAAAATCCAGGACTGGATCTTAAATGGTTAGGAGTAGGAATAGGAGTTTTGAAATCTGATTTCTGAATAAGAATAGGGAAACATAATAGTGGAAATTAGTAGTGGAAATATTTCTCTTGGGAGAAAGAGTTTCTTAGATGTATTGACAACAAAATTTACACCAGAAAACTGATATATGCCACAACCATAGCTTATAATCTTCAGAGTTGTGAAGGAAGATTTGTGGAATCCATCCTGCAATTTGATGTACATGTAGAATGGTGTCCATGTAGACTAGTCCTTGCTTTTAATGGAACTCTTCTTAACAGTTTAATCAACAACTTTGTCCTTTTGTTCTTCCTTGCCACAGTGAGTTAATTTGGTTTGTCAGTCAGATGACCATGAACAGCAGAGACTGAACCCCATCCAATTCTTTGGATAAGTTAAGTTCTGTCATCAAAAATCTGTCTACCTCACCAATAATTTTTTTCAGGATTGTCACATGTGATATAATTCTCCCAGTGAGGGATATCTGTTGAATGAGCTTTGGAGAATGAGTTTTTTGTTTTTAGAGCAGATGCAGGAGAAAGTTCAGTTGTTTACCTGTTTCTAGTTTAGTCAGATGAAGATGTGATGCTGGATCTTTAGACTCTCTTCTGAAATTTCTAGAGGAGCTTCCCAAGGACCAGGCAGCATGTTGAAGATAGAGTGGATAGACAGTAGATAGACTTTGAGGATGTCACTGAAGAGCTGAAAATAATCAGCCCATAACCACTTGACCTCCCAGCTTCTTGTGATATCATCTAATACATTTCCTGATTTTTAAAGCTGATTTTAGTTGGATTTTCTCCTGCTTTCCTGCTTTTCCTGCTTTCATGGAATTTATAGTCTGGCAGGAAGTGGAGATGATGAACAACTGTAACTGGAATAAAATACTTTGTGGATTCATTAATACCTGCAGTGTCAGCACCTTTTAGGATGTGGTTGGCCAAGGTGCTCACAGCTACCACTGCAGGCCATGGCAATCTTTTCTCTTGTAATTAGACTGCAGTGGTTGCTGGGTTTCACAGATAGAGCTACAGGGTGCTAAAAGGTGACTGGTCAGCAGGAGCTCAGGACTATGCACATTCCTCTGGTCATTTTACTAACTCATAATATTTCAGGTCATGTTTTGGCTTTGATTTTTACCCTTTGAATGAGTTGATATTAAGAAATAAAAGTTAGAATATATTAATATAAACATATAAATATAGTTTCCCATAGACAGTAGTTAAGTACAGGGACATTTACTTCTAATTATTCTTAACTAGTATTTAGAGGACACCATGAGCCAGATTTTAAGGAGATGATTTCCTTTATTGTTCAAACTTTTCTTTCTGAAATTTTATGGCCTCTTTTCTTCCATCTTCATACTCCTTATGTATAAAATCGCCAGTAATGACACTAAACTACCCATTACGTGGGCATTTTTTGGGGTTAAGGGAGATAACGCAGGTAAAGCATTTAGCAACATGTCTGGTATATGGTAATGTCCAGTAAATATTAGCCACACTTAGGGATTACACATAGAGGTATAACTCAAACGAGCAAGTATTAAGGTTATAAGAGCCAGGGGAAATACGCTATATGAATTTAAAAAAGGGATCTCTGGGAAGGGGACAGAGACCTACATCAAGGAGGAGATGCCATTTGAACTAGATTGTCTCAGCCCTGCCCTAAAATTTGGCTTCTTTTTTTCGTTTGGATAACTCTCAGAACCTGTACATTAGTTTTTCAAGGGTTACATTCATCATAATGAGGGTCTGATAACTTTCCTGGAGCACCACTGACTAAGTAGTTATTCCCCGTACGCAGACCTTTTGTCACCAAACATAGATGGGAATCAGGGAAATTCATCCCCTACAGAAAGTTATCAGTTGTTCTTATAGATTGCTCTACTGATGGTGCCAGAACAAGATCCTGTGATTTTAGGGACAAGTGACATTCCAACAGATATTAGATATTTTTGTTTTCTAATCTCAGTTCACTGTGATGTATAAAGAGACCATTAGATTACACAATATATGGAGAAGATCCTATGGTGAGGACTAAATGAGAGGGTATATAAAATAGTCACAATACCTTCTTGAATAGAATTTAAAAGCATCATTTAAATATCTTTAGTCATAGATACTATAATTCTTATTTTAATAGTTTTCTATGACTGTCATAATAAATTAACATAAATTTTGTGACCTTAACACAAACTTATTTCTTTACATCAATAGTCCAATTTGCATTTATTGAAACTTTTACAGAAACCTTTATTATAAATAGTTCTCCTGTCTGTTATATTTGTTTTGTTCCACATTTTTACCAGTTGATTTTGATATAATCCAATGTTCTCTGGTTTCATCAATATATAGTTTATGCACTATGGTATCTTAGAGAGAATTATTATTTTAAGACGTTACAGAAATAGATTGTGAGGAGAAATGCCAAAATTTGAGGAACTTTCCATTTTTCAGCAGTATATTTTGTTATTTGACTTTTTATTATGATCTGCATATATTTTAATTATAAAAGTAGTATCTCTCATTCTAGCAATTGATACAATATTAAATGAATAATAAAAGAAATACTATTTGCTCCTTAACCCAGTTTATCTTGTACCTGGTTAATGAAAGCTATACTTTATGTGTTTTCTGTATCTTTTTACCCATTTTTCTAAACTCATTCAACTACAAATACAGAGAACCCATTCTTTTTCATGTGCTATAATGATGGACTGAATTGTAGTCCTGAAAATTCCTATGTTAAAGTCCTAATCCCTAGTACCTCAAAATGTGATGTTATTTGAAAGAAAATCATTGTAGTTGTAGTTAGCTAAGATGAGGCCATTGCAGTGGGCCCTAATTCCCTAACACTTGTTCCTTATAACAAGGGAAAACATGGATGCAGAGCCATGTAAACAGGGAAAATACTATCTGAAAGTGAAGGCAGAGCCATGTAAACAGGGAAAATACTATCTGAAAGTGAAGGCAGAGATTAAGGTGATGTTCCTTCAAGTCAATCAACACAAAGATTGTCAACAAATAACTAGAAAGGAGATAAGAGGAATGGGGCAGATTCTCCTGGAATTCTGAGAGGGATCCAATATTGCCAACACCTTAGTTTTGGACTTCCAGTCTCCAGAGCTATGAGACAATCATTTCTGTTGTTTAAGCCACTCAGTTTGTGGACCTTTGTCATGGAAGCTTTAGCAAAATAATAATCTTCTTTACAGGTTGGATATATAATATGTATATTATATATAATATGTATTATACAGATGTGTATATATATATAATATATATAGAGATGTTTAAATATCTTATCCCATGCTTTGTTCACTTAATGAAATATTCTGAACTTTGCTTTAGGTAGTATATTTTAAAAAGGTCTGTTTTCTTTCTTTCAAAAATTGTTAAAGTACCATTGGTTTAAATTTTTGTTAGTATTTTGTAAATATAGGATCACCCCCATTCCCATAGGTACAATCACCATAGTACACCCACCCCAAAAGCACCCATAGTCTACTACCATAGCCCATTGTGCTCTCTCCCCACTTTGTTTTTGCCCCTTCTCTCCTTCTCCCTCTCTGGATGCCTCAGTTCTATGGTCAACTTTCAAGGGTTGGTTTAAAGTTTTATTTTATCTGACCCTATGTGGTATATGGAGAAATCAACCAAGGCTATTTTCATGCTGTGAACAGGAAGGTGGTATATGGGATTGTTGCTGCTCAAATACCCTTTTTTCAGGTCAGAATTGGGTCTGAGCAGATACAGATGTCATAGCATACTCCCAGTTATGGGAAATGGACCAGCCTGACTTTGGGCATAGCAGGTAAGGAGTTGCCTTCAGAATTTTACTCCTTATACACTAGTATGGAATGTCACTTAATGAGAAAAAAAGAAATCCCCTTTATACTCCATGGGTATATATGTAACCACATTAGTACTGACGAAACAGGTAGTTCTCTGTTTTTAGGAAAAAACAAAAATCAAACAAGTGACCAAACATATGTGAAAACTTCAGAAACTTTTATACTGCAGAAATTCCTCAGACTATTTCAAATAGCCCACTATGGTGAGAATGAAATCATCCAAATATTTTACAATAGTTTCTTTGAGGCATTCTTGACCTGAGAGAAGTAAAACCTCAACTAAGTGACTCAGAAACTTACCCAACCACAAGTATTCTCAAGATTGTACGGGTGTGTATGAGGAGTGAAGATGGATTGTATTCTCAAGAGAAATGGTAATAGCTAGGTACAGTTTCTGCTAGCCATTATTTCCATGGTATCTAAATAATGACCAAATTTTGAATGAATTCTAGGCCATAGCAAATAGAACTGCTTTAAGGGCATTTTTATATACCCTCTAGGTTCACCCTTCCAAAAGTTTTATGAGTTCCTACAGCAAATTACATACCAGGAATTCTCTACATATTCATGCCATTCTTGGAGTGATTTATCTATGAAATGAAGCAGCAATGGAAAACTAGGCAGATATTGCTGCCTTTTAAGGTCACTGGTCTAAAGCAGAGTACACTGTGTGTGGAGATTGAAATAGGAAGGTTTATTTAGGGAGAAAACATTATAGCTATTTTGCTTGTCTATTTTTTTTTCTTTGCCCAATATGGTAGTAATTTGTTCTTGTTGAATTATCAACAAAATATGAGAATATCTACAGAATTTTTTATAGCCTCTTCCACCTATAGTTTTTTTTTCTTTTAATTGAAATGACATTGGTTTACAATACTGTATATAATTTAGAGGAATAGGTTCATACTTTCTCAGATGTATGTCCCCATACCATGCCCACCATCAAAGCACCTATAGTTCTTTACCCTAGACCACAGGACCACTTACACTTTTTGTTCTCACCCCTAGTCTCCCTCTATAGTAGTGTCAATTCTGAATAGAAATATTCTTGAGTTATGGTTCTTAAGTTGTTTACTGATTCCTTATTTTGACACTTATGCCAGTTCTATTTTTCAGCTTTAAATTTATTCTTTCTGATTTTCTAAATTCCACATATAGCTTTAGGACATAATAACCACTTCATTAATTGAATGGACCCATTACGGGTAATTTTTAGATATTTAAGGATATATTCTAAATAGTGACATGCCATTCCTGTGATGATATAACTTGGCCACATGATGAGAATAAAATTAAGTTAGACTATTATACTTAATGCAATTAAGCTATAGGCCAAAAACAGCAAAAAGTGATAACTTTATTTCTCTTTTTAAATTTCCTCTGGATATTATGTATGGGAGATTCTTTGTATGTGGGGTCTTTAGACTGATGTGTATGACATCTGAACTCTCAATCTGATTTCCACAGGGAAAGGGAGAAGGGTAATTATCTTGTAAGGAAAATAGTGCCAAGGGCTAAGGGGTCATGGATGTATCTATCCTTAGCCAATGTAAATCTTTTTCAGCTAAATGGTTTTCAAAACCTGGGTTTATGTTAATTTTCTTTCTTATATCATGAACCTGTAATGACTGAAAAACAAAATAATTTGTGCAATTCTAGATTCATAAATAATTCTTTTGTCTCCAAGATTATGTAACCATGTAATTTTTATTTTTTACTCATTAATTTTATGATAGCTCTAAGGACATTTAAGTATGATTTTCAAGTAAGCAAAATTTCAAGGACCCTGTTTAACCATTAGAATTTGAAAGGGGCATATAAAGCCACCAATTCAAACTTTGGGTTGGTTAAATATTTGCTATTACGGGACAAACTCTGAAAGAAATAAAATTCTTTTGAGCTAAATATAAATAGGAGGTAGTTTGAAGGCGCATGATCTGAATGCAATTATGTGAAAGAAACTTTCAGACAAAGAAGTCTTGTTTTGTCTTAGGAGATAGAAAACCCAGTCATATAAATCGAAAGTCAAAAAATTTGAGACTGGCACATTATTTAAACTTCCAATTTCCTAGAACATTTTATTCTCTTTACTTTATCTATAAAATTTGAATGAAGTTAATGTAAGGGCAAATGCCAAGGAGAAGGGATAACTAGGTATCATTATTTCTAAGATAACAGTTTCTCTGTTCTGCTGTATACTAAATACATTAAATTTTTTAAAATAACTTTTGGAGGATTATATCATCCTAGGAAAAAATAGCTTTTACGCCTTTGATTTATCTTTGTACATGTCCGTTTCTCTTACTGGACTGTGAACTCCATGTAGTGATAGCAGTGTCTACTTTGGACTACCCAGAGCTCCATCTCAGCTGGGTTACCTACTATCAGACCAAATGCTGAGAGTTGTTAAGGTGGCTATAATTTATCTTTAAAGTACTTTAGTGTAGAAGATAACATGTATGAGTGAATGAGCAGAAATTAGTTTTAATCCTTCTCTAGTTATCTTTGCAGTTATCTTCATCCAGAGGACATATCAAAAGTATACTTAGCATTTCAAAGACTAATCAACACTTAACTTTCTGAAGACCTTGGGTATACACTTTCAACTATTGCTACTCAAGCTACCTTGGAGGGTTTTCAATTAACATAAAAAGTGCTGGAAATGATATTTCATTAGTGAAATATATGTGGATTGGTTAGGAGTACTGTGTACCTAGTATCTCTACTCTCCATGCAAAATGGAGGTTCCAATATATCTCACTGCTTTTCTATTGTTCAAACCTGAGGTACCTGCTCAACTGATTAACTCAGCTAATTCCTGTTTCTCTGAGATTTCCTTACCAGTGACTCCAAATGGCTCTTTAACACAAGGTTCTAAGCGGGAGAGAGCTGGGAAAAGAGTCATACTTCAAAGACAAATTTTTCAATTTTCTATAGCCACTTGGTAATAACTGTTGGAAATATTGCTGTTTTTGATTTGAAACCTGCTTTCTTTGTACCATACAGCATCCTGGAACAAAACTGTGGAAAAGTTGAGAATGTCTACAGTCTTCCTGATATCCACTAGGAAGGACTTTTCTGATGTGCAGACCAGTTGTAATATTGAGAATGCCCTGAGGTCACCTTCTTTCCCTCCCTCCCCCACCCCCATAAGAATGCTTAGTCAGGGGACTTTCAGTGACTCATAACTTTTGGGCCCCCTTGGGCAGTCTGTGGACTAAATTGAGATTGGTTACAAAATTTTCTCCATATCCCACCCTTTCTCAGAATTAAAAGCTCATAACAATACTGACAAGTTGTATAAATATTACTAGTTTTTCATGGAGAGATGAGAAAATTTTTAAGTCACAGACAAGGTTTATGGAAACTTTTTTTTTTTTTTTGCTTTAAACTTCTTTGGTCTCTCTTCCCAGACTCATTTCCCCTCCTTCACCTTCACATTTTCCATTTACTGTTTCTTTTCTTTACATTTTCCCACTTTAATAAAGCCTCTAAAATTTTATATATTTATAGTCCGTAGTCTTGCAAAAAGAGAATATTGTCTTGAACATAACCTACCTTTACATAACAAAGGTCATATATCACAAACATATATCCAAAATAACAACAGTGAAAAGTGAGATCTTTCAAATAGTGCTGGGAAACTGGAGGTTCATGTGTTAAAGAAGGAAGGTGGATTACTCTCTGACTTTGTACACAAAAATAAACTCTAAATGGGTTAGAGAATTAGATATAAGACTTAGCAGTTTAAACATCTCTACCTGTTGGGGGAGTATGTAATGAGAACGAGCCAGTTGAAATGAAAAGTATTCTTAAAATCTTTTGATTAGCACATGGAGGCCATGCCGTGGAAGGTCTGCCTTGAACAGGTCTGTAAGGAACTGACAGAGAGCTTGGACTGTTTCCAACTTGTCTCCTGTGGTGTGCTTGAACACTTTAACTTCTCTGCCTGCTATTCACAATAATTTCGATTAGGTGCTAATTATTCACAGGAAATTCTTAAATTTATGAATTAGGGTTTTCATTTTGATAATAATCACTATGTTTCTTGACCACTCAGATTATTTTTGATACTTTTAACCCTGAAAAGTGGACAGTACATAATGTGGAGAGGCCATGTGGTCTAGAGATAAGGGCACAAAGAAATAACTCTGACAGCCTTTAGCCAACTCTGTACTTTTTGGTAATTATAAGACCCCTTTAGGTCAGAGTTGCTTAATCTGTAAATTGAGTACAATAACAGTACTTACCTTATCAGATGGTTGTACAACATAAATAAGATAGTATACATAAGGTATCCGGGAAGTAATTCACTAAATACTAGTTACTATTTTCTTCATCATCCAAGGTTAAAGAATTTGAAAGTAGGGTAACTGGTATTTAAAACCTGAAATTCCAAGGTTATGAATGATGGCGTTTTATAAAAAAGAGATCTGCAATTAGGGCTATTTTAGATTGAATGCTAAAAGTACTTGCTGGGAATGTTTCTGTGCACTTATACGTTAATCACTTCTGTAGTCAGGCCCACCCTTGAGATTGGTACAACTACTACCAATATCCACGTTTGAAGGTGGAGTATCTGAGGGCCAGAAAAACTGAGTAATTTGTTCAGGTTTCCTGGTGTCAGTACTAAACTCACCATCTGATTCAGCTGCAGTGTGCTTAATCACTGTGTCCATCCCATTCTATGACTCCACCTTTTATTTTTTTAGAAAATATTCCCAAGTATTAATGACTTCAGTTCACTGTAATGGGGTTCCAGTGTTTGAGTCTAAGTTAAATAAGCGTGTCTGCAAAAAGTGCACCTCAATGTTCTAGCAAACAAGGAATTTGTCTTCCTGTTGAAAGGAGAGTTGTGGGGAATTCATGGAACATAAATTTGACCATAATTCTTTTCCCTTTTTCTTGTTAGGGAGAGAGAATTTGAGTAGCGTTACTGGTCAAGTGGTCAGTTTGCTCCTAACTTAGCTTCATGGCTAATGCCTAACTAGAAAATGGACCTATATAAAAACAATTATGTTTCCATATGACTTATCTTCTTTATCATAACCATTATTTAAGATAGATATGTTTATACCCATTTTTCAGATTAGAAGTTTAAGGTACAAAGAAATTTAAAAACCTTGCCTCTTGTCACAGTGTAGATAATGGTTGCGTGAAGGAGTAAAACTTGACCAGCAGACTCCAGGGCCTGTCCATTTCTATGGATTTGTTTATGTCACAGTGAAGTCACACAGACTGGGAGGAATCTGAATAGCCACACCTCAAGGGATGCCGCTTTTCCAACTAGGTGCAGGGGAATTTTCTGAAAGAGCCAGGATTTGGCCTGAGGTAGGGATGTTTTTCACACTCTGAGGTGAATGGAGCTGAATAAAATAATACCTTTCTTCTCAGTCCCAAGATAGTGTTGCATCAGGAAACACTTGGATGAGAAACAACAGTCAGAAGTTATGCACGTAGTACCACTTTTGTTTCCTTCCCAAGAAGTCCAGAACATTAGTAAAACAAGCACTTTTCTAAAGGTTGTATTCTATAATTTGTTCTAGTTTGAGTGAGAACAATTTTCTGAGATTAGAAAAATCGTAAGAGAGATTCTGCTCTCCTTTGTAGAGAAATGGCTGGAGGATCATGTTTCTTCTTCTGGGTCTTCATTCTGACTTAAGTGAAGGTAGTTCTTGATTATTAAGATAATGCTATAGCAACAAATCAGCTTACTCTAGTGTGGTGATTAATAAATCTATTGGAAAACCTTTACCCACCGGGTGTTTTAAATAATACAGTTTATCTTCAGCACCTATAAACAATGTTTTCTTTATGCTAAATTAGTTTATTTAAGAATGATTTCCAAGATAGGTAAAGTGAAAAGCATTGCTCCCAAGAATCAAACCAACACAACCATTTAAAACCTCATAAAAGTGTTTTTGGCTAAGAGTGAATAGGACTCCATTATTCTAGTGAACGTTTAGTTTGTTTTTATTTTACTTAACTTAATTTTTCTGTGAATCATAAATAAGAAATGCCAAGTAATAAATGTGCTACACAAAGTGCATTTTAATAATCCTAAAGGGTTTCATTACTGTGGCTATAATCTGGAAATGTAAATTACCACTGATACTCTATCCTTCATTAACCAACTTCAGAGGTTGCTGCTGTAAATGCTGTAGGATTATGCTAACTATTTACAAAATAAATTAACTTGGTATGGGTGAATGGAATTTCCTACCTTTTAAATATCTAAAAGATAATATCAAAAACTTCAAGGAAATATATCATGATATATAATATTGTGAGGTTTTGAATTTTTTTTAATGAAAATAATCCATACTTCAAGGTAATAAATTACCAAGTTACCCAAGAGAAACAAAACAGCTGTTTTCAATAATACAGGTAAATTCCAGTCATGGGAAAATCTCTATGACTGCCTGAGCTGTTGGAAAAATGTTGTGCATTAAACAGGCCTTGGGACTAGCAGAAAAATCCCTTATACACCCTGTGCCCAACCAATTATTTTTGTTTTGTTTCCTTTTCTCCAATTTTGCCTTTCATTTCAGGGAGTCTGGAATTTTGAGTAGTTAGTAATCTAGGAATAAACTATCCACTACTGAATATTTTTACTAATACTTTGTAATTAGTAATGCCTAAAAATTAATATTTTTATTAGTGTCTATAATAAATTTCCATGTAGCCATACATTCTTTAAAGTACTAATCAAAGTCCTCTTCTTCCAAAGGGCACATTAACTTGAGATTCCTTCTTTCCTGAAAGTCCTTTCTGAGTGGTCTAGTTACATCACAACAGACATTAAGAAATCTCTTATATGTAATTCTGATCTGTCAGACTAATTTCTGTGAGGACAAGAATCTTGTTTTAAACTTGTATGCATTCCCCAAATTGCTATTAGTACACTGCCTTATGTGCATTTGGGATTCAATTAATGTTTGAATCACTGAGCATTGAATATATAAATAAGTAGGCTTCTAACAAGCTGGTCTAGTCCAGCAGATCATTTTTTTACACCTGAGTGGCTTCTGATTTTGCCACTTCAAATGCCCTAGAATTAAGCCAGCTGTTAATGGAATACATTAACATGGGAAATGGAATGCTGTGTTTTAAAAAGGATATCTAATAGTATTCTTGGGATTTCTTAATAATATTTGTGCCTTATGTTTTTGTAAATCTATGAAACAGTATATATTCTCTCTGATCCTAAAACGATTATTTATTTATTTGTCAGGGTATATATTTATTTTCCAGAGCAGATTAATATCTTTTCTTATTCCTTATCCTCATTCCAAGGTATGCTGTTTCAACCCAAAATGACTAGAGTCTGGTTTTCCTTTCCATGATAAAAGAGCAGGGATTATTAAATACAGAGCTCCATACTTGGGTCATGCTTTCTCCACTAATTATTTTTGTAGTTAATGCTTTCTCCGCTAATACTGTTTTCGCCAAGAAGGCTGTTTAGGAGCTTTAGACATCCAAGTTCATTTTATAATGAATCAGCTTAAACTCTGCTTAAATGATCTCTGACCAATTCTAATATTTACAATATTTATGCTTTTTGTTAGCTAGTGTGAAGTTGAAAAGATGCCTAGACACATTATGTCCTCAAGAAATGTACAGATTAGGAGAGGTTATGCATACCTGGTAGTAGCAATGAGTACCATAGATGGTAGAAGTAAGTAGTAATAAGTACACAGGCAAGGGAACCTACTTTAAACTGAACCTTCTTGTTATTTGAATGGGACCTTAATAGAATTCAAACACCTGTTAACTTATTGCTATGTGATATTTCCATTGTAAACTAAATATCATATTCATTTAAGTATCAGCTTTTTCTCACTTAAAGCTTCAGTAAGGATTCAACAAGTCTTTGGAATATCTCTCCCTGCCCCCTAAACCACTCCATAGAATATGTCTAGAAAATGAAGATTACACCAACAGTGACAGTGGGAAAAAGGTGACTTTTTAAATCATAAATTTATAGGGCAGCTTTCAACCTCTCCACTTATCTCTCTCCTCAGTCTGTAGGTGGGAGGTCTGTCCTCAGATATTTCTCTCTATTTTACTCTTATGTGAGAGCCTTGCTGGCATTGGGTACCCACCCCTGAATCTGTTGGATACTTTTCTTTGCTGCTTTCTCCTGTCTCTTCTCAAGAAGCATGATTGATCTCCTTTGAATGTTCTCACCTACTACTTAATGCTAAAATTTTCAAATGCCATCATCATAAAGTAAGCATTTTATTGCATTCAACTATTTTCATCTTCCATGGCCCTTTGAATTCAGTGAGATTATAACAAAATTCTATATTTTATGTTTGCTTGTTCCATCTCTCAATTGTGTTCTAAATCCTTCAGGAAGTGGACCAAATTTTCCAGTTCTTTTGTTGCCCATCTCTCGTCTGGCACTTGGTGTGGTGCTGTTTGTATGAGAAGCTGTATGGACAGAAAGGCAAAGCTAATTTTCTCTCCATCCTGGGCAATAGTGCTGTGGCATTCTTCCAGGTGATGTAGCAGCTACAGTTAAGTGATGTTTCTGCCACTGACATGATGTCTGGGGTCTCAGTCCCCAAAATAGAATTTGCTTTGGTTGATTTGAGGAGACCCTTAGAAGCAGGAACTGCTTCTGGCATCTCAGAGTGTGGAGCTTGAGTGAGATGCCACTTTTTTCTTTCCCTGGGAATTATCATGAAGGACTTGTAAATTATGGAATGTGAGATAAAGATAAGTTTGTATCTGTCCCTAAGATGTCATGCACTCTTACCACTGGTAATATTTATTGTGCTAAGTTGACCCTTACAGATCCAAAATGAAAGCATTGTGACTAATCCTGTTCCTTACCTCCAGCTGTGCATGCTGACATGTGACATGCAAATAGTTGCACCATTATTTGCAGAATTTATTTCCATATGGTATACTTTATGGGTATAATAAATGTTCATATGGTTTGTTTCCATCTTTATGCTCTAATTGCTATTAATAGACTGGAGCTCTTTTAACTCCATTAACTTTTAACTGTATTGAACCATCATGTATTACAAAATTGTTTACTCCTGTTTTCTGAAGAAACACATGGAATTGAAAAAAGAACTCTGGAAATGAGAGTTCATTATTCAGTGAAAAAATACTGTAAAAATATCCTATTAATAACATTAAAAACATATAAAATATATCTTGGTCTCTGGTCATGTAGGAAAAATAAAGTATGTACTAGTTGATGTCCATTCTTAGATTAAAACACATTTGAATATTAAAGGCAAAATTACAACCATTGAAACTAGGTCAACCCTTTATAGCCAGATGAAACTATGGGAAATACTCTTTAAAATTGTTTATTTTTAAATTTGGTTAATGCAGATAAGGGAGAGCAAAGGGCAACTCTAGGTATGTAGCTCCCAGAAATAAATAAGTGAACAAAACTAAGGGGAAAATGGGAAATGAGCAAGTAGTTTGAGAATAGAACTATTTAGGTTGTTAGTTTCCAAAAGTCAAAAACATGGCCCAGCAAAGAAAAAGTGTCTGAGTGAGCTGTGTGTCAAGCACATCTTAACATGTGTAACAACACCCTGTAGAGCCAATAGGTCTTGATGGTCGTCAAGAATAAGTACCACCAAAAGCCATAGAGATGACATGATTTATAAAGCCAGCTATTGGCAAAGCTGAGTCTAATGTTTATATCTTTTACTAGTAACCCAGTGTTCTGTTGGTATCCAATATATATTTTAGCATTTTTCATGGCAGGAAGTCATTTTTGAAATGTTCATTTTTGAAATAAAAATTGTGACTTAGGCTCATTATTAGTATATTTTACCTGCATTATAAAAAACCAAATGTTTTCTTTCTATCTGTTAAACCATTAGAGTCTCTTTTCTCCCATTTTAGATCAGTGACATTAAGATGTTTATATTGAAGTTAATGGCAAGATTGAACTATCATTAGACAGACTTTGGCTTGGGGATTCAGAAATACCTAAATCCAAATTTGGTTCAACCAACTTCCCTCCCTGTGGAGGTTCAGAGAAAATAAACACACAGGGAAAGAGAACAGAGAACTATTTTATTATTAGTTTGGCTTCTTCCCAAAATACCATTGGCAAACTAATAATTTGGCTAAAAGCTGAAGGGGGAACCACACTGTTTCCCAAGCCCTAAATCCTAATCTTATAACTGGTGAATAATTGATAGAGGAAAGGAGAGTACCAGGGCATGAGTAAGGAATAATACCTGGGTAGGGCTGTGTTGGGGAGCAGGAAGGTACAGATAGTTTTGACCACTCTAACTGCTGTGAGATTGTTACAGAATTCAAAGAATGGAGTCCAAGCTAGTTTCTTACAACTGCTTTTGTGAAGCTTATAACTTTGATAATATAGAGGCAAGAAGAATGAAGGATCACATATAAGTAATAACCTGTAAAACTAATGTTATTGACTTTCAGCAATGTTATTGACTTCCAGTTCGGTCTGGATTCTATCACTACAAATCAGTCTAGTATTTCCTCCTGTGAATAACAAGGCCACTAAGACATGCAGAAAAATGGAGAACAACTCCTGCCTCCATTTTCAAGGGTGGCCATTATTGTCCTCTCTATGTTTTTTTTTCCTGGTTGAAATGTTCAATTATCTGATATGATTTCCACATCTTTCAAAATTCTGGTCATCCTCTTCTGAATATGCTTCCTTTGTCAGCATCCCCAGAATGATGCAAGAATCTCCAGACATGGAGTAATAAAATAAGACTGTAGTTTCCCCTTAGGTCACTGGCCTATAAAAGGAATACATTAAAACTTCTATTTGTATTTATTTCATTCCTTATATTTTTATCTAACCCTTCTAATTTCTATGTTTTCTGTTTTAACTATGATTTCTAAACATAAATGTGATTCAAAATTATTTTACTAATAGTATGAATGATTAGATCAATGTTAAATACTGCTGATCTAAGCTTTTATTTATTTTGTTAAATAAATAGAGTGTTATTGAGGGTAGTATTGGATGTATTAATAATTCTACCACTTATGGTAAGCCTATAATTAAACTTGACTCCCACTCCATCTATGATAAACAATCTCTAGACGTATATTCTTTCATGTGTTCTCTTCTCAATCCTTACTTCATTGTTTTAATTCAGGCCCTCAGTCACTTCTCTAGATTAGCTGTCTAGAATGCTCTTTGAGTCCAGTTTGCCACACTTAAACATATCCTCTCAAGTATGCCCTGCACAAAGCTTCATAACATACCAGTGTTTACCATAAAGGATTAAAAATCCTTAATAAGCTCCTATTTTCTTCTTCCTCATCATTCCTACCTCAGAAGTTTGATGTTCTAGGAATACTGAGTGCAGTAGTATATCCCATCTTTGCTTATTGTATTTTTTCTGCCTGGAATACACTCCTCACATTTCTTTACTTTCCCAACATGGGCATTTCCTTTGCATACTCAGGCATCATCTCCACTTGAAATTCTCCCCTGAATCTTTGGATTTAACTTCTGTCTCTCCATCTCTAGTGTTAACTTTTTTGTATTAAATTTATATATGATATAATATTTATGTAAAATTTATCTACCTATGTGTGTGTAAACAGACTTTACGTTGTTTGAAAGTAGGGAACAGAGCTTATTCTTCTGTGTCCTTGGTATCTGATAGACTTTAATAAATATTTCAAGGGCTGAACTAAACATACTTGGTGAGGTAATAAGCAATGAAAATACTTAACTTTACAATTTCTCATGCATTTTTCTACATAATTACTTTCAAGTTGGTTCCCATAAGCTTATGAACTTTAAATTTAGAAATTTATTTTTATTTTCTTATTGTTTCACCACTCAAGATTCTAAAAAGAATTCTGATATTATTTTTCCAATTATGATATAAGCAATTCAAAATGGTATGCTTTCTTGTCTTGATCTTGTCCTGTTTGGATATATTAATCAGTCGATAGTCAGGAAAGCATAGAGACTAGTTATTTGCTATTGAAGACTTCACCTTATGCTAGTATACATTCATTGATAAGCATAGACCTTTGGGTCTACCAAACTGTATTATCTTCTTATTAACATTTATAACTTTTTATAAGGATGTAACTATTTATTAAGATACCATACATTCATTTACTCATTTATTCAATAACCACTTATTAAGCATCAACTAATGCCAGGCACAATTTTTGGCCCTATCATTATAACAAAGAAGAAAAGCTACTTACAACCCTCATGGGGTTACATTCTAGGAGAAGAAGATAATCAACAAATTAGTGTGTAAGAAAACTCAAGCACAATAATTGGAATAATTTGGGGAGAGGGGAGGAGAAGGTGGGTATATGCCCCTATATATAGAATAGCCAGGGGAACACTTCTATTTAGTAAAAATGTGAATGAGATAAAGAACCAGCCATCTAATTTTTCAGGAGGCATTTTCTGCCTAAGGAACCTGGGAAGGTGGTGTGTTGGTGTGCAAGGACTCCTAAGGAGACTTTGAAAGTTTGTCAGTGTCTAAATAAACCATCTTTGGATCTTCTTGATTTATCACCTACTGATTTTATCAAATAAGAAATAACAGGAGTACTTGTTGTATGTTTATGGACTTTGAGCTGGACCTCTTGGCATCTTTTGGGACTCTCCACTGTACCTAATAACTCCATTATCCATCATCTAATCCCCAGACTAAGATTCTTTCTTAGTCTGTCCCTCTTCATAATGTCTTCCATCCAATCAGTTGCCAAACTGTAGCCATGCAACCTCCAATCTTTTTCCTGATATGACTATTGTAGCAGCAGTCTATCATTTCTCAATTGGGCTACCACAATGAATTTCTAACTTATCCTTTATTTCATCATGGAGTGACTTATCTCAAGTGGTATATGGCCATTTCATATTCCTATTGAAAACCTTTAGTTTTTCCTTACTGTGGACAGGACACAGTTCAAGTACCTTCTAGGATGTCATCCAGTAGCATGGTTGATACTGCCTTTTTTTTTTTTTTTTTTTCACATTCAGAACACTGAACAGAATGTAACTCCCAGAACATGATATTCTTCCCTTCCCATTTCCCCTCCACACACACTTCCATGTGTTAGCTTAATGTCTTGACTGGAATGTCATCCCCTACTTCTATAGCTTGAGAATTAAATGATATATGTAGAGAAATTAGAAAAAAACTGGTACTTCAAGCACTTCAGTGTCTTTTGTCTATGAGGGTGTTATACTTAGTTGCTAAAGAGGCATACCCTAAGCTATCTACCTGCTTTCAAAAGTCAGTTAACAGCTCTTTGTCTTGCTTTCTCTTCCTTATAAAAAGGAGATTATAAGGGTGCCTATCTCATAGGCAGCTGTAAAAATTAAGTAAGATAACATATGATAAATGCTTAGAGTAACGCTTGAAAATGATAAGTTCTCCACTACTAATAGTATTGTCACTTCTGCCTGTGACTCTGTGAGCTGAATGTTGAATGTTTGATAATCTTTTCCAGTGTTTACTTAGTGCCCACTTCATTCATTTATTTAGTCACTCGTTAAATATTTAATATTTTTATATCAATTATAAAAATTGTAAAATAAAAAATAATTTTTAAAGCACCTGCCAGAAGTCATGCCTCCTGGTAGAAGTGGACACACAAGTAATACTACCGTCAGTGTAATCCCAGGCTAGTAAAGAAGACTGATCCATCAATATAATACAAGCAACTTAATGAGTAGAGTGATAGAAAACATAAAAATGTAAATGATTCAGGTCTGATAGTTACAAATGAGCACTAAAATTCTCATTTACTACATTATTTTGCCTGTTGTCTAGTTTGAAAATTGGAATTAGGACAAAGTCCTTCATTTCCTGTTTGACTGTACTTCTCCAAGAACTCCTTTTAGATTTGCCTCTACATTTAATTTGGCCAGTGTCCATCAACTTTCCATTCCCTGTCATGTTCATCCTCAAATATATATATTTATATATATATTGCAGGGCATATTCTTTCCCAGTGAACAGGAACAAGGGTGAACCCCCTTCAGACAGTTGTTACCATGAGAAAAGGCTGACAAATGGTTGACTATTTAAAGATAAGCCAGAAAACCAGATTTTTGTATAAATGCTTCTAGTTTTTATTTTTTTTTTTTTAAGATTTATTTATTTATGCATACAAGCACTGGGGCACAGACCAGAGGTGTCGGGGGGCGAGAGGATTCACCACAGAGAGCGGGGAGCAGAACAGGCAGATAACAGAAGTACACTGCTGAGGGGAGCAGCGGGCACAGCAGGAGAGGTCTGCTGCACCATGTGGGTCCCACTCCCTGGCCGGCAGCAGGGATCGAACTCGTGCTGCAATGGCTGCGGTTTGCTCCATAGTGCGCTGCTTAACCCACTGCGCCACCAGGGGAGGCCCGCTTCTAGTTTTTAAAATGAAATTAATTTATTAAAACAAAAGCAAAAATAATAAATAGGTCAGATAAAATAAGTTTATAAGCTGTGAACTCTAGGGGTTTGAGTTGGTAATTGCAGGTGAATATTTTGGAAAATTTCAAACCAATGAAAAAACTGAAAGACATATAATGAACACGTATTATACAAGTACTGGTATCTACAGTCACCATCTGTTTCCATATTCCATATGGAATATTGTATATTTTTTCTCTTCCTCAAAGATTTTTGTTCGATATGCTTTTAATGAGTCATTTCAAATAAGTTGAAAACGTTCTGATATTCTGCATTTGAAAGTTCAGAATGCATCTTTGTATAATAAGGCATTCTTTTACACAATGATAGTATATAAACATTAACATTTGTTTAGTTGTATACTTAATATATAAGTATGTTAGTGAATATATTGTTAGCATATACAATAATCTTTTCAAATTCTCAAAAAATGTGTTTCATTGAAGAGTAGTCCCATCCATTCCCACTATGGTCCTCATTCCTCTGAATCAATGGGGAGGTAATATCAGCTTGATTCTTGATCTTATGATCTATTCCTATTTTTATAAAGCTTATATTTAATGATATCAGTGTGACACTTAATTTCCTCCTTGAATCAATATGTTTTTCCTTTTTCATGCTTCACACTATGTAAATAGATTTACCAACATTGGATGACATACACATTATTCTATATGCTCTTCTCAATTTTTTCCTCTACAAAATCATTGGCTTTCTTCTCCATGATCAGTTTGGCTATTTGTGACTAACCTGCTATAGTAATAGGTTAATCATTTTATCTATATGTATTCGCTCTTATTCTCTTTAAATTTCACTATTAATCCTCTTGAACAGCTTAATTGAAATATTTTTCTTATTTACATGCTTTTGTCTTTGTTCAAAGGTCAACATCATAAGGAAAATTTATATCTTAGATGAATGTTTCAAAGGGTACAGGTGAAGAGAACTCTACGCTAATTTTACTGTATCAATACTGATTACTGTGAGAAATGTGTAAGAAGGTCTTGATCATTGAAAAAATATTCAACATGCAAATGGAAATGTGACAATTAATAAAGGATACTTGAGAAGACTTGATTTTCACTTGCCATGCACTGATATGCATTGAGTGGAGTATCTAAATAATGCCTTAACAAGAACTGTTATCTTTGTGTATCTATTGGCCCTTAAATAGGAGGCGCTTCAGTTAGATCATGGAAGAATCCATATGCAGTCAGAAAAAGACAACGCCTATAGGATTGCAGTCCTGTTGACAATATACTGAGAGAATTAAAGGAAAAAATCAGAGGCTGATAGTTTCAGATAATGCTTATTTAACAATGGAATTACATCTAGAACATTGTAGGCATTTTATAAGTGTTTATTTGATTTCAATAGAATGCTTTCATTTCCAAATAGAAATCTTTTATTGTTCTTCCAATGCAATAATAATGAATATTTATAAAGACCAAAGAATTGCCTGATTTTTTTAATCATAAAAAAGATTTAACTATGTTATGATGTGTATTATGTTATAATACACTAGATATGAAGGGAATTTTCTGTGTATTACCATTTATATTTGATTCATGAAAATACGCCTTTTCCCCATCCTGTATAATCAACATCACCATCACGATCATCATCATTGCTTTTATAATGTAGTATGTTACAGTTTTTAAAGACCTGTCTTGTGTTAATATCTCAATTGATTTTAATATTAAGTCTTTAAGGTTAAGAGATGGGGTAAATTCTCTGAAACTTAATTTTCTTTGTAGTAAAATGTGAATATGGATTATTTCCTAATGTGAATTTTAAGATAAATTTCATATGGCATCTGACAACCCTTTGATGGTCAATTCTTTTAATACCAATTATATGAGTAACCTGTGTCTCTCATAACACATCACCACAGACAAGATGGCTTTAAACTACAGGATGGCTTGGTTTTGGATAAGTTATTCTCTCAAAATTCTGGAAGGTGAAGTCATGTGTTGTCAGGGTGTCTACCCTTTAGAGGGTCCCAGTGAAATTCACTCACTTGCCTCTTCCAGGCTTTGGTAGCTATTAACATTTTTTTGCTTAGGGCAACATCAATCCAGTCTCTGTTTCTGTCCACATTATCTCCTCTCCTTTCTGCCTCCTTTGTGTGAATCTTATAAAGACAATTGCTGCGGCTCTTGTAAGAACAATTGCCACTGTATTTAGGATCCACCTGGCTAATCTAGGATAATCCCCTCATCGGAGATCTTTCATGTAATTACATCTACAAGGATCATTTTTCTAAGTGAGGTCACACAAGTTCCAGGGATTAGGACATGACTGTATATTGGGAGTAAGAGAAAATTTCTGTCCCAACATGGACTGGAGGATTTGAATTGAGATTATGTGCTGTACAGGTCTCTGTCATAGTTTATACTCAGCAGCTTTTGAGATTTTATCTTTAACAGTGCCTTTCTACTCTACAACTGTATTCTTGATTTTTCTAACTTTATGCTTGCTCAACTTTCTTGATGTATGTTAATGATTTTTCAAGATCACAATTCAGTGGAGCTAGATCATTAATGCTTTATTTTTTTAGTTTAATTACCTTTCTAATAACATTACTATTAACACATTTTACCCTGAAAACAAAATGGGACTCAACAGAGAAAGAAAATAAGCAGCATAATAAAAAATGGACCAAGGACCTGAACAAGGTCTCACCAAAGAAGAAACACAGATGGCAAATAAACATATGAAGAGATGATCCATAGTATATATCATTAGGGAAATGCAAATTAAAATAACAATGAGCTACCACTGTACATATAATACAATGGCCAAAATCTGGAACACTGGGAACACAAAATGCTGATGAAGATGTGGAACAACAGGGATTCTCTCACATTATTGGCTGGAATGTAAAATGGTACAGCCAAACACCAGCAGTTTCTTATAAAACTATATGTACTTTTACATATGTTATAGCAATCATGCTTCTTGGTATTTACATACAGGTATTGAGAACTTCTGTTCACACAAAAAAAAACCACACATGTATATTTATATCAACTTATTCATAATAGTTAAAACTAGAAAGCAACCACTTTGTCTTTAAGTAGGTGAATGAATAAATAAATCATGAGTCTATATTAAGAAATTGGCTGATCTTTGAAAGTAGGGTTTTCTTTGACTTGGTGAAGAATGTAGAAGGTAAGAATTTTAAGGGATTCTAATACAATGTAGGCAAAATCAAGAAACTAAAAGAACAAAACAAAACAATGCCAGTGCATGATAAAGAAGAAATTCTGGACTAGAAGTGGGTACTTACTGTTTTCATTTTTAAAATTTATTTTTTAAGATTTATTTATTTATGCATACAAGAGCTGGGGTACAGGCCAGAGTCCAGGGAGGTGAGGGGAGACAGAGTGGGGAGCAGAACAGGTAGATCGACTGAAATACACTGCTGAGGGGAGCAGCGGGCGAGGCAGGAGAGGTCTGCTGTGCCATGTGGGTCCCCTCCCTGACTGGCGGCAGGCATCGAACTCTGTGTGGCAGTGGCTACAGTTTGCCTTACATTGCGTTGCTTAACCCACTGCGCCACCAGGGAGGCCCACTTACTGTTTTTAAAATAGATTTTTTTTTTAAAGATTTATTTATTTATGCATACAAGCACTGGGGTACAGGCCAGAGGTGTGGGGGGGGTGAGAGGATTCACCACAGAGAGCGGGGAG